>ML660220.1:2389475-2509170 GCA_007570785.1 Antilocapra americana | reverse complement strand
GGAAACAGTGGAAACAATGGCTGACTTTATTTTTCTGGGCTCCAAAATCACTGCAGATGGTGATTGCAGCCATGAAATTAAAAGACACTTACTTCTTGGAAGGAAAGTTATGACCAACCTAGACAGTGTATTAAAAATCAGAGACATTACTTTGCCAACAAAGGTCTGTCTAGTCAAGGCTATGGTTTTTCCAGTAGTCGTGTATGGATGTGAGAGTTGGACTATAAAGAAAGCTGAGTGCCGAAGAATTGATGCTTTTGAACTGTGGTGTTGGAGAAGACTCTTGAGAGCCCCTTGGACCACAAGGAGATCCAACCTGTCCATGCTAAAGGAGATCAGTCCTGGGTATTCATTGGAAGGACTGATATTGAAGCTGAAACTCCAACACTTTGGCTACCTGACGGGAAGAGCTGACTCATTTGAAAAGACTCTGATGCTGGGAAAGATTGAAGGCAGGAGGAGAAGGGGACGACAGAGGATGAGATGGTTGGATGGCATCACCGACTCAATGGACATGAGTTTGGGTAAGCTCAGGAAGTTGATGATGGAGAAGAAGGCCTGGCATGCTGCGGTTCATGGGGTCGCAACGAGTCGGTCACAACTGAGCGACTGAACTGAATAGTAGTAATGATTTAAGGTATAATTTTCTTATTGTTTTAAAAGCGTCCAGAAGTATCTAAATAAACAGATGAAGAGATACCCAGCAACATTCAAAGAAAACATCTAATGTCCATCAGTGGTAAATGGATACATTATAGTATATTCAATGAGATATTATACAGTCATGAAAGTAAACTAATTGTAGTTAGAGACAATTATGGATGAATTTACAAATATGTTATTGAAAGAAGTCAGATCCACACTATATATGGCACCATATATACATTAATGTATTAATATATATATATATATATATATATATATATAGTGTCACAATGGATAAAACTGACCTATGGTAACAGAATTCAGGATGGCGCTACCTTTGGGTTCGAAGTGTTGGGAATGGGGCATGAGGGGTGCTGAGGGTAGTGTTTGCTGGCAACTTTCTGTTCTTTTTTTTAACATTCTGTTCTTAACTTAAGTGAATGTGTTGAATCTGTGTTGAATCCAACTAGGCATTTAGGCATTTTCCAATCCAGTTTCCACTGGGGGTTAAGGTAGGGTTCAGAGAGTGAACTCTGCTAAGTACTAAGGCTACGAGAGTGATAAAGTTATTAGCATTCTTTCATCTTAAGAGGTTGTTGTTTAGTCACTGAAGTTGTGTCCGATTCTTTTTGACCCCATGGACTGTAGCCCGCCAGGCTCCTCTGTCCATGGGATTTCCCAGGCAAGAATACCAGATTGAACACATGTATACCCATGGCAGATTCATGTCAATGTATGGCAAAACCAACACGATAATGTAAAGCAAATTAAAAAAAAAAAAGAATACTGGATTGAGCTGTCATTTCCTTCTCCACATGGGCTTCCCAGGTGGCTCAGATGGTAAAGAATCTGACAACAATGCAGGAGACCCAGGTTCGATCCCTGGGGCAGGAAGGTCCCCGGAGAAGGGCATGGCAACCCACTTCCATATTCTTGCCTGGAGAATTCCATGGACAGGCTACAGTCTTGGTGGGCTACAGTCCATGGTGTCACACAGAGTTGGACACAACTGAGCAACTAACACTTTAACTTTACATTTCCTTCTCCAAGGGGTCTTCCTGACTCAGGGATCGGAACCCAGGTCTCCTGCATTGCAGGCAGATTCTTTACCACTGAGCCACCTGGGAAGCCCAAGGGATTGTTAGGAGGCCTAAATGACATTACCCATGTCAGGGTCAGCACTTAGCTAAAGGCTGTTTTTATAATCACGCTCACCGGGCAGAGACAGAAATCTCAATCTTTCCACTATCCAGGAGTTCTGGCCACAGGCCCTCTTCCTCTAGGTCCAATACTTCCTTCTTTAGAAACCACCTAAGAAAGAAGGAGAAAAGTCAAGAACAGCCAAGTTCTCACCACCACCCTGGTCCTTGGGGAATAGGGAGGGACATTTACTTGTTACCAGGACTGTGGCAGAACAGATAAAAGACTTCAGGAATGTCTCAATAGATTCCCTCCATCATGCAGTGCATCACTAAACTATGTTTTGGAAGCCACCTGTTAAGTAAGAAAGACTTGTGCCCACGTTCATCGTCCACCTGTGAGCTCAGTTAAAGTCCCATGGGTCTCTCCTATGGTCCCTTTCCGCGCCCCCACCAAATAAAAGGCTACTGCATCTCCCTACCACTCCCACGAGGACCCCTTTCCTGGGCTCCCCACCTAGGCCACGAGGGGTCCGGAGGAGGTTGCTTCCTATGGGTCTGCGCTCGCAGAAGCGGCCCAGGATGCAGGGCCCGGGGTCGTCAGCAGGGGGCAGGCAGGTGCTGATGACGGGCCACACGTCGGGGTGTCTCCAGGGCAGGATGCTCCGCCACAGGTCCCAGCCGTCCACCACGTCTCGCCAGCGCCGGCACACCTGGCGGCAGTGCCGGAGCAGCGTGCTTGGGGGCAGGTAGCTCAGCACCTCCTGGAGCAGCTCGTTTGGCAGTCGGTTCAGGCCCAGCGCCTCCTCGGGTTCTGGGTCCGAAGTGGCGACCCTGGCGGGCAGGCCCCCGGAGGCCCACGGGTCGTCCTCGCCAGGCCAGGCTGCCGCTGCTGGAGACCCGGAATCAAGACATCAGAGTGTCCATGACCTCCAGCCTCCACCAGCCCCGCCCCTGCCAGCCACATCCCAAGACTGTCACACACACCCCCCCAAACCCCATCAGCCACCTCCCAGCCCTATCCTCAAGTCCCCAGACTCCCAAGTTGTCCTGCCAGACTCCCATCCCCTCCACTCTCCCCTGCTTGCACCACAGCCCCAGGCAGCCAGCCCCCTCCGGGCGGCACAGAGGCTGGGCTGAGTCCTACCCTGCATCTCCGCTGCTGCCCCTCCCCAGCAGGCCATCACCTTGTTCCACGTGCCTTGATTGCCTCCTCCGCCTTTTTCATACTCCTGCCCTCCCTTCTCGGAGAAGGCTATGGCACCCCACTCCAGTACTCTTGCCTGGAAAATCCCATGGACGGAGGAGCCTGGTAGGCTGCAGTCCATGGGGTCGCTAGGAGTCGGACACAACTGAGCGACTTCACTTTCACGCTTTAGAGAAGGAAATGGCAACCCACTCCAGTGTTCTTGCCTGGAGAATCCCAGGGACGGGGGAGCCTGGTGGGCTGCCGTCTATGGGGTGGCACAGAGTTGAACACGACTGAAGCAACCTAGCAGCAGCAGCAGCAGCAGACCTCCTTAAAACCCAGAACCACCCACTGGCCCTAATTTGCTCTGTGTGACTCCTTGGTCTCTGCCGGCCCCTCCCTTGTCACTGTCCCGCCCCCTCCTCCTGGCTGCTTGACCCCCACTGACAAGTCAGCCCTTCTCATCCACGCCTCCAGTATTCTCCAGACACCCTCTCCTTCCGGCTGTATTCAGATTGTGAATTTGCAGATAGATTCCAAAGAAGAGGAAGGGGGTAGGGTCACCAAGATCCAGAGTCTGTTGCTTTTTGTCACCACTACTGGTCCCTTGGAGAGTCCCTAACCATGCTCTAAGTAAGGACCTTGGTGTTGAGTACCTGCTGGTACTTAGTCAGGTATCCAGGCAGGAGGTCTTATATTCTTTAGTTCCCGGAAGAATTACTATCAAATTTAAGGATCCAGCATCACTAACTTGGAGATCCTTGCACAGGAGAAAACAGGCTCCAGGAGGAGCCAGATACATTTCTATTTGACTCCCTAAATGAGTGCTACAACCAGTCACAATCAAGCCAAACTTCATGGAAACTTTTACTACTGGTCAGATTAGCAACCCCTGAAGTAGGTATGACTATATCCCCACTTCACAGCTGAGAAAACTGAGGCCAAGGGACCTGCCCAAGGTCATACAGCTAGTAGGTGAGAGAGCTGGGATTTGAACCTAGCCAGGTTCACGGTCATGGTCACTGTTTGGTGGTCTGCTGCCCAACTGATCCACTACAGCTTTCCGAATCCCAACCATTACATCTGAGAAGCATGCTCAGCAAATCGATGAGACGCAGCCAGCATTGGTCAACAAGTCTGTTTATCACTCAGTCATGTCCAGCTCTTTGGGACCCCTTGGGACCCACCAGGCGCCTCTGCCCATGGAATTCTCTAGGCAAGAATACTGGAGTGGGTTGCCATTGGTCAATAGGAGGGACCCCATAGTTCTCCATGACAGTGCCCAACCACACATCGCACAACCAACACTTCAGAAGCTGAAAGAATTGGCCTATGAAGTTTTGCCTCATCCTCCATATTCACCTGAACTCTTGCCAATCAACTATCACTTCTTCAAGCATCTCAACAACCTTTTGTAGAGAAAATGTTTCCACAACCAGCAGGAGGCAGAGAATGCTTTCCAAGAGTTCCTCGAATACTGAGGCATGGAGTTTTAAGCTACAGGAATAGCAAATTTATTTCTCATTGGCAAAACTGTGTTGATTGTAATGGTTCCTATTTTGATTAATAAAGATGTGTTTGAGCTTAGTTATAATGACTGAAAATTAATGGTCAAAAACTGCAATTACATTTGCACCAACCTAATAGTTAACTACAGAGGACAACAGAGGATGAGATGGTTGGATGGCATCACCGACTCAGTGGACATGAATTTGAGCAAGCTCCAGGAGATGGTGAAGGACCGGGAAGCCTGGCATGCAGTCCATGGGGTTGCTAAGACACTACTGAGCTGCTGAACAGCAAATAGTTAACAAAATCTCCTCTCTCAGATGGGTAGGAGGGATTAGTAAAGAGCACAGCTCCCTAAGTGTAGGATTGAGTGGGGCAGCCCTGGGTGTGGATAAGCCAGCTCCTTCCCTAAGGCAATCCAGCCCTGATATGCTCACATCACCTGGAGTGAGTATGGTTGAGGAGACAGGATTTCAGATAAAATCCTCTCAGCTCCCCACCTAACTCAGCCTCTAGGGGTCAAGAGCAGAAAATAGCTGCAAAATTCACAAAACATCTTTGCCCTAAAGAAGTAATCCCTTCTACTGAAGCCACGCCTAGAAATGAAATCATTAAAACATTAGGAAAATTTCTGCCTAGAGCTAATTTCGTAATCTCTACAACAGAATAATGATCAAAACATTGGCCTGTTTGAAGAAGAAACACACTGAGGGGATTTGAAAAGAGAATCCTGGGCGGGGCAAGGAGTGGGACAGGCCAGGTGACTGAAGGGAGAGCCCTGATAGGTCTGCAGAGGGGCAGAGGGGCAGGAGGAGAATTGCTCCAGCCTTAGGGGGAGATGGGCCGGCATGGGCCGGGGGCATGTGGAGGGGCTGCCTTCTTCCAGAAGAATCCATCCTATCTAATGTCCTTGGAACTGTCCAGCCAGAGCTTCCCTAATTGCAGACTGTGGGAACTTTCCTAATAAAGGTTCAGCCAGAGCTGGCTGCATCTACCTAGTAGCATTACTGCTTGCAGGCAACTGCCCATTTATAAAATATAAGTAATAGGTAATCCCATAGATTTCAAAAGACATTTTTTAATTTTTAATTTTTTGGCCATGCTACGAGGCACGTAGGACCTCAGTTCCCTGAGCAGGGGCCAGAGATCAAATCCATGCTCCTTGCAGTGGAAGTGTAGATTCTTAACCGTTGGAACTCCAGGAAGTCCCCAAAGTGATTTCTTGTATTTTGAGGGTTTTTGTTTGTTTTTGGACATGCTATATAACTTGGATCTCAGTTCCCCAACCAGGGATTGAACCCAGGCCCACGGTAGTGAAAGCACTGAGTCCTAACCACCGGACCACCACAGAATTCCCCCAAAAGACATTAATATTTCCTTAAGTGTGCTAGAGTATTGCAGTTTCTTAAAAAAATTTTTTTAAATTTATTTTGCTGCACTGGGTCTTAGTTGTGGCATGTTAGATCTAGTTCTATAACCAGCGATTGAACCCCAGCCCCCTGTATTGGAAGCATGGAGTCTTCCTCAATGGACTGCCAGCGAAGACCCAATATTGCAGTTTTTCTTTAAAGGAGAGAGAGCTTATCTTTTAGAGATTTATACTGAAATGGTTTTGGAGGAAACAGTATGATGTCTGGGAGGCATTAAGTCCTGTGGGAGGATGGATGGAAGAATAGATTCAAAAAAGACTGATCATGTGAAGAAAAGGGAACCCTCCCTCACTGTTGGTGGGAATTAAATTGAACCAATATAAGTTGGTGCAGCCAATATGGAAAACACTATGGAGTTTCCTCAAAAAGTAAAAATAGAGTTGCCATATGATCCTGCAATACCGTTTCTGGGCATATAATCCAAAACATACATGCACCACAATGTTCACTGCAGCACTGTCTACAATAGCCAAGACATGGAACCAACCTAAATGTCCATTGACAGGTGAAAGGATAAAGATATGGTGCATAAATACAATGGAATACTACTCAGCTACAAAAAAGAATGCTATCATGCTATTTGCAGCAACCAGGATGGACCTAGAGATTATCATACTAAGTGAAGTGAGTCAGAAAGAAAAAGATAAATACCATATGATATCACTTATATTTGGAATCTAAAACATGACACAAGAGCACTTATCTATGAAGTAAAAACAGACTCAAAGACATTGAGAACAGATTTGTGGTGGCCAAGGAGGTGGTGTTGGGGGAGGGCTGGATTGCAACTTTGGAATTAGGAGATGCAAAGTATTGTGTCTAGAATGGATAAACAACAAAAACCTCCTGTATAGCACAGGGAACTGTATTGAATATCCTGTGGTGAGACATAAGGGGGAAGATTATGAAAGTGAATGTACAATGTATATGTATAACTGAACCCATTACTTTGCTGTACAGCAGAAATTAACACAATATTGTAAATCCATTCTACTTCAATAAACTAAGTGCTACAAAAGATTGACCACACTCAGGCCAAGGGGCACCTCCCGTGACTGCTGCTACCAGCGCCCGCATCCCCACGGTGAGCCACTGCTGACCATCACTTCTGCAGGAGACCCTCCAACACTAGCAGATGAAGAAACCGCATCCAGAAGACAAGACGTCAGTTGCCCCGTGGTACACAGTTTAGGTCTCACTTCTTTCTTGAATGAACACTTCTGGTTACTACTGGTTAGAAGACTCACCATGGTTAGAAGACTCAACAGGTCATGGCCTTAACCTGTTGTGTAGGGGTGGCCTCCTCCATCGAGGCCTCCTCCCAAGTTGCAAGATGGGCAATAAATACATAGAATGATTAAAAGAAAATTGACCACAAATTGTAATAAACACACGAAAAGGTGCTCCAGCTCCTTAATCAACAGGGAAATGCAAATGAACACCACCCCACATCTATTAGAACTGGCTAAGCAAAAAATAAAATCCTGAGACTAAACCAGTAACAGAGAAAAATAACAACAAAAAACCATTAACAAAATAAATCAGTATTAGTGAGATTGTGGAGTGATGAAATCAAATGTACATTTTGAGGCAGGACAAGAGAAAATTAAACACAAAATTCTCCCTATGTGTCTGTCTAATGTGCAGTGTCCAACTTCATTACACCAGAACTCCTGAAAAACAGCAGCGTTTGCTCTATCGTAAAGATCATCTCCTTTCTCTTTCTTCTGATGCTAGCGGTGTCACTTCCTGAAGAGCAGTGTTCATTCCCAGCTCACTTGCGGTCCTGCTGACTTGTTGCTTGCTTTGTACATGCTTCCCTGGACTATGTATCCTTGGTGAACATCACGTAAAATATTATATGTCATTTTGTGGTATGATCCTTTGTTTAGAAAATGCATCAATATATGACTGTATCTTCACCTTCTAACAGTTGGTACAGTTCTCAGAGGTTTCTGAGTATCCACTTTCCAGGCTGTAATCCTGTTTGACTTTAATAAAATTCCCTTTTCTTCTTCTTGAGAGGGGAGGAATTTCCATTGACATTTTTCTTGGCAGAGTCAGCAGGATCTCAGAGGTATCCAACAGAGAACATCTGGAGGCTCTCCTGACACTTTGAGTCCCACTAGCTTCTTGGCATTCCTTGGGTGCTTCAGCAAGTTCTGATATCCGAACATCACTGCTTACATGATGTTCTGAATTTTACTCCAGCTCTTTTTCTTGGGACTTGGAATCCTGAAGGAGAGTGTGTGTGTGTGTGTGCTCAGTTGCTCAGTTGTGTCTGACTCTTTGCAACTTCATGCCAGGCGCCTCTGTGCATGGTATTTCCCAGGCAAGAATACTGGGGTGGGTTGCCATTTCCTTCTCCAGGAATTCTTCCTGACACAGGGATCGAAACCACATCTTCTGCATTGGCAGGCAGACTTTACCACTGAGCCAGCAGGGAAGCATATATATATATGTATATTATCTTCTGGAGATACATATATCCAGAATACCAATGTAGGATATATTCCATTTTTAATTTAGCATATATATATATATATATATATATATATACATCAACACTTACATATGTTCATAGGTGTACTATATATGTGTATATATATGTGAAAGTGAAAAGTTGTTCAGTTGTGTTGGACTTTTTGCAACCCCATGGACTGTAGCCCACCAGACTCCTCTGTCCATGGAATTCTCCAGGCAAGAATACTTAAGTGGGTTGCCATTCCCTCCTCCAGGGGATCTTCCCAACCCAGAGATCCAACCCAGGTCTCCCGCATTGGCATTGCAGGCGGATTCTTCACCATCTGAGCCATCAGGGAAGCCCATATGAATGTATGTGTGTACATATATGTACATATGTATGTATACACACACACATATATATATGTGTGTGTCCCATCTTCTGCAGGTGGGGGGACAGTTCGGGGTGGACACATCAAAGGCAGCAGCAGCTTCATCTGCTTTCCATCGAGAGACCTGGAGCTCCTTAGGGACGCTGCAGCAGGGAGGGGAAGCCATGACCCCTGGACTGGGGCGGGGACAGCCGGATCCTGCCGTTGCAAGGTTCTCTCTCACCCTCGTGGCCAGAAAGTCACAAATGTAGTTGTCACTGTGGCATTGGGCTCACATCCACACCTGCCTAAGGCTTTTAACTCTGGTTGATAATCTTCGACCTCATGATTTCCTTTCTACCTCTTCCAGTCTCTCGACTGGAGAATACACCTTCTATTGGTATTTTCTTCTGTTCAGTTTTCCCTCAAAGGAAACAACTATTTACTCTGAACCAAGTTAATGAAAAAGCTGACTTAAAACTCAGCCTTCAGAAAACTAAGATCATGGCATTTGGTCCCATCACTTCCTGGCAAATAGATGGGGAAACAATGGAAATAGTGACAAACTTTTCTTGGGCTGCAAAATTGCTGCAGATATGAAATTAAAAGATTAAATTAAAAGCTTAGAAGGAAAGCTATGACAAACCTAGACATCATATTAAAAAGCAGAGACGTTACTTTGCTGACAAAAGTCTGTCTAGTCAAAGCTACAGTTTTTCCAGTAGTCATGTATGGATGAGAGTTGGACCATAAAGGAGGCTGAGCAGTGAAGATCTGATGCTTTCAAATTGTGGTGTTGAAGACTCTTGAAAGTCACTTGGACTGCAAGGAGATCAAATCAGTCGATCAAACCCAACCCTGAATATTCATTGGAAGGATTGATGCTGAAGCTGAAGCTCCTATACTTTGGCTACCTGATGGGAAGAGCCGACTCATTGGAAAAGACTCTGATGCTGGGAAAGATGAAAGGGACAAGATGGTTGAGTGGCATCACCAACTCAATGGACATGAGTTTGAGCATTCTCTGGGAGATGGTAAAGGACAGGAAAACCTGACATGCTGAAGTCCATGGGGTTGCAAAGATTCAAGACACAACTGAGCGACTGAACAACAAAGTAGTCAAGTAATGTATTTCTATTGAAAAAAGCTGAGTTGCTTTAGGCAAATATATTTATTAACTATGATCAGAAGATACATTCCTCATTTATTATCTTCATATTCAAAAATAATTTCAAAGTAACAAAGTAATTCTATACACCATAGAATCCATGATAGAGTTGGGCTCTGGGGACAAAATTCATTGTTCACAGAGTGGGCAGAACCCTCTGCCTCTAAACAATTTTTTGAGCTAGTTTAACTTTCAGCTCTGAGTCCTGGTCACAGTCTTGATCATGGAAGGTTAGAGACTGGAATTACTCAGCCAGAGGAATGAGTTTCTGGTTCAGACGTGAGGAGAGGGTGTCTTGGAAGTGATCAATGAAACCTCTGCAGCAGAAATAGAAAACAAGGGCAAAGGGCACAGGGGCCAAACCAGAGGGGCCTGGCATTGCGGGGAAGGTGAGGAGCCCTCTCACCATTTCCTTGTTTTCACCCATGTGTCTCCACTGACAGGGGCTGTGTTCAGTCAGTAACCCTGATGTAAGAACGTTCTTCTTGTAGTTTCTCATAGAATTTAAAGACAGGGCCCGGTAGGACCCTTGATTTGACCCAGGAGAGATCCGAGGATGCCAGGAGCTACGAGCTCTTGATTGTTGTGGTCTGGCCAGTGGTCCCAGCTCCTGGAAGGCACGGTCAGGTGGTCTTACAGGGACAGCCTAGGGACGGACCCGTACGATGACACTGGATTGGGGCCTGCAGACTCCACACTGCTCAGGCCACAAATCATAGCCCTCGACACTGTGGTCAAACAACACAAAGCGGACGCCCTTCTTGATGTTGGTGAACGCATGCATGATCTGTAGGCAGAAAAAGAAGTCCCATTGTGCCATGGCCTTCCCCTCAAAAGCTGAGTTGGGGGCCTTCTGGCCTGTGGTATTTTCCATAGACGGCTGCAACAATGTCTACTTCCACATGTCCTTCTAGAATCATGCCACTCCTCACCCAGAGGTGGGGTCTAATTCCTACCCCTTGAATCTGGGAGGGTTTCATTGTAACCAAGAGTGTGGTACCCTGAGCCACCAGGAAGCAGCTGGTTTCCTCAAAGCTGCCATGTTGTAAGGAAGCCCAAACTACTCCCAGCAGGGACATCCCATGGCCAAGCTCTGAGATAAACCAAGAGCTGTTTGGCCAGCTATATATACACTCACAGCCCATCCTGCCCTTCAGCTCCAGCCAATGTCTGAAATGGAACTACATGAGAGAACAAAGTCAGCAACTCTCAGCAGAGACCTAGTCATAGAAACCATAGAAAGTGATTAAGATGAACCTTGTTAATATTAAACCAGTAAATCTGGGCCATTTGTTAGGCAACAGTAGTTCATTACAGACCCCACCATTCTTTCCCCTCACCGCTGTCAGAGACTCACCCGAAAGGAGAAACTGCCTGTCCGTGGCCGGACGGGAAAACGTTTATGGAAGAAATAATGCAAGATGGCATAGTTGGCATCTAGAAGCTTGACTACTAGCTGATACATCCGGTCACTGCCTTGTTGTTCTGTCCAGCTGCCGGAGGAGAAGATCTTTAAGACTAACTTGCACCCCATTTCTCTGAGGGTCTGCCTGCTTTACCTCAATGGGCTTCCCATGTGGAAATCCAATACAGTGGTCCCCCCAACAAACACAATCATTACCTGCCAGAGCTTGTTACATGGGAGCTTGGAACCTCTGCATACCCAAGGAATGCATTTGGATTAAATGAGCTCCCTAGCTGGTCTGTATGCTATGACCGAGCTGTGCTGTCCAAGGTACCCCCTCCTATATCATTTTTTCCCCCATATTGTTTCTCATTCTATGTTTCACTAGTGGAAAAGGATGTCATTTCCAAAGTGTTTCTCTTAGTTACTTAAAAGGATCCAGGGGAAATCTAAACTGGTGATGGAATACCCAGCAACATTCAAAGAAACATCCAATGTCCATCAATGCCAAATGGACAAATTATGGTATATTCATATAATACAATATTATACAGTCATAAAAGGAAACTGCAGTTACCTATTATGGATGAGTTTACAAACATGTTCATTGAAAGAGGCCAAATATAAACTATATTCTGCATGACTCCATATATATTAAGTACCAAAATGGCAAAACTGATCTATGTTAATAGAATTCAGGATGGTGCTACCTTTGGAGAAGGCAATGGCAACCCACTCCAGTACTCTTGCCTGGAAAATCCCAGGGATGGAGGAGCCTTGTAGGCTGCAGTCCATGGGGTCGCTAGGAGTCGGACACGACTGAGCGACTTCACTTTCACTTTTCACTTTCATGCTTTGGAGAAGGAAATGGCAACCCACTCCAGTGTTCTTGCCTGGAGAATCCCAGGGACGGGGGAGTCTGGTGGTCTGCTGTCTATGGGGTTGCACAGAGTTGGACACGACTGAAGTGACTTAGCAGCAGCAGCAGCAGCAGCTACCTTTAGATTGGAAGTGATGGGGAATGGGGTGTGAGGGATTTTAAGGGTAGGTTTGCTGGGAACATTCTGTTTTTATGTCACTTAAGAGTAAGGGACTATATAAATACACAAACAGGTAATTTCCTTTACAGAGACTTAGCATCACTTCACTTCTTAGATGTACGTTCTACTTCTTCCACAAAAGTTCCCTAACGATATATGTTCTTTTGACTCACCTTTCAAACTGTTCTGTGCCAACCACATACACAATTATAAATACCCATTCAAAATTTTTCCTGTGACCATGAAATGCTAAGTGTGGAGTGCCTTTGTTCACCTGGGGACTTTGGGTCATACTGCACAGACTACAATGTAGTTTGGTGGGGGCTATCCACGTCCACATGGTGTAAACTGGGGTGGGCCACTCCAGTAAGACCGACATGACTTAGGATGACCTGGAGGCTGAGGTGAAACACACAATAAGGCCCCAAAAAAACTTAGTTCAAGAGTTTCCTTTTTCTATAAAACTGGAGCATTGTGGGTTCCTGGTGGTCCAGTGGTTAAGAATCCAGCCTTCAATGCAAGGAACTAAGATTGGATCCCTGGTTGGGGAACTAAGATCCCACATGCCTTGGAGCAACTAAGCCCAAGTGCCACAGAGAGCTGCAACTAAGATCTGGCACAGATGAATTAAGGGAAACAAACAAAACAAAGCTGGAGCATTATGGGATAGGAACCAAGAAGCATAAACAATGATGCTCCCACCATAGGTGTGACCTGTAGCTGAGTAATTTTACAACAGAGAACATGAAAGTGTACAGGATTTGGGATGCACCTTGCTTAAAATCATCCAGGTCAGGTATTCCCTTGGAAGTTTTCTCATGGACCCCAGTTTCAAGACCATTTGTACAGAGCACAAGATCTAAGAGTCAAACAAGTTTGAGCCTAATGCCAGATCTGGCCAAGCTATGCCACTAGGGGAAGTCACCTTTATTTTCTGAACTATCCAATTTGAGATTTCAAACTACACATTCCCGCAGGATCAAGGACCATGAAGGGTGCTGAAAAAGCTCAAACTCCACAGCACTGGCTTGGTGCCTGACATTTAATCCGATTTTTAAGAGGCACACTGTGACTTGCCCAAGGCCATGAAACAGAGAAGTCGGGGGTTTGAACGTGAGAGGTGCTGGCTCCAGAATCTGACCTCTTAGTCAACTCTATTTGCCTCTATCTAAACCCAGGATTTAGTTGGGCCCAAGCCCTCTATATTGAATCCAATTTGGCATCTTCCAATCCAAGTCCCTTTAGGGAGTTACCAGAGGGTTCAGGGAGTGGACTTTTGCTCTATGAAGGTGGCCAAGTCATTTCCCTTCCTATTTTATCCTAATGAGTTGTTGTTGTTTAGCTGCCAAGTTGTGTCCCACTCTTTTGCAACCCCATGGACTGCGGCCTGCCAGGCTCCTCTGTCTATGAGATTTCTCAGGCAAAAATACTGGGGTGGGTTGCCATTTCCTTTTCCAGGGGATCTTTCCCATCCAGGGATTGAACCCACATCTTCTGCATTGGCAGGCAGATTCCTCACACCACTGAGTGAGGTGGGAAGCACCAAGGTGTTGCTAGGCCTAAATGACATCATCCATGCCAAGGTCGGCACTGAACAAAAAGGGCTGTTTTTAGCCTCACACTCACCGGCGACAGACAGAAATCCAAATCTTTCCACTATCCAGGAGTTCCCGCCACAGACCCTCCTCCTCCAGGTCCAAAATTTCTCCCTTGTACCAACACCTATGAAAGAGAGAGCAAGACCAATGAGACCTAGCAAACACCACTGCCCCAACCCTGGGCACTAGGGACATTCACCTGTAGGCAGTACTATAGCTCGTCTCCCCAGAAGTCTTCAGTCTGACCCCCAAGTCTTCCTCTTCCTCCAAGCCATCGCTACCGCTCAGTATCATACAGTTCCAGAGGTCTTTTGTTACATGAAAAAGGTTTGTGACCAAGTTCCTTGCCTGCCCTCCAGCCCACGGGTTCCCAGGGGTGTTTCCAGGGTGGCCTCGCCCCTCCGCTCCTCCCAACAGGCTCCATCTCTGCCCCAGCCACCAAGTTTTAGTTGCAGAAAACCACTCTCCCAACCACCCGCACGAGGATCCATCCCTTTCCTGGGCTCCTCACCTTCGCCAGCGGGGTTCGCGGTGAGCTTGCGTCCTATGGGTCTGCGCTCGCAGAAGCGGCCCAGGATGCAGGGCCCGGGGTCGTCAGCAGGGGGCAGGCAGGTGCTGATGACGGGCCACACGTCGGGGTGTCTCCAGGGCAGGATGCTCCGCCACAGGTCCCAGCCGTCCACCACGTCTCGCCAGCGCCGGCACACCTGGCGGCAGTGCCGGAGCAGCGTGCTTGGGGGCAGGTAGCTCAGCACCTTCCGGAGTATCTCGACGGGCAGTTGGTTCGGGCCCGGAGCCTCCTGTGGTTCGCAGTGCGGAGATGGGCCACGGGCAAGCAGGCCCCAGGAAGTTGAGGCGCCCATGGTCTCCTCGCCAGTCTCCGCGGCTGCTGCTGCTGGAGAGCCAGTGTAAGACATCAGTGACCTGGAGCCTCCGCAGACGACGCCCCTCCTTCCCGCCCCCAGAGGCTGTAGCCCCCATGCCCCAGCAGCTGCCTCTTCAAGTCCCCAGACTCCCAGCCCGTCCTTGCCAGCCGACCACCGCAGCCGCTCTCTGCCCCACGCATCCCAGTTGCTGCTGCTGCTAAGTCGCTTCAGTCGTGTCCGACTCTGCGACCCCATAGACAGAAGCCCACCAGGTTCCCCAATCCTTGGGATTCGCCCGCAGCCAAACCCGCTCTGCGTGCCGAGTCTTACCTTGCATCTCAGCCAGCGTTTCTCACCAGTGGGCCTTCACCTTGCCTCACCTGTTCCCACCACCACTTCAGCCCTTTTATTCGTCCGCCCCTCCCTACTTCATACCCAGCAACCAGACCATCCACCCACCCTCCACTCCCCTACCCTCTACCCAACCCCCACCCTGGCTCCGTTTTCCCAATGGCTGGCCATATCTGCCTGCCCCTCCCTTCTGCCTGTCTCTTCCTCCCAGGCCTACTTGCCAGCCTCTCTTGCCCTGCCTCCCGGTATATTCTCCAAACTTTCCCTCCTTTGCATTCTAGTTACACCTGCAGGGTAATTATGGGACCAAATCACTGAAGCAATAGTGGAGGTAGGAGCAGGAGATACCAGGATCCAGAGTCTGTCTGTCATCCCCACTGCTGGTCCTTTGGAGCATCCCTCACCAGGCTGTAAGGCCCTTGGTGCTGAACATCTGCTGTTATTCAGTCAGCCCTCTGGGCAGGAGACCTCATATTCCTTAGCTAATGGAACAGTTCCCATCACTTCTAAGGATCCAGCATCACTATCTTGGAGATCCTTGCATAGGAGAAAATAGGCTCCAACTGGAACCAAATGCATTTCTATTTGACACCTAAGTGAGTGCAGTAACCGGTAATAATCCAGCTGAACTTCATAGAGCCTCTTACCACCAGTCAGATTAGCAACGCCCTGAGGTATTGGCTATGTCTCCACTTCACAGCTGTGAAAACTGAGGCCAAGTGACCTGCCCAAGGTCACAGAGCTAGTAAGTGACAGAGCTGGGTTTTGAACTTAGGCTGGGTGGCTCAGAAAGGAAAGAATCTACCTGTATTGCAGGAGACCTGGGTTTGATCCCTGGGTTGGGAAGATCTCCTGGAGAAAGGAACGGCTACCCACTCCCATATTCTTGCCTGGAGAACCTGGCGGGCTGCAATCCGTGGGGTCCTAAAATATCGGACATGACTGAATGACTAACGATTTCACTTTTGGGTGGCTCTAGAATTCTTGCTTTCAACCTCTGTACTAACACTATGCAATGAAAATAAAATATGAGCTACACATGTAATTTTAAATATCAGCAAGTGAAACCATCATAGATTTTTGCCCACATAGAACTTACCTCCTAAGAGAGAGAGAGAGATGGTGAACAGGAGACAGAATAAGCAAATTAGATGTTTTTGGGAAATCTCCTGTTTACCCCTCAACATCATCTTCACAACTGGAGGAAAATGGTTTTATTATGGAATAAGCATGAAATCAGACTGTGACTCACATGGGCCATGATGAGCAGTAGATGTGACATGTGAATGACATGTCATGTGTTGGAAGGTGATCAGTGCTAAAGGAAATAGAGCAGGGAAGGGAATAGGGGGCCACAGCAGTCTGGGTGTGGAGACCTTGAATTCTGAGAGATAGGGTGACTATTATACAGGACAAATTTATTTTCAATATATACACCGTCAATAAAATTTTTCCTATTGAGGTTTTCCATCACGTCTCAAAGCGGAAGAGTGGAAGGAGCAACCAGCTCCAACAGTTAACTCCTGACCATTCTGGTTTCATCTCTACTCCCACCCACTTGCTATCCCAGACAATTTGAAGCAAATCTTCGAAACCACACCCTTCGATCCAGAGAAATACTTTACTTTTTAATGTAATGTTTAAACTGTGGGAATCTGTTCGATAATAAGATTATGAAAATTGATTATCACCCAATCATGAGTTCTAAAGGTGGTTTTTAAAAAAAGTTTAAAGTCTCTGGTGCTCCAGTGGTTAAGAATCTGCCTTGCAATGCAAGGGACATGGGTTTGATCACTGGTCCAGGAAGATTCCACATGCTGTGGAGCAACAAATCTTGTATGCCACAACTGCAGAGCCCGAGGGTTACTGAAGCTGGTGGGCCTAGAGCCCATGCTCTGCAACAAGAGAAGCGCCTGCAGTGAGAAGCCTGAGAACCTCAATGAAGAGTACCCCTGGGCTCGCCGCAACTAGAAAAATAAAGAAAGAGAAGTCACTCAGTTGTGTCCGACTCTTTGTGACCCCATGGACTGTAGCTGAACAGCCTCTTTCATCCATGGGATTTTCCAGACAAGAATACTGGAGTGGGTTGCCATTTCCTTCTCCAGCAGCAACTAGGGATAAATCTAAAAAAAAGCTTAAAAACTTCAAGTAGGATAACAGGGCAGCAGCTGACCAGCCAGATTCCATTGTTCAAGTTCCTCCTCAGACACAATCTCTGTTAATTCCTGGAATTACACTCCATGCTATACTCCAGTTAAAAAAGAAAAAATATGATTGGATTACAAGGGCATACTGCCCGCAAGATGATTGGAGCATAATGGCTCTCCAGGAGTCGAGGGTGTACAAAGACCACAGGAACATTTTGGGAAAGTTATGGGTGCATTTGGGCTTCCCAGGTGGCTCAGTGCTAAAGAATCCTCCTGAGATGCAGGATCCACAAGAGATACAGGTTCCATTCCTGGGTAGGGAAGATCCCCTGAAGGAGGATCCCACTCCAGTATTCTTGCCTGGAAATTCCATGGACAAAGGAGTCTGGCACACTACAGTCCATGAGGCTGCAAAGAATCAGACAAGACTGAGCAACTGAGCTCACGCCTGGGTGCATTTTGGTGTCACAGTAGTGGGAGTGCCACTCGGTAGCTGTGCATAGGACAGCATTCCCCAGGAGAGAGCTGTCCTGGATTCCTCCTTCTTTTAGTCAATGTCCTGTGTATTTTCACATAGGAAGAAAGCTTGTTAATATGAGCCTATAACTGAATTCAGTTTACAAGTAAATGTAAAGTGTGTTAATAGACGCTGAATGGCAATCTTGAAAAAGTTATTTGGAGCTGGAGGAATCAGGCTCCCTGATGTCAGAATATAGTACAAAGCTATAGTAATCAAAGGAGTATGGTGGGACTTCCCTGGTGGTTCAGTGTTTGAGAATCCACCTTCTAATTCAGGGGACATAGGTTCAACCCTGGGTTGGGCAACTAAGCCCATGAGCTACAACTACTGAGCCAACATGCCACAACTAGAGGGAAGCCTGTGTGCCAAAATGAAAGATCCCAGACACACAACTAAGACTTGACACAACCAAATAAATAAATGCAAAAAAAAAAAAAGACAGTATGGTACTGGCACAAAAGCAAACAAACAAACAAAACAATAGATCCATGGAACAGGATAGAAAATTCAGAGATAAATCCACACTCCTATGGTCACCTAAACTATGACAAAGGAGGCAAGAATATACAATGGGGGCTTCCCTTCTGGTCCAGTGGTTAAGAATCCAATTGCCAATGGAGGAGACATGGGTTCAATACCTGGTCCAGGAACATCCCACATCAGTTCATTTCACTTCAGTTCAGTTGCTCAGTCATGTCCGACTCTTTGTGATCCCATGCTATGCTTCCCTGTCCATCACCAACTCCTGGAGCCTACACAAACGCATGTTCATCATGTCAGTGGTGCCATCCAACCATCTCATCCTCTGTTGTCCCCTTGCCCTCCCGTCTTCAACCTTTCCCAGCATCAGGGTCTTTTCCAATGAGTCTGTTCTTCTCATCAGGTGGCCAAAGTATTGGCGTTCCAGCTTCAGCATCAGTCCTTCCAATGAATATTCACGACTGATTTCCTTTAGGATTGACTGGTTGGATCTCCTTTCAGTCCAAGGGACTCTCAAGAGTCTTCTCCAATATCAAAGTTCAAAAGCATGCTCATATCCCACATGCCATGGGGCAACTAAGCCTGTGTGCCACAACCGCTGAGCCCACATGCCTAGAGCCCGTGGTCTGCAACAGGAGAAGCCACTGCAATGAGAAGCCTGCACACTGCAACTCGAGAGTAGCCCCTGCTCATTGTAACTAGAGAAAGCCTCAGGCAGCAATGGAGATTTAGTGCAGCCAAAAATAAAATAAAATTTAAAAAAAGAATATACAATGGAGAAAGTCTCTTCAATAAGTGGTGCTGAGAAAAGTGGACAGCTACATATAAAAGAATGAAAATAGAATACTTCTTAACACCATACACAAAAAATAAACTCAACATAGATTGAAGACATAAGTGTAAGGCCTAAACTCTTAGAGAAAAACATAGGCAGAACACTCTTTGACATAAATTGCAGCAGGATATTTTTTGACTCATCTTCTAGGGTAATTGGGGATCCCTGGTAGCTCAGATCATAAAGAGTCTGCTGGCAATGCAGGAGATCCAAGTTCAAACCCTGGGTTGGGAAGATTCCCTGGAAAAGGAAATGGCAAAGCACTCCAGTATTCGTGTCTGAAAAATCCCATGGACAAAGGAGCCTGGCAGGCTATAGTCCATGGGGTCGTAAAGAGTCACAACTGAGAGACTTCACTTTCTTCACTTTCCTAGAGTAATGAAAATAAAAATAAACAAGTGGGACTTAATTATTCTTAGAAGTTTTTGCATAGCAAAGGAAACCATAAACAAGAGCAAAAGATAGCCTTCAAAATGGGATAAAATATTTGCAAATGAAGCAACTGACAAGGGATTAATCTCCAAAATACACAAACAGCTCCTTCATCTTAATATAAAAAAAAATGCAGTTAAAAAAGTGGGTGTGAGAGTAAATAGACATTTCTTCAAAGAAGAAATACAGATGGCCAACAAACACATAAAAAGATGTTCAACATCGCTAATTATTAGAGAAACGCAAATCAAAACTACAATGAACATTGTAAAGCAATTGTACTCCAATAATTTAAAAAAAAAAAGAAGACCACAATCAGGTACTACCTCATACCAGTCAAAATAACCAGTAAATGCTAGAGAGAGTATGGCAAAAAGGGAACTCCTTATCTTGTTGGGGGGAATGTAAATAGGTACAGTCAATGTAAATTGAAGAACAGTATGCACATTTCTTAAAAAACTAAAAATAGAACTATCGTAACCTTAATTTAAAAAAATACATGCATGCCAGTGTTCATTGCCGCACTATTTACAGTAGCCGGAACATGGAAGCAACCTGAATGTCTATCAACAGAGGAAAGGGTAAAGAAAATGTATGCATATATATACAATGAAATGTTACTTAGCCATAAAAGGGAGTGAAATTGTGCCACTTGTAGTGATGTGGATAGACCTAGAGACTGTCATATAGAATGATGTAAAATAAACATTGTATCTTTATTTCCACAGTTTATTGTGATGGTAGTGTATATATAGGGATATATCAGTGCTATTCTCTCAGTTTGTCCCACCCTCTCCTCCCCCTACATGTTCTTTTAATTATGAATTTCTCAGGAATTTCTTGGAGGTCCAACACTGGCAAGCCACGTGGCAAAGAAAGGAAAAAAAAGAAGAATTTTAGATAACTATGAATTTCTCTCCTTTTATTTAATCTTTACCCTGTATATATTCTATTTGGGACATTTTATTAACATTAAAAGAATTCTCTGTGGACACAGGTTTCATTATCTAAGTATTTCATTCCAAGATGGTAAAGGCTGGCTTGATACATCATATGTGTGTGTTAGTCGCTCAGTCATGTCCAATTCTTTGGGACCATATGGACTGTAGCCCGCCAGGCTCCTCTGTCCATGCAATTTCAAAAGCAAGAATACTGGAGTGGGTTGCCATTTCCTCCTCTAGGGGATCTTCCTGACCCAGGGATCAAACCCATGGCCCCTGTTCTGGCACGCTGATTCTTACCCACTCTGCCACCAGGGAAATCCCTAAGTATTTCATTTCAAGGTGTTAAAGCCTGCATGAGAAATTATTCGCTGAAAAAGCAGGAAGGTTGCAGTTGGCTCTGATCCAGTGAAGCCCCAATAATGGACAGGGAAGTGCTGAGTGGGCTTGCAAGTGCATCTATGGTGTGGTTGGGAAGTGGGAGTACGGGTGGGCAGGGAGGACCTGACAGTCTGGTTCACAGAAGGAGAAAATTCCTCAATCTTGGAGCACTGGGAGGCAGGCTACACGAATATCCCAAGGTCATTAGAAGTTCCACAAACTTGGTTTTCCTGGCCCTGGTTCACCTATTCTGTTAACAGGAGTAGAGCTGGGAGGTGTTTTGATTCCAGGGAAGGAACCTGACTGGGAATGGGCCTTTTGTTTGGAGAGAGGGTTGGAAGGATCCTAGGAGGAAGGAGATAAGTAGTTAATAAAATCTCTCTTGGGAGGGTAGGAGGGATTTGAAGAGAGCCTCACTCCCTAGAGGTAGGTTGAGTGGGGCAGCCCTGGGTGTTGGGTTCAAGCTCCTTCCTCGAGGTGTTTCAGTCCTGATATGCCCATGTTTCCTGGAGTGGGGCTGGGGGGATGTGGGATTGGAGATAAGATTTCAGGTAAAACTGTCTCAGCTCATATTTATTTCATAAATATTTCATAAATATGAAATAAATTCATATTTATGGCAAGACAAGAAAAATTTAACATAGAAATTCTTCTCTGCCCTCACCTCTCCTAGCACTATGCATGGTGCATCAGCGTTATGCATTGACCAAACCTCCCCACCAGCAGGAATACCTGCTCAACCATAAACAGAGTTCTCCTAGCATCAACAAGACAACTCCTTAAAGGATAACATTCCTTCTTGATCTTGCAAAGGGTCACAAGTACAAAAACACTGGGCACTTCAAACCGGCTTATGTAAACTGTCAATAACACATCGTCTAATGTACAGTCTACTGTCTCAAAAAAACTATATAACTTTGTCATGATCACTAATGGACAAAACTGTTCTCAGAACTCTTTGAGATACTCTTCCCAGGTTATAATCCTCAAATTTGGCCGGAATAACATTTTTCAGTTCTATCTTCAATTGACTGATTTTTCATTGACATGGGTCAAGAGCAGAAAAGAGCTGCAAAACCTTTTCACTCTGAAGAAGCAGTTCCTCCTATTGAGGCTACACTTGGAAATAAAATGACCAAAACCTTAAGAAAAGTTTGGCTGGAGCCAGTTTCCTAGGTAAAACACAACAACAAAATAAGAAGATTAAAAGGTCCAAGATCTATTTAAAGGGGTAATACATCTAGGGAGATTTGAGAAGAGAGTCCTGGGCGGGGCAAGGAGTAGCCAGGGAGGGTATGGAAGGTCTGCAGAGGGGTGGGAGGAGGGATCCAGCCTGAGGGGAAGATGGGCCTGGGGCTTGTGGATGGTCTGCCTCCTTCCAGAGGAATCCACTACTTGCTTCTCACTGAACTGTCCAGCCAGAATATCCAAAATCGCAGGCCATGTGAACATTCCTCATAAGGGTTTAGGCAGAGCTGCCTGCATCTCTGGTATACCCTACCCAGTAGCATCATTCACCAGCAACTGCCTATTTAGAAACTATAATAGGTGATCCTGTATATTGAAAAAGAGATGAATAATTCCTCCAGTGTGACATTGGTATTGTGGGTTCTTTAAAAAAGAGAGAGGAACTTCCCCAGCTGTCAAGTGGTTAAGACTCTGAGCTTCCGCTGCAGGAAGGGTTCCATCCCTGGTCAGGAAAGAAGATCCTGCATACTGTGCCCTTCCCTGTCCCTCCAAAAAGGAAGTATATGTTTAACAAGAATAATAAAAATACTCTTCTCTCTACATGTTTGCATTTAGAATTATCTATTAAAAAATTAAGTGAAATGAAGATGCTTAGTTGTGTTTGACTCTTTGCAATCCCATGGACTGTAGCCCACCAGGCTCTTCTGGCCATGGGATTTTCCAGGCAAGAATATTGGAGTGGATTGCCATTTCTGCCTCCAGGGGATCTTTCCAACCCAGGGATCAAACCCAGATCTCCCACTTTGAAGGCAGACTCTTTACCGTCTGAGCCACCAAGGAATCCATAACAAAATAAGTAACTCTTTTTAAAGGGGTGTAGCTGATTAATAATGTTGTGATAGTTTCAAGTGGACATTGAAGGGACTGTATATACTGTATCCATTCTCCCCCAATGCCCCTTCCATCCAGGCTGTCACATAACATTGAGCAGAGTTTCATGTGCTATATGGAACTTGTTGACTATCCATTTTAAATGGATATAAATATACATGTAAATATTAAGAATGGTCATCTACGGATGCTTTACATTATTTTTATTTCCCTTTATGGTAAAGAATCCACCTGACGATGCAGGAGATGCAAGAGACATGGGTTCAAACTCTGGGTCAGGAAGATCCCCTGGAAGAGGAAATGGAAACCCACTCCAGTATTCTTGCCTGAAAATGGAAATATACCATGGACAGAGAACCCTGCTGTATCAATGTTTACTATACAGCAAAGTGAGTCACATGTATACAGTTTTTTAAATTCTTTGTTAATCTTAAATAAATCTAAACAATACCCACAAAAGATTAGTCATATATTTAAGAATACTGCAAGATAAGATTCCTATGACTTCTAGGAGAAAAACTTAGTTTTATAGAACAATCCAACAGCTAATCATGATCAGCACAAAAAAAAAAGCAGTGACTTTGGGCTACTTGGTCCCTGGGAAGTAGTCCCAGCCCAAGTAAGCAACATATAAGGACAAAATTAAACACACTTAAATGGAAAGATACTTTGGCACACACAGTAATGACCATACGTGAGGGGCAGATAGGAACTGTAAAAAATAAATTAAAAACTGGCAACTATTTCTGCGGTGAAAATTTTCCAAAGGAAATTTCAGGGTGAACCATGTTTCACAAATGGTTAGAACTCTATTAAGAAATGAAAGCTTTCAAGCTGGCCAAGCGGCATTTTAGAAGCTATGGTTCTGTACCACTCCATCCTCGTTAACGGTGTGCCACTTTTAACATGACCATGGCCCAGGTGAATACTTGAGATGAGAATGGCCATGGAGGATGTGTAGCCATCATGGACTATATTTCATGTGTGCAAATAGATGAGAAGCACTGGGAACCTCAGGTCCTCTTCAGCACACTAAGGGCCATCACTAATACAAATAATCAGAATTGGGAGAATGGATACATGTATATGTATGGCTGAGTCCCTTCGCTGTTCACCTGAAATGAACACAGCATTGTTAACTGGCTACAGCCCAAAACAAAACAAAAAGTTTAAAGTTTTGGGGGGAAAAAAAGAATTAGAATCACACACACACACACAGACAACTTTTTCAGCAAAGACAATTTCTGAATGTGGTTATTTCTGGAAAGGGAAATTGCCTTGGAGAATACTTTTGTGTATAACATTGTATTTACACACATAAGCATGTAGAAAATGAGAAATTTAGATAAGCAAAATCAGTAACTACGAAAATCACAACTATGCACCTATCACCACTGCAGTAACCCTGAAACGCTTTAGTTCTTCTGTACATACCCAAAAGGCAATCAAGAATACAAGGATACATACATATTCTATTTTAAAGTGGTATATATACAAATACCTGTATATAAATGCATATATGCACAACGTAGACAGGAGTATATATTGTTGTTCAGTCCCTGAGTCATGTTCAACTCTTTGCGAACCAATCGACTGTAGCACGCCAGGCTGCAGTATGTATATATCAAAATTAAATCATATGGTTCTTTTTTCAGGCAATAGTGTCCACCTTTCCCTTCCTATAAATGCCTGTTTCATATTCCTTCTATCCAAAGTCCTCCAGCTGACCCAAAAATATCCTCCAGAGCTTCACTGTCCAAACCAGTATATTTACTCCAGAATCACATACTACATGTGGTCAGGACTCTCAGGTCAGTTTCAATCTGTCACACTTCCCTTTGAATGAAAGTGATGAAACAACCTCCCCCTCGGGGTGTGTCTACTGCAGGTGGGGGGACACTTCAGGGTGGACTCATCAAAGGCAGCAGCAGCTTCATCTGCTTTCCATCTGGAGACCTTAGGGATCCTGCAGCAGGGAGGGGACAGCCATGACCCCTGGACCAGGGTGGGGACAGCTGGATCCTGCCGTTGCAAGGTTCTCTCTCACCCTCATGCCCAGAATGTTACAAATGTGGTGTCACTACCACACTGTGCCCATGTCCACCACTTGCCTAAACTTCTAGCCCTGACTGATCATCTTAAATCCCATGCTTGCCTTAGAGCTTGGGAAATAGGGTTCTGACTCTTCCATTCTCTTGACTGGAGAATGCCTTCTACAGTTGTTTTCTTCTGTACAATTTTCTCTCAACTGAAACAACTCCCTACTCTGAACTGAGTAGCCATCAAGCTGTTAACACTGTATTTCTGTTCATTTTTGGCAAATTTTATTACCTATGATCGACAGATATATTTCTGATTTACTCTCTCCATAATTATAAAGAATTTCAAAGTCACAAAATAATTTTATACACCATACAATTCAGAGTAGGGTTGGGATCGGGGGACCAATTCACTGCTCACAAGGTGGGCAGAACCCTCTGCCTCAAGCATCTTTTGAGCTAGTTTAACTTTCAGCTCTTGAGTCTTGGTCCCAGACTTGAAATTACAGTTTAGGGGCTGAAATTACTCAGCCAGAGGGTCTGAGCTTCTAGTTCAGAGGTGAGGAAAGGGCTTCCTGGAAGTGACCAATGAAGCCTCTGCAGTAGGAACAGAAGGGCAGAGGGCATGGGGACTGAACCAGAAGGGCCTGGCATGGGGTGGAGAGGGTGAGGAGCCCTCTCACCATTTCCCTGTGTTCACCCGTGTGTCTGCACTCCGTAGAACAGGGGCTGCATTAGAGCAGCTGCAGCCAGTAGACCTGATGTAAGAACATTCTTCTCATAGCTTCTCGTAGAATTTAAAGACAGGGCCCAGTAGGACCCTTGATTGGACCCAGGAGATCCCAGGATGCCAGGAACTACAAGCCCTTGATTATTGAGGGGGCCCATCCAGTGGTGCTGGAAGGCATGGTCGGGTTGTTTAACAAGGACAGTCTTCCACTAGAGTTGGCAGACCCGTGCAATCACACTGGCCTTGGGCACGATGATTCCATAGTCTTCAGGCAGGAACCCCATGTCCCAAATCCAGTGTTCCAGAGACACAAAGCGGACGCCCTTCTTGAGGTTGGAGAACACGTGTTTGGTCTGGAGGCAGAAAGAGAGGTTAAGCCCCATTGTGCCACAGCCTTCCCCTCAAAAGCTGAGTTGGGGGCCTTCTGGCCGGTGGTATTTTCCCTAGATGGCTGCAATAATGTTTCCACTTACACAGGTCCTTCTAGAATCATGTCACTCCTCATCCAGGGGTGGAGTCTAATTCCCACCCCCTTGAATCTGGGCGGGTTTCACTGTAACCAAGAGTGTGGTGGGAGTGATGCTGAGTGACTTTCACCAAGTGGCTTCCACGGCGGGGTCACAAAGGCAACGCGGCTTCTGCTGGTTTCTCCAGAAGGCTCATGGTGGAGCCCTGAGCCACCGGGAAGCGGAAGATTGCCCTGAAGCAGCCATGTTGTGAGGAAGCCCAAACTCGATCATGAAGGGGGATCCCATGGCCGAGCTCTGAGACTAAGAGCTGCTTGGCCAGCTATCAGCTGTTGTATACACACTCACAGCCCATCCTGCCTTTCAGCTCCAGCCCATGTCTGAAGGGAACTACACGAGAGACCAGAGCCAGAAACTCTCACCAGAGCCCTCCTCATAGAAACCATGAGAGGAGATAAAATGAGTGCTGTTGATATAAAATCTCTAAATTTGGGGGAAATTTATTTTTAGCAATAGATCATCAAAAGCCCTATCATTCTTTCTCTTTGCCCCTGTCAGACTCACCTTAAAAGGGACACTGGTTCTACCTTGATGGATTGGACTAGGAGAGAAATCATGTAGCTTGGCCTGCTTGGCATCTAGAAGTCGGACAGTTAGCTCATACAGACAGACCAAGGCTTCTTGGTCTGCCCACCTGTGGGAGAAGGAACAACTTGAAGTTTGAACTTGCCACCCCACCTCTTTGGGCATCTGCCTCCTCTACCTGAATGGCCTTCCCATGTCTAAAATCCCAAAATGGTGCTGTGGTCCTCAGGACTAACAGCATCAGGGTCACACAAGAGCTTGGCCCCTCTGCTTCCCCAAGGAATCCATCTCACCTAAACACCCTCTCCAGCTGGTCTGCATGCACATTCATTTCAGAAGTAAAGACCTAGAGGCATGCTCTTCAAGGTACCTCCTACCATATTATTTCTCTTTCTATGTTTTGCTGGTGGCAAAAGATGTCATTTCTAATGTGTACAATGGTAATGTTTAAGATACAGTTTCCTTAGTCACTTAAAAGCATCCAAGGCAATCTAAGTAAATTGGTAATGGGAAATCAAGTAACATTCAAAGACACCACACCCATTGTCCACCACTGGTAAATGGATAGATTGAATGGGGGTGTAGCTCAGTGGTAGGGCACATGTTTGGCTTGCACAAGGCCCCTGGTTCAAACCCTGACACCTCCATTTAGGAGTTTCTCCTTACTAGGAGTGACTGGAGAAGAGAATTAATTATTGGACTTCCCAGGTGGCTGTAGCGGTAAAGAACTCTGGGTTGGGGAGATCCTCTGGAATAGGAAATGGCAACCCACTCCAGTATTCTTGCCTGGGAAATCCCATGGACAGGGAGCCTGGCAGGCTACAGTCCATGGGGTCACAAAGACATGACCCAGACAATTGAGCACCTATGCACACATGGTATATTCACACGATGAATTATGAAGCTATGAAAGCAGACTTCAGCTACACACAGTTACAGGTGAATTTACAAACATGTGGTTGAAAGAAGCCAGATACACACTATATACTGTATAACTCCATATATATATAAATAGCACCAAAAGGGACACAACTGATCTATGGTAACAGAATTCAAGATGGTGCTACCGTTGGGTTGGAAGTGATGAGAATGGGGCATGAGGGATACTGAGGGTTTGCTGGCAACATTCTGTTTTATTCTTTTAGCATTCTGTTCTTGATTTAAAATAATATGTTCACTCTGTAATAATTTATTGACTTGCACACACAAGATATGTACATTTTTGATGTCAAAAATAAAAATTTAAAAATATTAATTTGATACATATATATATATATACACATACACACACATATATATAGACACAAAGTAGGTGTCATATCACTTCTGAGGTGTAAATGTACATGCTACTTCTTCCAGATTGTATCCTTATATAATAATAATATGTTTATGTTCTTCTGACTTACCTTTCATACTGCTCTGTGCCAACAACATGCACACAAAGAACATAAGTAGAAATTTAAAATTTTCTAAGTGTTAAACTTCTTTCTTTTTGGCTGAACTGTTACCTACTAGTGGCTGCCAGACATTGCTGCAAATTGGAATCATATGGATTCCAGAAAAGCTATTGTGTAGACAGGAATTTCACCCTGTTCAAGGTTATGGTCATTGCCGTCTGACACTGAGAGGTACTCTCTGGATCTGTGCAATTTTATGTCTGATAGGAGTAACTCTATCTGGGATAAGCCTGCCAATATGATTTGGTGGAGGTTAGCCACAACCACACAGGTCGACTATAATAGGGGCTACCACTCCAGGGAAACCAGCAATATGACTAAGGATGCCTGGTGTTGTATCAGTTGACTTGGAGGCTGAAATTAAACATTGAAAAACAAACCCTATATACAATGAAATATTACTCGGCCATTAAAAATAACGAATTCTCTGAACTTCTCAATTAGAGGTTTCAAAACACACTTTCCCACAGGATCAAAGATCATGAAGGCTGCTGAAAGAGGTCACACTTTAAAGCACTGGCTCTGTGGCTGACATGGAACCCTGCCTTATGAAGACAGGGAAACGCAGGCACACTGTGACTTGCCCAAGGCCACAAAGCCAGGAAGCCAGGGTTTGAGTGTGGGAAGTCTGACTCCAAACTCTGATCTCTTAGACAACTCTATCTTGCCTCCTCCTAAACCAAGTCCTTTACATAGAATCCAACCTGACATCTTCCCATCCAGGTCCATTCGGGGGTCAGGAGAGGGTTCAGGGAGTGGACACAGCTATAGTAGTAAAGCTCTGATGGTGGTGAAGTCATTTCCCTTCCTGCTTTATCTAAGGGCTTGTTGTGAGGCCTACACTCCTTGTCACCCATGCCAAGGTCAGCTCTGTTTTTAAAACTGTTTTTGTCATCACACTCACCAGGCAGAGACACAAATCTCAATCTTTCCACTATCCAGGAGTTCCGGCCATAGACCCTCCTTCTCCAGGTCCAACACTTGCTTCTTGTAACACCACCTGGGAGAAAGGGGGAAGGGTTAGTGAGAACTGGGCAAGAACTCACCACCACCCACCCCAGCCCTCGGGGAAGAGGGACGTCCACCTGTAGAAAGGCTGGAAAGGGTTCTTGGAAACCAGCCTACTGTCTTCCTCCCAGCTTTCCTCCTCTCTCCAGCTTCTACAGTTGACTGTCCTCCAAGGCAGGAAGCCATCTGTTAAACGAAAAAATGTTTGTGCCCAAGTTCCTGGCCTGCCCTCCAGCCCACGGATAAGTCCCAGGGGTTTCCTTGAGCGTCTCTTCTCTGCCCCGCGCCTCCAAACCATCCCATGGTTACCCTTGAGACCTCTTTTCCTGGGCTCCCCACCTAGGCCACGGGTGTTAGGGTAGAGATTGCGTCCTAAAGGTCTGCGCTCGCAGAAGCGGCCCAGGAGGCAGGGCCTGGGGTCGTCGTCGTCGTCTCGGGGCAGGCAGGTGCGGAAGATGGGCCACAGCTTGGCGTGGCTGTAGGGTAAGATGCTCAGCCACACTGCCCGGGTGTCCACCAGGTAGCGCCAGTAGCAGCACACGTGGCGGCATTGCCCGAGCAGCATGCTTGTGGGCAGGTAGCTCAGCACTTCCAGCAGCATCTCGATGGGCAGTTGGCTTAAGCCGGGAGCCTCCTCGGGTTCGGGGTCGGAAGTGGGAATACAGGTGAGCAGGCCCCGGGAGGCTGAGGCCCCCGTGGTCTCCTCGCCAGGCCCCGCGGCTGCAGCTGCTGGAGAGCCAGGGTCCAGGCATCAGGGGCTTGGAGCCTCCACAGGCCACGCCCCTGCCTCCTGCACCCAAAGGCTGTGGCCTCCAAACCCCAGCAGCCGCCTCTTCAAGTCCCCAGACTCCCAGCCCGTCCTTGCCAGCGGGCAACCGCAGCCGCTCTCCGCCCGCGCATCCCAGCGCCTGCAGCCAACCCCACTCTGCGCCCCAGTCTTACCCTGCATCTCAGCCAGTGCTCCTCACCAGTGGGCCTTCACCTTGCCTCCCTTGTTCCCATCGCCACCTCAGCCCTTTTTATTCGCCCGCCCCTCCCGTAATATCCAGTACCAGACCCCCGCCCAACTCCTCCTCCCCTCCCATTCCTCCCCTCCACCCCGCCCTGGCTCCATTCTCCCAAGGACTAGCCATTTCTGCCTTTCTCTCCCTTCTCCCTGTCTCTTCCTCCCAGGCTTGCTTGCCAGCCCCTCCCAGCCCTGTCTCCCTGCCCTGTTCTCCAAACTTCCCTTCCTTCAGACTCTTCAAACCTGCAGGGTAATTAAAGGACCAAATCGCAGAAGTCACAGTGGAGGGAGGAGCAGGAGATGCCAGGATCCAGAGTCTGTCTGTCATCCCCACCATTGGTCCTTTGGAGCATCCCCTCACCAGGCTGTAAGGCCCTTGGTGCTGAATATCTGCTGTTATTCAGTCAGGCATCTGGGCGGGAGGCTTCATATTTCTTAGCTTCTGAAACAATTCCTATCACCTTTAAGGGCCTGGCATCATTATCTTTTTTTTTTTTTTTTTCCCAATTTTTGGCTACATCAGGCAGCATGCGGGATCTTAGTTCCCTGACCAGGGACTGAACCCACATCCCCTACAGTGGACCGCCAGAGAAGTCCCCAGCACCACTAACAGGAGATAAAACAGGCTCCAGTAGGAATCCCATGCATTTCTATTTGACTTCCTAAATGAGTGCCCTAATCAGTAATAATCCAGCCAGCGCTCATAGACCCTTTTACTACCAGTCAGGTTAGCAACCTGGGGTAGGTGTGGCTATGTCTCTACTTCAAAGGTAAGAAAACAGAGTAAGTGACCTGCCCAAGGCCACATAGATAGTAGGTGACAGAGCTGGTATTTGAACCCAGCCAGGGTGGCTCTAGAATTCTTGCTTTTAACCTCTATACCAACTTCATCCAAAAAATAATAATAAATAAAATGTGAGCTACACGTGCTTTTCAGATCAGCTGGTAAAACTGGCCAGGGAACTTACCTTCTAGGAGAAGAGACATGGTGAACAGGAGACAGTGTAAGCAAACTAGATACTTTTGGAAAATCATTGAAAAAAGAATCTGCCAATCCCCCAACATTGTCTTCACAATTATAGAAAAGATTCCAGTTTATTACGGAATAAGCATGAAATGTACTGTGATTCACTGGGCCATAATGAGCAGTAGATGTGACATGTAAATGACGTCGTGTATTGGAAGGTGATCAATGCTATGGGAAATAGAGCAGGGAAGGGGAAAGGGGGTCATAGCAATCTGGGTGCGAGACCCTGAATTCTAAGAGATGGGGTGACTATTATATGGGAAAAATTTATTTTCAATATATACGTTGTCAAAAACTTTTTTGCTATTGAGGTTTTCAAACATGTCCCAAAGTGGAAGAAGAATGGAGGGAGTAGTCAACCCCAACAGTTAACTCCTGACCAATTTGGTTTCATCTCTACTCCCACCCACTGGCTCCTTCAGGCAATTTGAAGCAAATCTTAGAAATCACAGTCCATAGCAATACACTGTATTTAATTTTTTTTTAAATTTTTGTGATGCAGTGTGACACACAAGGGATCTTAATTCCCTGGCCAGAGTTTAAACTTGCACCCCCTGCAATGGAAGGTGGACTTTTAATCACTGGACCACCAGTGAAGTCCCAGCAATATATCATTTTTTAATCTAATGTAAAAGCTGGGGGAATCTTATTTGGTAATGAGATTATGAAAATTGATTGTAATCCAATTATGAGTCCAAAAATATGGTTTTAGAAAAATGTTTAAAAACTTCAAGTAGGATAAAAAGCCAGAATCTGACAAGTTATTTTCATTCTTCCATTTCCTCCTCCAGAGACAATCTCTATTAATTCCTGGAATTACACCCCATGCTGTACTCTGATTAAAAAGAAAAACAAATATAATTGGGTTCCAAAGGAGCCGACTGCCTGGAAGCTAATGATTAGAGAGTAATGGCTCCTAGGAGACAAGGCTGTACAAAACACCCCACCGGCCTCTTGGGAGAGTTATGGGTGTATTTTGATATCACAGTAATAGGAGGGTCATTGGGTAGCCGGGCACAGGACAGCGCCCCCTAGGGGAGAGCCATTCCGGATTCCGCCTGCTCTAAGTCAGTGTTCCAGGTGTTTTCTTGCAGGAGGAAAGCCTGTTAATCTGAGCCTAGAACCCAATTCAGTTTGCATATAAGTGTAAAGAGGGTGAAAGAGGAGAGTGAAAAAGCTGATTTGAAATTTAACATTAAAAAAATAAAAGATCACGGCATCCAGTCCCATCACTTTTTGGCAAATAGAAGGGGAAGAATTGGAAACAGTGACAGATTTTATTTTCTTGGGCTCCAAAACTGCAGCCAATAAATTCAAAGAAGCTTGCTCCTTGGAAGGAAAGCTATGACAAACCTAGACAGCGTATTAAAAGGCAGAGACATCACTTTGCCAACAAAGGTCTATATAGTCAAAGCCGTGGTTTTCCCAGTGGGGAGGTATGGACAAAAGAGTTGGATCATAAAGAAGACTCAGTACTGAAAAACTGATGCTTTTGAATTGTGGTGCTGAAGAAGACTCTTGAGAATCTCTTGGACTGCAAAGAAATTGAGCCAGTCAATCCTAAAGGAAATCCGCCCAGAATATTTGTTGGAAGGACTGATGTTGAAGCTGAAGCTCCAATATTTTGGTCACCTGAGGTGAAGTGCTGGTTCATTTGAAAAGGCCCCGAAGCTAGAAAAGATTGAAGGCAAAAGGAGAAGGGAGCAGCAGAGGATAAGATGATTGGATAGCATCACAGACTCAATGGACATGAATTTGAGCAAACTCCAGGAGATAGTGAAGGACAGGGGAGCTCGGTGTGTTACAGTCCATGGGGTCACAAACAGTCAAACACAACTTAGCGACTAAACAATAACAACAGATGCAATTCTTTCCTTTTCTTCTTAATGAGTCCTAACATTTTTAAAAAAATGTTTATGTTACTTATTTGGCTGTGTCTGGTCTTAGTTGCAGCAGGCAGGATCTTTCATTGCAGCACACAGGTTTTCTGATTGCATAGCATGGACTTCCTAGTTGTGGCCCAAGGGCTTAGTTACCCTGAGGCATGTGGGATCCTAGTTCCCCGACCAGGGGTTGAATTCAAGTCCCTGCATTGCAAGGGAAAGTCTTAACCACTGGACTACCAGGGAAGTCCCACAAATGCAATGCTTAATCAGAGAATGCAGGGAAATGTGAGCAGGAATTTCTCTGGTCTTGTAAAAGGGTCATATTTGGGATTAATAGCATTGGTGTAGGATTCCTCTTCTAACCAGCTCTTTTTTACTCTCTTTAGGCAAGAATCCCTGCATTCATAGAGTCTTTCAACCTTGACCGTGCCTTGCTACCATAAACCATCCCCCAGTGAAGATAAATGAAGCAAAATGAGTGGTCTTGGGTCTGCCCCACACCGAGTAAGACTTACCTAAGGGAGCATCTTGTCACCCATCACCTGGAAGGGCTCACAGTGTCTTGACAGCTCTGGGAGCTCTTCCTATTTGCTGACTGTGGAGGAGGTACTGGCCAGTCCTTTCAAAGTCTGATCTCTCTTCCTGGCTGCAGGACTTGGAGGACATGAACAACAGTTTCCATGGTAGAAATAAAGGGATCTGGACTTCTCTGGTGGCTCAGTGGTGAAGAATCCACCTGCCAGGGCACAAGACACAGGTTCAGTCCCTGATCTGGGAAGATCCCACATGCCTTGGAGCAATGAAGTCCTCGCGCCACACCTACTGAGCCTGGGAGCCGAAACTACTGAAACCCACATGCCCTAGAGCCCATGCTGCCCAAGAGAAACCACTGCAATGAGAAGGCCGCGCACCTCAACAGGAGTGGCCCCCGCTCACTGCAACTAGAGAAAAGCCTGCATAGCAACGAAGACCCAGCACAGCCAAAAATAAAGAAAGAAATAAAGGGATCTTCACAGACAGCTGAGAAAGAAGTGGCTACCTCCCCTCTGAAGGGCTATAGCCCTTTTGTAAATTCAAATTGACTACATAATTGGCCTCAGTTTTTGAATGTTCTGGCAGGCGTGATTTGCAGAAAATAGGCCATTTAGGTCAGAAGAACCAGAATACATCCTGATATTATGATCTCTGTTTTGACCAGCAAGCATATGGTAGCTTTTTTTTTTAAATAAAACAAATTTTTATTAACACTGTATAATAATATTAGTGAAAACAATCAAATGGTAATATTAAATAGCAATAGCACAGTTTACATATTGAGAAACTGGACAGATTACTTTTGGGTTTTAATTTCTTTTCAATGCTGACCATGAAAAACACCTCAAATCTCTACTATTTAAACAAAATATTCTAAAAGAAAAAGTACAATATTGTTAAATATTATCAAATTAATCCACTGATTCTTCTTTTAAAAATTTAAGAAAAGCTGGAATGTTTAAGAAAAAACTTAAAGTTTACACTTTTATAAAATATGCCAAATATTAGACTTCAAAAGAAAGGCTACATACTTCATATTAATGTCCAGCTTAATGCCTTTAAATGTAGAAAAGAAATTTAAGAAGTTTCCCCTTCTACATTTAAGGTATACTTTTTTTTTTAACAACTAGAGCACATGTGGAGCACAAATGTCATTCTTTCATTAAAACAATAATAAGCTTAAATTCTCAGCTTATTTTAAGTACACAATTTTATCTGTGTAGTGTGTTCGCAATCACTGTAAGCCTCTGTCTCAGGAGCTCTCTTTTCTGTATTAGAAAGTTTTCAATAGTATTGGCTTCTTTGAAGAGTCCATCTATCTCGTCAATATAAGATGCATCTACTGCTGCTCTCTCACTTAAGATCTTTGCATATGTTGACAGCATTAGATTAATTTCCTTGCTCATATCATTCAAGTCTTTCTCCAGGGCTTCATCTTTATAAAATAGTCCAGAGCTTTCAGACAAAGAAGAATCTGATTTTCCAAGAGAGGACAGCTGTGGACTATCTGGCATTTGAGGCCCTAACCCCCTTGGTCTCTTGCAATTTCTAGTATCAGGTTTTACAAGGTGACTTGCCATCATGTCCTGGAGGCAGGAACTTCCGCCTAGGCCGAAGCGTGGGAATGAGGCGGCTGCAGCGTTGGCCCTCCCGGCAGGCATATGGTAGCTTTTGATGATTCTTTGTTTAGATGTGGAAAGGAAAAACCCGGATTTTTCCTTCCTCTGTAGGGAAAAACCCAGTTCTCCCCTGCTGTTTCTCCCCTGTGTGTGTCCTTTACTTCTCACACACAGCCCTTCACTTCTGATACTCTGGTCGCCAATCATGTGGAGGTTACCCCCCACCCTCCCACAAATACTTCTCTGTGCCACCAGCTAGAAGTCTGGAAGGCTTACAGTTTAACTCGATTCTGACTCTATCTGGGGCTTCCTAAGTGTTACTCTCAGTAAAGAACCTGCCTGCTAATGCAGGAGACATAAGAGACCCCGGTTCAATCCCTGGGTCTGCAAGATACCCTGGAGGAGGGCATGGCAGCCCACTCCAATATTCTTGCCTGGAGAATCCTGTGGACAGAGGAGCCCGGGGGGCTATAGTCCATGCAGTTGCACAGAGTTGGACACAACTGAAGCGACCTAATATGCACGCATGACACTGTCTACCCAGAGAGAATGTCAGATCCTGCAAGTTATGGGTTCAGTCCCATAAGACTGCCCCTGCCACCCCTACCCCAAGACAAAGCCAGGTTATCAACAGTGCTTCTGACCAACTGCCTATAGATCTATAGATCTGAAGTTCCAAAGACTCTCTCCTTGGGCTCAATTACTTTGCCAGAGCGGCTCGCAGAACTTGGGGAACTATATGAACCGTTTTGTTAAAGGATGCAATAAAGGATGCAGAGGAACAGCCCATTGAAGAGACGCACATGATGAGGTCCAAGAGGGTCCTGAGTGCAGGAGCTTCTATCCTCTTGAGTCGGGGTACATCACCCTCCTGGGGTACATGTGTTCACCCACTTGGAAGCTCCCCAAGCCCTGTACTATTGCCCTTGTATGGAGCCTTCCTCATGCTCAGAGTCAGTTATTAACTCTATTGTCAGCTGATTACCATCTGGAGGATGAGAATGATGGGGGTGGAGGGGTGGGGTTTCTAAACATTCTAAGCTTCTAATTGTGTTTCGGTGGTTCTGGTGACCAGTACCCCCCACTCCATTCAGAAGCCCACCCAGAGTCCCATCATTAGAACAAAACATGCTCCTAGTGCTCTTTTTTGAAAATTGCAGTCATTTATTTATTTATTATTTGGTTTCTCCATTGCTGTGATCAGGCTTTCTCTAGTTGCTGAGAGCAAGGCTGCTCTCTAGTTGCAGGGCAAGAGCTTCTCATTGCAGTGACTTCTCTTGTTGCGGCACATGGGCTCAGTAGTTGTGGTGCATCCATTTAGTTGCTCCACAGCATGTGGAACCTTCCCAGACCAGGGATCAAGCTGCCATATCCCCCGCTTTGGCAGGCAGATTCTCAACCACTGGACACCAGTGAAGTCTGCTCTTCATGTTCTTATCACTTAGAAAATTACAAAGGTTTCAGGATTTCTGTGCCAAGAACCAGGGGTAGAGACCAATGCATATATTTTCCATCATCTCACAGACTACATGGTATTCTGTTTTAAGCCATAAAATGTAATCCTCCTTTATGTGGTTAAAAAAAAAAAAAAAAAGCCCTGGGCGAAAAGCAGTAAAGACTACCTTTGACCTAGAATGAGAAGGGGGAGTAGAGAGACCACAGGATGGGGTGCACAGGTGAAAAACACCTGTGGTTGCTGCACTCCAGCCTTGGTTGCTGAGGATCGGAGGCCGAAGGGCGATGAGAGTTGATGCACAGACCCACCTCCTAGGCTCTAGCTAAGGGACGGTGACACGGTTCCTGACACGGAGTCCTGACCTTGCCCTGCGTCCAGGTGAGGGGGCGAGAGGCATCCCCAGTCAGCATGCCAGCACTGTTCTGGCTGCCAGCCAGTGGGAGCCAGCCCCTTGCCAGGGTGCTCAACTGGACTGGGGTCCAGCCACAGGGCTCCAGGGTGACCCCATTTGGGCAAGAGTTCTAGAGCTCCTCAGGACTTCCAGCCCACCTCATGCACCAGGGTTGATGGTGGGGGCAGAGACAGAGCCCTCCAAAGGGACAAGAAACAGGATGGGACCCACAAAGGTGCTATTCTAAAGTCAGGGTACCTCGGGACTTCGCTGTGGTCCAGTGGTTAAGACTCTGCATCTCCACTGCAAGGGGCACAGGTTCGATCCCTGGTTGGGGGACTAAGATCCCATAAGCTGTGCAACTCGGGCAAAAAAATGTGTTTTTTAAAAATCCAGCAAAGTCAGGGTACCCTGCAGTCCTAGCTTAGAGAATTTCCAGGAAAGTGCTACCAAGGGCAAGGCCCCTCTTCTTAGTGTAAGGATGTCCCTGATGGGGTGCGAGAATCAGAAAAGTCCAGGTGGACGTCAAGGTTACTGGTCCAAAAATGGAAGAGATTTCTCTGCTATTTATTGAGACAGGAAGTATGGGGAAGAAAGCTGGTGGGGAAAGGCATAAGAAAATCAGGACTCAATATGAGGGAAACGGAGGCTCAGAAAAGTCCAAAGGCACAGAATGAGGGAATTCCCTGGTGGTCCAGTGGTGAAGACTCTGAGCTTTCACCATCAAGGACCCAGGTTAGGGTTACAGTTTGATCCCTGGTTGGGGAAATAAAATCCCGCAAGCCAAGAGATGCAGCCAAATAAAAAAAAAAGGAAAGAAAAATAGGAAAACAAAAAAACGCAGGCACAGAGTTTTGTCTCTTAAATTCTAGGTAACACTCCCTGTGAGGTACGATTTTTCAAGCGTTTATGATGCCCCAGACCTAGCACTGCACATTTCATGAGTGATCTCATGTACTCTTCCCAAAGTGGGCATTCTTTATTTTCTTCAATATTTTATTTATTTATCTGTCTGGGCCCAGGTCTTACTTGTAGCACTTGGGTTCTTCGGTTGTGGCAGCATGCAGGATCTTTTCATTGTGGCATATGGGACCTAATTCCCTGACCAGGAGTTGAATCTGGGCACCCTGCATCGGGAGCCCAGAGTCTTGGCTGCTGGACCAGCAGGGAAGTTCCCCAACAGTGGGCATTGTGATCCTGTGTTAGGAGGAAAAGTCAGGGCTCAGAAAGACCTTGTACATGGCTTCAGACAGAGGAGGTGGCAGAGATCAGTCAGCCTTGAGTCCAAGTTCATTGGATCCTTTCTCTTTTTCTGTCCCTGGTCAGGTTTTCTTAAGGCTTCTTCCTCCGGGAAGGAAGACTCCCTAGTCACCCAGGGGGCCTGGGGCTAATTCCTGCTATTTTATTTGCGTTGTTCACACCCAGCTGGCCCCAGGCCCGAGCAGCCCAGGTGCCACCAAACCTGCAGGGGCCTTCATGCAAAGACCCACGAGAGAGGCACTCAGGGGAAGGCACCACTCAGCTTGGGCAACCAGAATCAGCCATTGTTCACCCCCACAGGAAGCGTGGCCCCGAGCTGCCAGAATGGGTGACCTCACCGTGACCTGGGCCTGAGGCCTGCCTGGCGCCCTAGCCAAGAGTTCCACCCTAGTCTCCCTCACCCGCTTCCGACCTCTCAGCAAAAGCTGTAGGCTCCACCTCACAAAATCTCTCCAGAGCTGGGACTTCCCTGTGGTCCAGTGGCTAAGACTCTGAGGTTGCTGTGCAGGGGACCCAGGGTTCAATCCCTGATCAGGGAACTAGACCACAATTTAAGCCCTGGTGAAGCCAAATAAATATTTCTAAAAAACCTATCCAGAACCCAGTCACTTCTGCCCCTACCATGGCCGTCACCCTGGTCCTGTCCACCTTCACCTCCTGCCTGGACTAGGGTCTCCATGCCCACCAAGGTGCCCCCATCCCCACTAAGAAAAGGTCAAAGTCCTCACTGTAGCCCATGATCTGCCCCATAACTTCTCTGACCCCTGGCCCCCCATTCACCCCCTTGCTTACCTTGCCCCAGCCACTCAGGCCTCTTTGCTGTTCTGTGACCGCATCAAGCGTACTCCACCTCAGGGCTTTTCACTGGCTGTTCCCGCCCATGGAACACCCTTCCCCAGGTATCCCCAGTGGCTCCTTCTCTCCCCTCCTTTGATTAAATTTTTTAAGATTTTTTTTTTTAATGCGAAACAGTTTTATTATTTTTAAAATTAATTTATTTATTTTAATTGGAAGCTAATTACTTTACAATATTGCAGTGATTTTTTTTTTTTACCATACATTGACATGAATCAGCCATGGGTGTACATGTGTTCCCCATCCTGAACCCCCCTCCCACCTCCCTCCCCACTCCATCTCTCAGAGTCATCCCACTGCACCAGCCCTGAACACCCTGTCTAATGCATCAAACCTGGACTGGCAATCTATTTCACCTATGATAAAAGGCATGCTTCAACAGTTTTAAAGTATTTATTCAATTTGTTACAATATTGTTTCTGTTTGTGTTTTGTTTTTTTGTTTTTCTGGGGCAGTGCGGCATGTGGAATCTTAGCTCCCCGACCAGGGATTGAACCTGCACCCCCTATGCTGGAAGGCGAAATCTTAACCATTGGATCAGCAGGAAAGTCCCTCCCACTTTGACTCTTCGCTGAAGTATCACCTTTTCAGCTATACCTCCCCGGAACTACCATGTTTAATATTACTACCCCAACCTTTCTAGGCCCCTTAACTTACTCTGTTTTTTTTTTTCTCAGGGAAGCCTTTCTGAAAAGGAAAAATACAGTTTTCAATCTCCTGAATAGGGAAAATCCCAGGTTTTCTCTACTGTGTGGATCTTTATCCTGTGAGTCTCTTTTATGACCTACACAAAACACTCCTAATCACCAAATGTGTGTAGGGTTATCCACAAGCCAGGTGATTCTCTGAGATACTAGCTGTGTGTCCTACAGTTTAACTCAACTCTTTAGCTATTGAGCCAGAGATAGCATAAGATCCCACAGGTTAAGGGCTTAGTCCCAAGGCTGCCTACCTCCCAACCCACATGCACACTTCAGGTGTGCATTCGGGTCCATTTTTTTTTGGCGAGTCCCCACAGTATGTGGGATCTTACTTCCTGGACTAGGGATGGAACTCATACTCCCTACAGTGGAAGCACAGGGTCTTAACCACTAAACCACTAGGGAAGTCCCCAGGTGTCAGTCAGGAGCCCAAGTTATCACTGGGCTTCTGACCAACTGGCTGTAGATCAGAGGTTTCAAAGAACCTTTCCTTGGCTTTGATTAAGTTGCTAGAGCGGCTCACAGAACTCAGGGAAACTCTTATGTTTACCAGTTCACTGAAGGAAAGGATACAGATGAACAGCCAGCTGGAAGGTAGGGGCAAGGTAGGGGGAGAGGGCACAGGGCATCCATGGTCTCTCCAGGTGTACCACCTCCCAGCACTTCCACATGCTTACCAACCTGGAAGCTCTCCAAACACCATGCTATGGAGATTTTTACAAAGCTCCCTCACGTAGACTAATTATTAACTCCATTTCCAGTCTCCCTCCCCTGAAGGACAAGGGGTAAGGATGCCCCATCTCCCCAGCACCACTGATATGGTAGCAAACACTTCTGTCTCCAGCCCTGGTGACAACTCTGGCCTTGTTACCTCCCCTCAGACACCCAGCCAATCATCCCTGACTTCATTTCTACATCTCTGGGCCAGTTTCCCACCCTTGACAAAGCAATCACCCTGGAAAGTGTTGCTTATTTCCTCTCAGACAAGCATCTGATTGGGACATGCTGGTGAGATTTTAGGCAGACAGAGAATGAACCTTTGTGGCCTAACTAGATCCATACTGTCTTTGACAAAATAGTCATTGATATTGATTTTCCTTTTACAGTAGTGATAGAAAGTTACCTTTCCCAGGGGGCACAATGGTGAAGAATCCACCTGCCAATGCAGGAGATGCACCAGGTTCGATCCCTGAGACAGGAAGATTCCCTGGAGGAGGAAATGGCAACCCACTCTGGTATGCTTGCCAGGAAAATCCCATGGACAGTGGAGCCTGGCAGGCTACAGTCCATGGGGTTTCAAAGAGTCAGACACAACCGAGGGACTGAGCATGTATGACTGCTAAGTAAATAATAGTTCAAGTAGTCCTTGAATATGGCTAAAAATCTCAAGTGGTACTTGAACCACTGAGGTTTGGGAAATTTGACCTTAGAGAAACCCAGCACTGCTTCTTCCTGCCAAGTGATGGCCCCAGTTTGTGTGGTTTTTGCTTGAGATTCACCCTTCTTTCCTGGGTCTTCCCTTCATATGCATGGGTATCCAGCACCAAGGTGAAGGTTGACGGTTATCACTAAGCAGCCATATCTCTGTTACAAAGAGATCACATTGACCGTGATTCAAAGTCATCTGAGACTTGTAGGAAACCTCTACTTTAGTGGCACAGGTAATAGTCACACTCCTGTTTCTTAATGTCCCTGCCTTGGTGGGGACAGGGCTGTGGACTGTTGGACTAAGCTTTTGAAAGGGAGAGACCTGGGTTCAAGTACAGGCTTCACCACATAATAGCCATGTGATGTGGACAAGCTACCTAATAATCTCTCTGACTTTTGTTTCCTCATCTGTAAAATGACTAATAATGAAAACTACTTTCTGTACTATGAGAACTAAATGAGATAAGGAATATTCAAAACAAGGAAGACAAATGAAATGACCCCATGAAGAAATCATCAGAGTATTCAAAATGCTTTGAATATTCAAAACAAGGAAGACAAATGAAATGATCCCATGAAGAAATCATCAGAGTATTCAAAATGCTTCAAGTATTCAAAACAAGGAAGACAAATGAAATGACCCCATGAAGAAATCATCAGACAAATCCAGAATGTGGGACATTGTAAAGAACAACCATTGGGTTTCTTCAAAATGACAGTATCATAGAGACTTCCCTGGTGGCCCAATAGCTAAGACTCTGCACTCCCAATGCAGAGGGCCCTGGTTTGATCCCTGGTCAGGTAACCAGATTCCACATGCCACAGCTAAAGATCCTGAATGCCTCAATGAAGATGGAAGATTTTAATGCTGCAACTAAGACCTGGTGCAGTCAAATATATGTTTCTTTAAAAAGTCAGTATCATAGAAAATAAGAGTACATATATCTGGGAAACTGAAAGGGTCAATCAAATGCCATGTATGAGTCTTTTATTTATTAGTCTGCATCAGGTCTTAGTTGCAGCATGCAGGATCTTTCATTTCTGCATGTGGGCTTCTCTCTCATTTTGCACATGGCTTAGGTGCCCCTCCACATGTGGGATCTTAGTTCCAGGACCAGCAAGCAAACCCACGTTGGAAAGGAGGATTCTTAACCACTGGACCACCAGGGAAGTCACCCATTTGTGGTCTTGATTCACCCCAGATTTGAAAAAGTGAAAAAGAAAAGAGAAGAAAGGAAGGAAGGAAAGGAGGGAGAGAGGGAGGGGAAAAGGGTAGAGGAGAGGGAAAACATAATTTTGAGATTAGCAGGGAAATCTGACATGGGCCAAATAGAAAATACTATGGATTTAGGTGGGGTAATGGTAGTGAAGTTGAGCAGGAGAAGGACATGATTGTTAAAACTGTTAAAAGATGGACTTCCCAGGTGGTCCAGTGGTTAAGAATCTCCCTGCCAGTGCAGGGGACATGGGTTCGATCCCCGGTCTGGGAAGATTCTGCATGCCAAGGAGCAACTAAGCCCATGAGGCATGACTACTGAACCTGTAAGCCCTAGAGCCCGTGCTCCACAACAAGAGAAGCCACCGAATGAGAAGTCTGAGCTCTGCAAATGGAGCTAGACCCCGCTCGCTGCAACTAGAGAAAGCCCTCACTCAGCAATGAAGACCCAGTACAGCCAAAAATAAATGTATATTTTTTAAATTGCTAAATGATACAGGCCCAAGTGACACTAGTGGTAAAGAACGTGCCTGCCAATGCAGGAGACATAAGAGATGTGGGTTCAATTCCTGGGTTGGGAAGATCCCCTGGAGGAGGGCATGGCAACCCAGTTTTCATGCCTGGAGAATCCCACGGACAGAGGAGACTGGTGGGCTATGGTCCACAGGGTCGCACAGAGTCGGACATGACTGAAGCGACTTAGCGTATGCGGCTTAAGTATTTAAGATTGTTAAAAAATAAAACAAAATTCAAGTGAGCAAATTTAAACATCGAATTGGTTTTATTCATCAATTTGTGAATTGGGCAGCATCCCATCTGGCCAAACAGAAAGGAGCTCCAAAGAGCTGAACAAAATGGGAGGCTTTGAAAGGCAGAAGTGGGCAGGGACAGGAAAGAGAGATTACCTTGTCATTCTTTGAGGGATGGAAGGGGCTATCAGGTGGATCACCTCACCAGTGCTGACCAGGAGATTCCAGATTGACCGGTTACGACTGCATTTCTGGAGGAGATGAAAACTGCAATTAGGTTAGTGATTAAGTCTTGGTTTGTTGACCTAGGGCTTAGCACAAGTGACTCCATTTGAGGTCTGTTACTTCCTATTTAAAACTAGGGTGAACAGTCATTATGTCTGCAACTCACTCTCAAATGGTTTGGAAAAAAAATCCGGACAAAGCAAATATGGAAAATTATTAACAATCATTAAATCTGGACAGAGGTAATAGATATTAGTTTATTGTACTATCCTCTGCACTTTTCTATATATACCCCTTAGGGTTGGGGAGAGCTGTGATTGGGAGTGTCATGAAGAGGGAGTCTTTGAGGGTGAGGCAATATTCTGTTTCTTGACATGGTTGATATTTCCATTATAATAATTCATATATGTTGCATATTTTTGTACTTAATTGCATGCATGCTCTGTGTGTGTGTGTGTATTTGTGTTGGTAAAAACGTTTCTTTCCAAAAAAAAAATATTTCTTTCCCTTTTGCTGTAGAGCTTGAATGAAGCCACAAACATACAGGAAGCCCTGGAGGCTGTCTTAAGACAACAAGACATCTGGCTCAGAGATGGATGTCAACATACTGAAGAAGAGAAGAGAAAAATGGTCTGAAATGCTTCCTGATGCAATTGTTGAAACTGCACTAACTCAGGTGTGGCCCTGCCTTCACCCCTGTGGTTAGAAGGGAGAGTAAATGTCCTTATCTTCCTGCACCCTTGGGACATATGAAGATTCTCCTTCTGGAAGTGCCTGTAAAGGAATAAAAGGGTGAGAAATCCTCCCACAGCGGGAAAGCAAAGGAATGGAAAAGAAAACTGTACAAATGGATAGAAATATCAAAACTGTCCCCAAGACAGAATTTGTTTGGGAAGCTGTTGACCCAGGGACGGTGAGGGGGTCCCTGGCCCCAAACTGCAGGCAGGGCCAGATGGTGGATGGGAAGCAGAGACATCAGGGGTGTCAGGTGCATTAGCCAGCTGCTTACACCCTCCACCGGCTCCTCCCCCAACCACAAAGCACAGCAGCCCAACACTTAAACCCAGGACACCCCCCCCCCCCCCCCCCCAGTATGAGAGAGGGACAGATCATTCTCTAAAGCAATGCTTTCGAATGGCAAAAGAAACTCATTCCTAAACTGGCCATTCCTCCCCCAAAGGTGTTTGGGAAACTGGAGGAAGGTTTGTGTGATAGCGATTAGGGGGTGCCACAAGCACTTCCTGGGAGGGGACCTGGAGGCTAAGTGTTCCAGGAGGTGTCCCACCCTACGTTCCATGAGATATTCATGGCGGTAAAGAGGCTGTTATAAATACCCAAGTCCAGCTCTGAGCACCATTTTACAAAAGTAAAAATTTCCCAAGAATGCAGCTGTCAAGTGAAACAACCGAAGTTTGTTCACGCTTCACTGTTTTGTTTATTGTTGTTGTTTTTGTTTGCTTATTTGTTTTAATTTCATTTTCCTCTCTCTTTTAAAATTGAAGTATAGTTGATTTACTATGTTGTGGTAATTCCTGCTGTACAGCAAAGTGACTCAGTTATACCCACACATACATTCTTTTTCATATTCTTTTCCATTATGGTTTTATACAATGGATTACAACTCAGCCATGAAAAAAAAAAGGAAATAATGCCATTTGCAGTAATGTGGATGTATCGTTGAGTTCTTTAAATGGCAAACACCTGTGTCTGTCTTCATTCCGGACAACATTCCTGAGAATTCTGCCCCTGATGCTGATCCCAACTGCATCATTGGGATTCCGTGGTAGCTCAGCTGGTAAAGAATCCACCTGCAATGCAGGAGACCCCAGTTCAATTCCTGGATTGGGACTATCCCCTGGAGAAGGGATAGGCTACCCATTCCAGTATTCTTGGGCTTCCCTGGTGGCTCAGACGGTAAAGAATCCACCTCCAGTGCGGGAGACCCCAGTTTGATCCCTAGGTTAGGAAGATCCCCTGGAAGAGGGCATGGCAACCCACTCCAGTGTTCTTACCTGGAGAATCCCATGGACCAAGGAGCCTCGTGGACTACATACAATCCATGGGGTCTCAAAGAGCCGGACACACGAGCAACTAATCACACACACAGCTGCATCGTTATCTCTTGAAGCTTAATCAGGCCTGACTCCTTTAGCATTGCACTACAGATCACTTTCCTCTTAATCTGCCTTCATGTTACATTAAGGATATCTTTATTTTAAAAAAGTGTTTTGTACATGGGTAGGTTATATTATCCAAAAATTTCATTTCAGTATAGTAAAGGGAGCATATAAAAATATTTCTTTTAACACTAATCTAGGGAATTCCCTGGCTTTCACTGCTGAGGACATGGATTCAGTCCCTAGTTGGGGAATTAAGATCCACATGGCTTCTCCCCACCAAAAAACACCCCAAAGTAGAACACAAATCTATGGTAATAAAAAAATCAGAAAAGCATTTACCCTGAGTGGGTGGGGCAGGTAGGTGGTGGATGGTGAGAGAAAGAACTGCAAAGGTGCACAAAAGAACTTTCTAGAGTGAAGGAAATGTTCTCTGCCTTGATTGGGCTGGTATGCAATTGTCAAAACTCATCAAACGGTGCACTTCAAGTGGGCGCATTTCATTGTAATTGCTATGTAAATTATACCTCACTCAAGTTGAATAAAACATAAATTTAGACATTGTACAGAAAAAATTTTTTCTGCTTTTTCAAAAATATTTATTTATTGATTTGGCTGCGCCAAGTCTTAGTTTCGGCATGCGAGATCTTTGATCTTCCTCTCGGCATGTGGGATCTTTTTTCAGTTGCAGCTTGTGGGATCGAATTCCCTGATCAGGGATTGAACCTGGACCCCCTGCAATGAGGAGCATGAAGTCTTAGCCACTGAACCACCAGGGAAGTCCTTGTACAGAAAAAATTGTGAATATATATTTGTTGTAGAAGAGAGGCATTGGGTCTGCTAAGGCCTCAAAATTCATTAAGTGGATTTGGATGGCATTGAAAAGCAAAGGTACCTGGACCCCCTGCAATGAAATGTGAATACATTGCTTATTCTGAATTGTAATTACAAAAGTTTGAAAAACACACCCTAAAATAGGAGCTGGACTTTCAAAATGATAGCCTGTCTTTCAGCACAGTACCTACTCAGGGCAAAGGTTTCACTGATGGTGGTGGATGAAAATCTGCATTTCACACAGTTTTCTTTATCATTTCCGATTCTTTTCCAGCAACCTTACCACATGTGATTAGATCATCCTGGCCTTACCTAAGAAACTTGCTGGTCAGGAGCTGGTGTTTGCAAGAGTCTTAAATGTGGTAGTGTGAGTTCTAATCATGGAAATTACAGGGAAGTGGGGAAAGGGGTGATGAGGTTAGAAATATAAATTTTCATCTTTCATAACTAGTAGTTAATAGTTAATGTCTAAATTTGATCAGTCCAGAATTAACACCATTAAAATAGGAAAAATACATATTGTGTGACACACGAAGGGCTAACTTTCCTAATATTGTGCAAATATTCCTGACTTACCATGGTCCAACTTACAGTTTTCTTGGCTTTAAGATGATGTGAAAGTGATATGCATTCATTAAGTAGAAATTGTATTTTGAATTTTGATTGCTCCCCAGGCTAGTAATATATAGTTTGATCCTTTCCGGTGATGCTGGGTGGGGCAGTGGGCCACAGTCCCCATGATCTTGAAGGCAAACAACTGATGCACTTGCAACCACTCTGTCCCCAGACAACCATTCTGTTTTCTACTTTCAGTACAGTATTCAACAAATTACATGAGATATTCAACACTTAGGGCTTCCCTGGTGGCCCAGTAGTTAAGAATCTGCCTGCCAATGCACAAAATTCAGGTTCAGCCTCTGAGTCAGGGAGATGCCCTGGAGAAGGAAATGGCAACCACCCCAGTATTCTTGCCTGGGAAATCTCATGAACAGAAGAGCCTGGCAGGCTGCAGTCCGTGGGGTCACAAAAGAGTCGGACATGACTTAGCGACTAAACAACTACAACAACAAATTCAACACTTTATTATGAAATAGGCTTTGTGGGAATTCCCTGGTGTTCCAGTGGTTAGGACTCCAGGCTTTCACTGCAGGAGGCACAGGTTTGATCCTTGGTCAGGGAACTAAGATTCTGCAAGCTGTGCAGTGCAGCCAAAAAAAAAAAAAAGGCTTTGTGTTAGATAATTCTGCTCAACTATAGGCTAATGCAAGTATTCTGAGCACTTTCAAGATAGGCTAGTTTAAGCTATGATGTTTGGTAGGTTAGGTGTATTAAATGCAATTTCAACTTATGATATTTTCAATTTATAATGGGTTTATTGGGATGTAATCCCATCATAAGTCAAAGAAGATCTAGATTGCTCACAAATCGATCAGGAAAGGAGCAGTCCCATAGTGGGGAAAACACACAGAGAATATGAACAAATAGCTCCTAGGAAAGGAAATAAAATTGGCCCTTAAAAATATGAGAAGATTATAGCAAATTGGATGCAACTAGAGATGATCAAACTAAGTCAGACACAGAAAGACAAATCCATATGATATCACTTCAATGTGAAACCTAAAATATGGCACAAATAAACCTGTCTACAAAATAGAAACAGAATCACAGACATAGAGATCAGACTTGTGGTTGCCCAGAGAGAGGGGGAGGAAAAGAGATGGGCTGGTAGTTTGGGGTTGGTAGATGCAAATTCAGAGAAGGCAGTGGCACCCCACTCCAGTACTCTTGCCTGGAAAATCCCATGAATGGAGGAGCCTGGTAGGCTGCAGTCCATGAGGTCGCTAGGAGTTGGACTTCACTTCACTTTCACTTTCATGCATTGGAGAAGGAAATGGCAACCCACTCCAGTGTTCTTGCCTGGAGAATCCTAGGGACGGGGAAGCCTGGTGGGCTGCCGTCTATGGGGTCGCACAGAGTCAGACACGACTGAAGCAATTTAGCAGCAGCAGCAGCGGATGCAAATTATCAATATTGTATTTAGAATGAATGAACAAGATCCCAGGGTATACCACAAGGAACTATATCCAATCTCCTAGGATAAACCATAATGGAAAAGAATATTAAAAAAATTTTATATATGTATAACTGAGTCACTTGGCTGTACAGCAGAGATTAGCATAGCACTGCAAATCAACTATACTTCAATGTTTAAAAAGATGAAGAAAAAATAGAAAATATATGTAGATATATGAGACATGACTTGAAGTAAAATAAATGCCGATTGAAACAATACAGATAACACAATTGCAGATTATCACACTAAGTGAAGTAAGACAGAGAGACCAATACCATATGACATCACTTATATGTGGAACCTAAAATATGACACAAATGAACTTATCCATAAAACAGAAATAGACTCATGGACATGGAGAACAGACTTGTCATTGCCAAGGGGGAAGGGGGTGGAGGAGGGGAGCACTGGGAGTGTGGGACTAACGGATATAAACTATTACATATCGCATGGATAAAGAGCAAGGTTCTACGGTATAGCACAGGGAACTATATTCAATAGCCTGTGATAAACCATAATGGAAAAGAATATTAAAAAAAAAAAAGAATGTCCATACGTGTGTAACTGTCACTTTGCTGTACAACAGAGATTGGCGCAACATTGTAAATCAACTATATTTCAATTTTAAAACTTAAAAAAACCAACACTGAGACCCTTTTTAAATAAAGCAACTTGGTAAAGGACAAAAAGACTGGCAAAACCTAGTATTGACAAGACTCTAGGGGAAACGGTGTGTTCTGTTGGTGGGAGTATTGATTGGTATAATCTCTGTGATGGACAATTTTCAACATCTGTCAGAATTAGAAATTCATGTATTTTTCCCCTAGAAATTCATGTACAGGAGAATGGCACATGTATAGGGTACACAAAGATGTCTAACTAGGTTCTTCACTGCAACACATTTGAAATAGAAAAGCAGTTGCTGCTTAGCTACTAAATTGTGTCCAACTCTTGCTTTTTTGCAACCCCACGGACTATAGCCTGCCAGGTTCCTCTGTTCATTCAGTTTCCCTGGCAAGAATACTGGAGTGGATTGCCATTTCCTTCTCCAGGTAATCTTCTTGACTCAGGAATCGAACTCGTATTCCTGAATTGGCAGGTGGATTCTTTACCATTGAAGCACCAGGGAAGCCTGGCAAAAGATAGGGAACAGTCTAAATATCCCTCAGTGGGGGATTGCTTAAATAAGTCACTGTTCTCCTAACAAAGCATAATGTGCAAGCATGAAAAAGGAATCTATCAGTAGCTCGCCACGGTCACCAATGACTTTCATGTTGCTAAACCCAAGGTTCAGTCCTTGGTCCACCAGCAGCATTTGACATGGTTGAGCACTTCATCTTTCCTTTTATCTTTGGCTTCCAGGATACCATGTCTATTGGCTGTTTCTCCTTGGGCTCTTGAGTCTCGGTCCTTGGTCCTCACCTCTTCATAGCCATTCTCATGGCCTTAAACACTATTGATGAGCTATTGGCTCCCAAATTTCTCTCCCCATGAACTCCAAACTCTATCCAATTGTCTGTTTGACATCTCCAATGGGATAAGAGGCATCTCCAGATTAAGATATTAAAAAACAATTTCCTGATTATCTTACCCAGTTCTTTTGTCTCTTCCTTATCTCAGTGAAAGGCAACTCTCTTTGCAGTTGCCAAAGCCCAAATTCCTCAGAGTCGTCCTTGATTCTTCAGTTTCTGTCTCATCCTGTATCCAATCTGACATCAAATTCTCTCAGCTCTACCCTCAAAGTGTATCCAAAATATGAGTACATCTCACCATCTTCACTCCCCCTGAAACCTGGTCTTATTCACCCCTGTCTTCTGACTGGACCATCTCAACAGCCTCCCCACCGGGTCTCCCTGCTTCTACTTGTCCCTTCCTTGTGTCCACCAGAGTTGATAAAAATAGGCCCTTCCCAGGATGCGTGCATGCTAAGTAACTTCAATCGTGTCCAACTCTTTGCCACCCCGTGGACTGTGTAGCTTACCAGGCTCCTCTGTCCAAGGGATCCTCCAGGCAAGAATACTGGCATAGGTTGCCATTTCCTTCTCCAGGGTTTTTTTCTGAACCAAGGATCGAATCTGCATCTCCTGCATTGGCAGGCTGATTCTTTACCACTGAGGCACCAGGGCAACCCAGGATATGTCATTGTAAAACTTCAGATCTCAGGCCAGAAAGATTTAATAAGCTTTGGAAGGGTGGGAAGGTGACAGATGATGGTGACGGTGATATCAGTCAATTAAAATGGGAAGTTGAAGACATTTTCTGATGTGCAAGCTCTCAAAAATTACCTTCCTCATGAAGCTTCAGGATGAGCTCCACCAAAATGAGAACATCACCAGGAAGGAGCAAGAATTGGGATCTAAGACACAGGGAACCTGATATAGGACAGAAGGGAGGAGAATTCCCAGGATGACAGAAATCCCCAAAAGGCAGTTGAGTATCAAGATTAGAGGTCCACCAGTCCAAATAGAACCATGGGACTCAAGGGACACTTGTTTTGATGAACTTCACCACCAGTATGCCAACTGCCATTGTACTGTTTGTTTTGATTTTTAACCTGAAGAGAGAATGACTGGGTGAAGGCAAACCACATTCTTGTCTGTACTTGACTTGTTGCCATCATGATGGATATCTTGTTCTCCCTCAGTGATGGGATGTTGGGTCCACCGAGAATTCTCATTCCTCCCCCAATAAATGCGCTGCATGGCTCCCACATCTGAGAGCTTGTGGAAGGCTGGGGCATTCTCAGAAGGCAAAAACACAGAGCTGACTGCATTTCAGCCCTAACAGCTACACACATTGATGGTTAGTTGTGTGCTTTCTAGGATTTACCCATGTCCTCACCCACTGAATTCTCCAGAATGGGTTTTCATAGACACTCAGGAAGCTGACACCAGATTACAACCTGGACTTAGTTCCGCTCATCTTCTCCACTTATAAGAGGCCAGTCTGCCCTTTCCTTACACAGACAGGTGGTCCTTGCTCTCTCAATGTTTTTTTTTTTTTAAAAAACTCAACTATACAGCAGAAAATTTAGATTAGATATACAGTGGGGAAAATTGGGTAAAATCTAACTAAAGTCTGTAGTCTCATTAATAATATTACACCAAAAGAAATGTCTTACTTTTGACAAATGAACCATGGTTTTATAAGATGCTAACCTGACAGGAAAATGGAAAAGCCGAATATGGGAACTATTGTACTTTATTTGCAACTTTTCTGTAAATCTAAAGTGATTTTAGGGCTTCCTTGGTGGCTCAGTGGTAGAGAATCTGACTGCCATGCAGGAGATGCTGGTGATGAGATTTCGATCTCTGGGTTGGGAAGATCCCATGGAGTAGGAAATGGCAACCCACTCCAGTATTCTTGCCTGGAGAATCTCATGGAAAGAGGAGCCTGGTGGGCTACAGTCCATGGGGTGGCAAAGAGTTGGACACGACTGAAGTGACTGAGCACAGCACAGCATGTTGTGTGAAACACAACACAATACAATACCTGACTGCAACCTACTATCACCAGTGACACTCCTAGTCAGGGTGAACCCACACATCACAGGCATTCAATTCTGTGTTCTCAGGAAAAATCTTTCCTTCCAAAACAAGGGCAAATCCCTAAAGGCTATTCCACTCAATAAGCGTGTTTCATGATTTTGTTGTTCCTTCTCATAGTATGACCATTTTTCTCATAATAAGTATGATCCTAACATATAATAATAAGGATTTATAACATACAGTGACTCCTCAGTTCAAGCTAACTCTATTCAATGGCCTTTGGTCATTATTCAGAGTTTTTCGCTTTTTTCTTTTTTTAAGATGTATTTATTTTATTTTTAGCTACCCTGGGTCTTTGCTACACACAGGAAATCTCTAGTTGAGGCTTCATTGCGGTGCACATGCTTCTCAATGCAGTGGCTTCTCTTGTTGCAGAGCACAGGCTCTAGAGTGTGGGCTTCATAGTTGTGGAACACAGGCTTCGTTGCTCTGTGGCATGCAGAATCTTCCCAGGCCAGGGATCGAACCGGTGTCCCTTGCATTGCAAGGCAGATTCTTAACCACTGAACCAACAGGGAAGCCCATTAGTCAGAGTTTTTAACCTCAATGTGAGATTTATTCAAATCACTGTTCAATGAATAACTCCAAAGTTTGCAGTAAAATAGGATGTCTTTGTGGTGGCTTACCCAGAAACAGGAAATTTATGCTTGGCTCTCCTCATTGGTGAAATGGGTATAATAAAATCTCTATCTCAACAGCCTTTTAAAAAAAATTTACTGAAGCATAGCTGATTTACAATGTTGTGTTAGTTTCAGGTGTACAGCAAAGTGATTCAGTTATACATATACATATATTCATGCTTTTTCAGATTCTTTTCCCATGTAGGTTATTATAGAACATTGAGTAGAGTTTCCTGCGCTATACAGTAGGTCCTTGTTGGTTATCTATTTTATATATAGTAATGTATGTGTGTTAATCCCAAGCTCCTAAATTTCACAGCCCTTTTTATAAGGATGTGTAAAGTGCTTAGAATGTTGTCCTGACACCCGCCAAGTGCTCCAGAAATGTTTTGTTCTTTATAAGACATATGAGAGTTTTTTTAAAAAAGCAATTTTAAATAACATATGCTTTCAGCGCTTATATAGTGACTTTAAAATCTTCCCTTTCCCTCAAAATGACTCTAATGGAAAATGTAGCCAAATAACAGAAGGCTAAATAGTTGAGCAAATACTAATGAGAGCTCACATTTGTTGAGAGTTTACTGTGTCCTAGGCCTCAATTCTGGATCTTGTGGCACCATCGCTCCCATCCCATGACTGGACAGTGTGAGGAGATGCCACTGGCCTAGAGTTGAAACCTCAAATCCAGGATGTGGTGGCGATGTCTTGGGCAGAGGGATGAGTTTGAGACCGTGGTTCAGTGGTCAAGGCCCTGGAGGCAGAAGGCCCTGGCAACGAACCCCAGCTCTTCTCCTTTCTAAGTAAGTTGTTAGCTTAATTCTCTGAGCCTTGGTTTGCTTTTCTAGAAAATGAGGATAGGGACTTACTTCCCTGATGGATAGGAACCCACCCGCCAATGCAGGGGACATGGGTTTGATCCCTGGTCTGGGAAGATCTCACATGCCACGGGGCAACTAAGTTGGCGAGCCACAACTGTACTGAAACTCATGTGCCTAGAGCCCATGCTCTGCAACAAGAGAGGCCACCGCAACGAGAAGCTCATATGCTGCAGAGAAGGGTAGACTCCAATCACTGCAACTAGAGAAAGCCCATGCAAAGCAACGAAGACCAGGTGCAGTTAACAATAAATAAATAAATAAATTTAAATTTTAATTAAAAAAAAAAGAAAATGGGCATATGAGGAGAGCTGTGAAATTCACAGAATCACAGTCATGGTACCTGACACAGTCAGCGCCCAGCTGGCTGTGGCCGTAATTACCAGGATGAAGCCCCGGGTGGGCGGGAGACGGAGTGCTCACGGAGAAGGGGGTGGGGAGCTGGCTCTGTCCCAAGAAGCTTCCACATCCAAGGAGGTGAGTCACTCTTCCTTCCTGTGATAATCTGAGGCAGGTGGCATCTCTGAGTAGATGAGCTGTGCCCCTCGGCATGCCCTTCACCTTTGATGGCTCTCAGGTCGCCTGACCCATGACATCACCGACAGGATGAAATCATGAAGGCCAAAGGTCAGGGTGAGAAGAAATGGTTCCCTGCTCATCTCTTCCTTCCAATCTCTAATTCTTGGACTCATCATTTAGCAGGTTCCTCCTGGATGGGCACTGGCCATGGTTATCCCAGGTGAGGAAGGTGGTGGAAATAAAGATTCAGTTCATGCTTCCAATAATCATTAGGATTCATTCAAATATTCAATCATTTATCAAATCTTTATTGTGTACCTACTATGTGCCAGTTTGACAAAATCCCTGTCTTTTAAAAATAGATATATTTATTTAGCTGTGTTGAATCTTTATTGCAGCATGCCTGCAGCATGTGGGAGCTTCTTTCCTCAACCAGGGATGGAAACTGTGTCCCCTGCATTGCAAGGCAGATTCTTAACCACTGGACCGCCAGGCAAGTCCCCAGTCCCTGCCTTTTTGAAGCTGACAGACTAGCGGGGAAGTTAGACAATAAACATAACACATAAGTCAATATTACAGACTGTTAGAAGGTGGTGAATGCCATGTGAAAACACTGGGCAGGGTGGGCTTAGGACAGGGGTCAGCAAACTGTAGCACCCAAGTACAGTCTAGCCTGTCACTTGCTTTTGTACATTTCCCAAGCTAGGGATGGTTTTTACATCTTTTAATGTGGCTCAGAAGGTAAAGAATCTGCCTGCAATGTAGGATACCTGGGTTTGATCCCTGTGTCAGGAAGATCCCCTGGAGAAGGAAATGGCAATGACTGAGCAACTAACACTACAACTGCTAATGTTTGGGAAAATGAAATCAAGAGAATATTTTGTCACAATACTTAAATATAATCCACTAATTTATTTATTTTTTTTTAGAGAGAATGTTTTTCTATTTGGTTGTGCTTCACGACATGTGGGATCTTAATCTTAGTTCCCCAACCAGAGTTTGAACTTGCGTCCCCTGCGTTGGAAGCTCAGAATCTTAACCACAGGACCGCCAGGGAAGTCCCTGTGATATACATTTGCATGGAATTCACGCTTCAGTGTCCATGAATAAAATTTTATTGCAACATGGCCATGCTCACTCAGTTACATATTGTCTGTGATTGCTTTTGTGTTATAACCAGAGTTGAGAAGCTATGACAGAGAGCATATGGCTACCGAAGCTTAAACTATTTAATATCTTCCCAGGTGGCTCAGTGGTGAAGAATCTGCCTGCCAAGCAGGAGGCACGGGTTCTATCCCTGGGTCAGGACAATCCCCTGGAGAAAAAGATGGCAGCCCACTCCAGTACTCTTGCCTTGGAAATCCCATGGACACGGGAGCCTGGTGGGCTACAGTGCATGAGGTCACAGCAGAGTCACACATGACTGAGTGACTGAACAACAACAACCACCTTTACCAAAAATCTTCAGATCCCTGACTTAGGGGATTTGGAGCGGTGTGTGGAAGTGGATTGTTATTTTCCATTAGAACATTAAGGAGAACCTCATTAACAAGGTGACATTTGGGTAAAGTCTGAAGGCAAGAGGGAGGGAGTTACGTTGTTGTTGTCAGTCACTCAGTCCTGTCCGACTCTTTGCGACCCCATGGACTGCAGCACACCAGGCTTCCCTGTCCTTCACTATCTCCTAGAGTTTGCTCAAACTCATGTCCACTGAGTCAATAATGCCATTCAACCATCTCATCCTCTGTCGTCCCCTTCTCCTCCTGCCTTCAATCTTTCCCAGCATCAGGGTCTTTTCCAATGAATTGGCTCTTCATTTCAGATGACCAAAAGTATTGGCGCTTCAGCCTCAGCATCAGTCCTTCCAATGAATATTCAGGGTTGATTTCCTTTAGGATTGATTGGTTTGATCTCCTTGCTGACCAAGGGACTCTCAAGAGTCTTTTCCAGCATGTGGGTATCAGGAAAAAATGTTCAAGGCAGAGAGAGTAGCCGGTGCAAAGGCCCTGAGGTAACAGTGTGTCTGTTGTGCTCAAGAAACAGGACAGAAGCCTCTGTATTTGGAGGAGACTGATCCAGGGGTGAGTAGCAGGAGACGAGGACAGAATGGTGACTGGTGTAGATGGCGTGGAATGGGCCTCAGGGAGGACTCTGGGCAGGGGAGGACCGTGACCTGGCTCAGGGGTTAACAAGGTCCCTGTGGTTGCATGTGGGGAAGACAGCAGAGACAGGGCAGAAGCATGGAGACCAGAGATGGGGCTGCTAGGACAGTCCAGGAAGGAGCTGATGGGTAGCTGCTGGGGAAGGGAGGGATAAAACTGAGGGTGGTGTTGACAGTATTTCTCAACAGAGAATATCCTAACTGAGAAAAAGTCTCCTAAAAGCATTCACATCCCAGGCTTTTACATCAGACACACCATGGTCTTAGTCCCAGCTTGACTAAATACAGGCTGTATGATGTTGGGTAAATTGTTCAATCTCTCTTAGCCTCAGTTTCTCCATCTATAAAATGGGGCTAAAAGACTTCCCTGGTGGTCCAATGGTTAAGAATCCACCTCCAATGCAGAGGATACGGGTTTGATCCTTGGTTGGGGAACTAAGATCCCACATGCCATGGAGCAACTAAGCCAAAGACCCAGCACGGCCAAAATGAAAATTTAAAATTTAAAAATGAGGTTAATAACCAGGGTGCAGTATCAATGAGATTGTTTATGCAAAGTACTCAATGTGATGCCTGCACATGGGGAGTGCTCCATTTATATATGGCAGATGTGATAATAAGGATCCTTCCCCAGGTGGGACCCCAAGACCTGTCTGACCGGGTCCCTGTCCCTGAAGAGTATGCCAGCCTCCTAGAAGGGAGCTGTCCCTCCATCGCCTCCTCTGGATCCCACATGCCTCTTCTGCCTCCCACCTGAAGGCCACACAATGAGTTGCTAAGCTTTGCCAAACCTCAATTTTCCTATCTATAAAATGGGCCTCCTAGAGTCTGCATTACAGAGTATCAAATCATTACAGATAATCAAATGAGCTATTTCCTAAGCAGGGCGCCTGGCACACAGCAGTGCTTCTAGCAATTGCTGCTCCGTTTTCACCAAGGTCATCAATAGCAATAGCTACATGGATCTCCCTCAAGTACTTTCCCAAAATTTATTATGAAAAATTTCAAACAGGCAAAAAATATAAAAGAATTTTATAAGAAACCCACATATTCATCACCTAGATTCTACCATTAACATTTTACTACTCTTGCTTTATTACACATCTATTGATTCATCTAACTATCTCTATGAGTCTACTTTATCTTTTATAATGAATTGCAAAATCCTGAAATATTTCTATTAGGATTTTTGAGGTCTCTGTTTTCATCAAGCACTCCTTTTGGTACTGTTCTTAGTTCACTACAGCCACTCTCTTGTCTAATTCTCAGCAATTCTCTAAAAACATGTCAAGTATGCAGTATGTTATCCCCATTTTACAGATGAAGACACTGAGGCACAGAGAGCCAAAGGACTTAGAGCTACTACATGTGGAAGCTGGGTTTGAACCCTGGCCACCTGGCTCCAAAGACCTGGTTGTTCATCCATTACCGCCATTTCTCTTCTTTGCAGAACATGTAAATTTCACCACACAATGAAATATCACACAGTCATTATAAAAGAATGTTTAGAAGAGTCTAGTAAAATAACATTGGTATGTTAGATGATCATGATTCAACCCAGATCCAGTGTCTAAGAAAAAAGGCTCCAATGAGGGACACCCACTGTTACCAGCAATAGCTTAAGGGTAAATGAACACTGCATAATTAAATGAAATGCTTTGTTAATCATTGCAGCTACTATTAATTGAGTTCTTTCTTTGTTCCTCACCCTATATCATAGGCTTTACATGCTGTATCTTTCCAAGCACTTATGAAGTAGCCAGGGACTTTTCTGGTGGTCCAGTGCTTAAAACTTTGCCTTCCAATGTAGGGGATATAGTTCTATCCCTGTTTGGAGAGCTAAGACCCCACATGGCTCAAGGCCAAAAAAAAAAAAACAACCCACGAAACAGAAGCAATGTTCTAATACATTCAATAAAGACTTTAAAAATGGCCCACATCATGTACCTTGAGTATGTTGTACAAAGTGAAGTAAGTCAGAAAGAGAAAAACAAATATCATATATTAATACATAATTATGGAATCTAGACTGCTGACAGTCCCTTGGACAGCAAGAAGATCAAACCAGTCAATCTTGAGGGAAATCAATCCTGAATACTCATTGGAAGGACTGATGCTGAAGCTGAAGCTCCAGTATTTTGGCCACCCGATGCAAACAGCCAACTCATTGGAAAAGTCACTGATGCTGGGAAAGATTGAGGGCAGAAGGAGAAGAGGGTGTCAGAGGATGAGATGGCTGGATGGCATCACCAATGCAATGGACATGAACTTGGGCAAACTTTGGGAGATGGTGAAGGACAGGGAGGCCTGGCGTGCTGCCGTCCACGGGGTTGCAAAGAGTTGGTCACAACTCGTGGAATGAACAACAACATGCAATCTAGAAAAAAGGTACTAATGAACCTATATGCAGGGCAGCAATGGAAATGCAGACATAGTGAACAGACTTGTGGACACAGTGGGAGAAGGAGAAGATGGGACGAATTGGGAGAGCAGCACTGAAACATACACATCACCATATAAAAAACAGATAGCCAGCAGGAATTTGCTGTATGACACAGGGAGCTCACATCCAGTGCTCTGTGACAACGTAGGGGGTGGAGTGGTGTGGGAAGTGGGAAGGAAGCTCAAGAGGGAGGGGCATGTGTATACCTGTGGCTGATTCATGTTGATGTATGGCAGAAACCAATACAATATTGTAAAGCAATTATCCTCCAATTAAAAATAGGTTAAAAATTTAAAAACTGGTCCACATTAAAAAAAAAAATCTTAAAAAAGGAAGTAGCCATTGCTGAACCCATTTTAGAGATTAGGACACTGAGACTAAGAGAAGAGCGAAACTAGTCCAAGGTTACCCAATCAAGAAATGGTAAAACCAGGATTCAAATTCAGCTTTGTCAGGTCTCTGAGCTGGTTATCCTTTTCTGGCTCTTTTTACTTTCTTATTTTTCAGTAATAAGATTTACTTTCATAAGGGAAGAATATTTTAGAAAGAAGTCCCTTTAAGAAAGCAGACTCATTTATCTTTATTTTATTAGCCATGTGTATTAGTTTAAAAACATTAACAACCTTACCTCACACCATACACAGAAATCAGTTCCAGATAGATTGCCAACCTAAATGTAATGTAAATGCTAAAGCTTTTGGAAAATAACAAGAGAATATCAGAATGTTTCAGAGACATGGGGATATAGCTTTAATAGGATAAAAAAAATCCATAAAGAAAAGATTGAGAAATTGAATGGTGCTAAAGTTAAGACTTTCTGTCCATTAAAAAATGCCATTAAGAGAGTAAAAAGATGTGATTTCCCAGGTGGTCCAGTGGTTAAGACTTCATGCTCCCAATGCAGTAGGCCCAGGTTTAGTCCCTGGTCAAGGAACTAGATCCCACATGCCGAAACTAAGACCCAGCTCAGCCAAAAAAAAAAAAAAAAAAAAAACACCTAATTGACAAAATATATTAAAAAAAGAGAGTGTGCGTAAAAAGGCAATCCAGAGTAGGAGATGTTCATAGTACATATGACTAACAAATGGCTGGTGTTCAGAATATATAAAGAGCAAATTCATTTTAAAAACAGACAACCCACAGAAAATTGTGCAAGACACATGACAAACACATCAAGATAAAGGATGTCCACAAGACCAGTATGCAAATGAAAAGATGTTCAATTTTAATTGCTCATCAAGGAGATGCAAATTAAAACTATTAAGGGCTACCACTACAGATCCACCAGAATGGCTAAAAATAAAATGCCTGACAAGGCCAAGAGTTGGTGAGGATGCAGAACAATGGAAATGCTCCAACATAGCTGGATGGAGGAGAACAATTATTACAACCACTTTGGAAAACTCTTTGGTAGTATCTATCTATTATCTATTTATCTGTCTGTCTGTCTGTCTATCTCTCTCTCTCTCTCCCATGAGCCAGCTAGTCTACTCTTGGATTCATACACAAGAGAAATGTGTATGTTCACGATACATTCACAATATAAGTTCACAATATACTGTAAATGTACTAGAACAAAATATGTACTAGAAGGTTAAGAACAAATACTATTTGTAAGAGACAAAAAATGGAAAAAACTCAAATTTCCATCTACAATTAGTAAATAAATAAACTGTGGAGTATTCACGGGATGGCAAGTATTCTTCTTGACCACAAGAAGGAATGGATTGTATGTATGGACCCAACCTGGCTGAAATCTGCAGTTATAATGTTAAGAGCTGGCTTAAAACTCAGCATTCAAAAAACTAAGATCATGGCATCCAGTCCCATCACTTCATGGCAAACTGATGGGGAAACAATGGAAACAGTGACAGACTTTATTTTGGGGGCCTCCAAAACTCACTGCAGATGGTGATTGCAGCCATGAAATTTAAAGACACTTGCTCCTTGGAAGAAAAGCTATGACCAACCCAGACAGCATATTAAAAAACAGAGACATTACTTTGTCAACAAAGGTCCGTCTAGTCAAAGCTACGGTTTTTCCAGTAGTCATGTATGGATGTGAGTGTTTTACTATAAAGAAAGCTGAGCACAGAAGAACTGATGCTTTTGAACTGTGGTGTTAGAAAAGACTCTTGAGCGTCCCTTGGACTGCAAGGAGATCCATCCAGTCCATCCTAAGGGAAATCAGTCCTGAATATTCATTGAAAGGACTGATGCTGAAGCTGAAGCTCCAATACTTTGGCCACCTGATGTGAAGAACTGACTCATTGGAAAAGACCCTGTTGCTGGGAAAGATTGAAGGCAGGAGGAGAAGGGGACGACAGAGGATGAGATGGTTGGATGGCATCACTGACTCAATGGATATGAGTTTGAGTCAATTCCGAGAGTTGGTGGTGGACAAGGAAGCCTGGCATGTTGCAGTCCATGGCGTCATAAAGAGTCAGACACAACTGAGCAACTGAACTGAATGTTGAGAGAAAGAAGAGAGACACAAGAGTTCACAGTGTATAGTTCTGTTTGTTTATGTCATGTGGGAAGCAGGCAAAATGAAAGAGACATGAGGAGACATACTTAGGTGCGGTAACCTAAATCAGGTAGAAGTTAGTGAAGTGGGTACCTTCATGGGGAGGGAGAAAGCCGTTCCCAGGAGGAGGCTGGAGGGAATTTGTGGAAACCTGGAAAGATTTGTTTCCTCACCTGGGAGTTGGTTACACAAGTATGTTTGTCATAATTCATTCAGCAAAGCATTCATGTTTCACGTACTTTTCTATAAGTATGTCATATTTTGCAATAAAAGATTGCAAAAGATTTTTTTAAATTTGTTACTTCACTTTATTATGGATCACACTGCTGCAGTGAGGAAGACTTACGTGGTTTTTTTAACTGAGAGACTTCTGTTGTCTGCCGGGGGAGGGGATGGAGGCAAACATTTCCCTTCACCTACCTCTGCAGGGCCGTGAGTGACAGAGACAGGCTACCCTGTGGTCAGAGCCACCGAACTGACATCTAGGATGGCAGGTTTCTTTAGGTAGAGGGCTTCGTTGTCCCCCTGATCTGTGGCCCAGGGAGCAGCATCACAGTCACCCTATTACAGGCACCCAGAGGGTACCAGCCTGCGGATCACTCTTCAAGGAGAGCTGACCCTCCCCTGGAAGAAATCCAGACTACTCTCTCGAGGGCCAAGTCCATCATTCCTAATGAGCAGGTACGGGCACACCCAGCAGCCTGGGGGGTGGGGTGAAGGATAAATAATTAAAAATGACTTTGAAAAATAGGTTTGTCATAGCCTTACCTTACAAACTGGGCAGACTGGAAGTCTAGGGTATAATAAGTAACTGGGAAGGATGTGTGTGGCGCTTGCTCTGTGCTGGGCGCTGTTCTAAGTAGTTTATATCTACTACGTGATTTAACTGTCACAACAACCCTCTAAGATGGCCACTATTAGTATCGCCATTTAACAGATGGAGAAACTGAGGCACGGTGAGGTTCAATAATTTCCCTAAGCTGGTCAATGCCAGATCTAAACACAGGGCAACTCACCCCAGAGTAGATGTTCTGTTCGCCACCACAATATGATCCTCTCTAAGGAGAGAATAAGAGATAGGGAAATGGGAGTCTATTTCTCAAAAACACAAAAGCGTCTAAAAAGAGAAACTAGAAATAATTCTATGGCTGTCCTAAGAGTAGGCAAGAGGCCTGCATATGATCAGGACAGAGGAAAGGGGTCATAAGTGAGCTATGACCCCCTCTTCAGCTACCAAAAAGTAGACCAATCAGGGACCAATTAGGAACCAAAAAGTACAACTCCAGTAGTGCTTTTTTCTTTTTTGGCTGCTCGGCTTGTGGGATCTTATTTCCCCCACCAGGGATGGAACCTGAGGTCCCCAGTGGTCTAAGTGCAGAGTCCTAACCTTTGGACTTCCAAGGAAGTCCCCAATGGGTTTTGTTATTTTTTTTTTTCTTTTTTGGCTGGTGTCTTGGTTGTGGCGAGTGGGGGCTACTCTCGGTTGTGGTGTGCGGGTTTCTCATTGCAGTGGCTTCTCTTGTTGCAGAGCACAGGGTCTAAGGGTACACAGGCTTTAGCAGTTGTGACAAGTAGGCTCAGGAGTTGTGATTTATGGGCTCTAGAGCACAGGCTCAATAGTTGTGGCGCACTGGCTTGGTTGCTCTGTGGCTGTGGGATCCCCCCAGAGCAGGGGTTGAACCCAGGTCTCCTGCATTGGCAGGCGGGCTCTTCACCACTGAGCCACCAGAGAAACCCCACAGTGGGGCTTTTTAACCTGACTCAGTGATGGAATTCAGGGGCCGTGTGAACTTGGACTGGAAAAACAACTTTGCTTTGACAACCCTTCCACTCAATGATCCTCAGCATGTGGTTTGGGAACAAAGCGATTTTCATAAGATGTGTTTGTCCTTTTCACTCTTTAGAAGCTACCTGATGACATCATCAATGTGATGGCTAATCAAAGGTATGCATGTGTATTCTTGAGTTTCAAAAACTTCCTAGTTCTGGAAATCCCTGGATGTCCAATGGTTAGGACTCAGTGCTTTTACTACAGAGAACCCAGCTTGGGAAACTAAGATCTCACCATCCCTGAGACATGGCCAAAAGAAAAAAAAAAAAAAAGGAAAGAAAAAATTTTCAGTTTTATTTTCTTACATTGTTGTTGTTGTTCAGTTGTTCAGTCATGTCCAAGTCTTTTCAACCCCATGAATGGTAGCATGCCAGGCTTCCCTTTCCCTTACCATCTCCCGGAGTTTGATCACATTCCTGTCCTCTGAGTCAGTGATGCCATCCAACCATCTCATCCTCTGTTGCCCCCTTCTCCTCCTGCCATCAATCTTTCCCAGCAGCAGAGTCTTTTCTAGAGTCAACTCTTCCCATCAGGTGGCCAAAGTATTGAAGCTTCAGCACCAGTCCTTCCAATAAATATTCAAGGTTTCTTCCATGGTAGATATTAATAGATATAACCCCACATATAATAAAACTCTTTGGGGTCCTCCATAATTTTTAAGAGGGTAGTTTACAAACTGCTGCTACAATTGAAATTTACCAAGTGCTTCTAACATGACGGGGGATTGGAAGGGCCAACCACAGGACACAGCAGATTTCTGGCTTTGTCATGAGAAGAAATTCCAGATGTTTATACATCCTATTATAGTCATCCCTATTGTAGTCGTCACAAGCTCCAAACACCATCAATATACTCAACAAGGCTTCTAAATTAGTATAATTTTTGGACCTTGAAGTTTAAAGCATTGATAAAAAAGTACATATATTACTGTATCACATATACAAAAAATGTCCTGTATCTGTGTAATAGCATCCATTTCCTTTGTATCCTGTGTATTTTTTTTTTAAATCATGTAAAAACATGATTCGGGGAAGGGCTTCATCAGCCTACCACAGGTAACTTTAGCAAAAAAACTTCAGATAGCACTAGTAGTAAAGAACCCAACCACCAATGCAGGAGACAAAAGAGACGCAGTTTGATCCCTGGGTTGGGAAGATCCATTGGAAGAGGAAATTGCAACCTGCTCCAGTATTCTTCATCTGGGAAATCCCATGGACTGAGAAGCCTGGTGGGCTACATCCATGGAATCACAAAGAGTCGGACACGACTGGGCACACACACACAAGAGGAAGTTAAAATTGCTAAGGGTAGGATTTCCCTGTTGGTCTACTGGATAGGACTCCACACATCAAATGAAAAGGGGGAGGGTTCAATCCCTGGATAGGGGAACTATTGGCCCACAGGCCTTGCTGAGCGGCCAAAAAATTAAAAGCAAAAACAATTCGTGAAGGTGAGCAGGATCTTGAGGTTATTTGAGTTTGAGTGCTTTTTTTTTTTTTTTTAAAAAAAAAAAAACATTTTAAGCTGTAATGGAGACTCCAGGAGGTGGAGAAAAATCCAAGCAGTGCAAAAGCCCATCTTGAACCATTCTCCCAGTGTCATTCTAGGAAATTGGTGTCCACGGTCTGCAGACACAGCTCTGCTTGAATTTACAAAGCCAAATTGTGGAGTCATTTTGTCAGACAAGAAGAAATTAAGAAAACCTGGACCCTCTGACTTTTCCTGCTGTTCTGGGAAAATGAATGGATGAAAGTCGCTCAGTCATGTTCGACTCTTTGCAACCCCATGGACTGTAGCCTGCCAGGCTCCTCTGTCAATGGAATTCTCCAGGCAAGAATACTGGCTTGGGTAGCCATGTCCTTCTCCAGGGACTGAACTCAGGTCTCCCACATTGTAGGTGGATTTTTTACTGCCTGAGCCAGGCTCTTGGAAAATACCCAAGGGTATCGTGGCAAGCCACTTACAACCTTCAAACAGGTCACAAACCTTTTACAGAGAGAAGTCTCACTGGCTCCCACCTAGTTAGTTAGTCCACCCCTCTGGATTGTAGCTTACCAGGCTCCTCTGTCCATGGGATTCGCCAGGCAAGAATACTGGAGTGGGTTGCCATGCCCTCCTGAAGGGGATCTTCTCGACCCAGGGATCAAACCCAGATCTCCTGTATTGCAGGTAGATTCTTAATCGTCTGAGCCACTAGGGAAGCAGGGTCCCACCTACATCCCAGGGCAATTTCTGGAACTCACACATTAATAATCATAAAAATAACAGCTGATTCTTATCCAGCCCTTACTCTGGGCCAAGCCCTGTTCTCAGCATACAATTTCATGTTTCAACTGGTTTAAACCTCACGATAGCCCATAGTGTTCATACTGTTATCATCCTTATTTCACAGGCGAAGAAACCAAGTCCCAGCGAGGTTGAGTAACCAGCCAAGGTCGCACAGCTCAGAAGCAGCACAATTTTCTGTTTTCAGCATGCAGGGAGGTGAGGGTTGGGGGCTGGCAACTGCAAAGGAACCTGCCCATGAACTAAGCTTGGAGAGAGAGGAAGGAGGAAGGAACTGCCAAGAATCCAAAGCCCGCGAGGAGGGAAAGGGATGGGGAATCTCCCCACCCCAACCCAGGTCACGGATGAAGGTGCCTGCACACCTGGGTACCTCGGGATCCGGAAAGGCCAGAGATGGGGACCAGTGTCAGTGCCCTGGGGGCTCTGCAGCTGCGGGGTGAGGCTCCTGGGGATGAGCACAGACTTACCAGTCAGGGAGCTCACCTGGGGGCTGGCTCGGAGGTGGCAGTGGTGGTTTACCAAACCTTCCTGGGTCCCCCTTCCTTTGCTCCACCCTTGGGGGGGTGGCGTGTGGGCGTGGGGCGCCTGGGACCGGCCAGACCAGTGGGACGCAGGGCCCCAGCTGTCTGGGGAGGCCGTCACCTGGAGAAGGCAGGCTCTTCCAGGGCTGGGACAGCTGTGGGCGGTGGGATGGCTCATAAATACCACCATCGCACTGGTGCCCCAAGACGCACGTGTGCTGGGAGCTGGCGTCCCAGAGGGTGAGCCGGGGACCCGGAAGGAGCCCCCAGCCCCAGGTCCCCAGTTCCCGGATTGACAGTCCCCACCTGCCTCTGCCCTGGCGGGCAGGTCCTCCATGAGCAGGAGATCCGAACTGGAGCAGGAGGGGAAGGGCTAGGGAGAAGGAGGAATGCAAGCGCAGGGCCAGGAAACGGGAGAAGTTGGGGTCACTAAGGGCAGGATGGGATGCTGAGATGCGGGCAGAGAGGATGAGGCTGCTCCAGGTGGGATGAAATGCTTGGGAGGTCTGGGGATGGAGTGGAGGTATTGGGGTCAACCTCCTACACTGAGAGCCCCGCCCCCAATCCCATTCCCAAACCTCTTGCACTGGGAGTGAGCGGTGGGTAAGAGCAAGGGTTCCGCAGCCAGGACCCCTGGGGCCCAGTCTCCACTCCCTCACACTTGAGCTGTGCCACTGAATCACTCTATTGCTCAACTTCCTCATCTGTGACTCGGGGCTGGTGCTCACACAGGCCACCACACATAGGAATGTTGTCCGGCTCCCACGAGTTCATCTATGCAAAGTGCTTAGCACCCAGTGAGGCTCAGAGGGTATTTGTCTCAGTCGTGAGTGACACTTGCTTTTGTTTTCTCTCTAGCGTCTGGATAAGCACTCCCTGTGAAGACCTCCCTGCCTTCCCCCTGCCTCCCTCCCTCTCTGCCGCGATCCTCCTCCTTCCCCCACCCTCTCAGCCCCTCCTGCTGATGCCTGCAGGACCCTTCCCCTTCCCCTCTCTGCTCCCTACCTTCCCTCTACCATGGGTTCCTTTCGTCCCTGCTGGACCTGCTGCTGTCTGCTCCTCTTCTTCTCCCTGGAAGTCCAGGGGTCCCCAAAGCCTCCCAGCGCTGCCCCCGAGCAAGTCCACTTGTCCTACCCAGGTAAGTGCCTGTGACCTCTCTCTGGGCATTTCCCAGTGAGGACCAGTCGGTTTGCGGGCTCAGGTATTCTGCACTGATTCCTGTGGGAGTCCAGGCTGGTGGGTCTTCCTGAGCCTCAGTTGTCCGCATCTGTTAAATGGGGATTATAAGCAGTAGGGTATATGGCTATGTGGGAAACAATTCTGCTTCTCAGCCTATAGTAAGCATGCTCCTTGGAGGACTGGTGTTGTCCTTATCCGTCATTGTGTAACTGCTTGCTGTGTTGTCACAAAACTACCTCCTGGTCCTTGATCTTGGGGTGGAGGTGCAAGAGGGTAATAAGACCCTGGACTCTGGACCCTCTGCACCCAGACTTCTGGTTTCTAATCCCAGCTTTGTTGCTTACCTGCCGTGTGACCTTGGGCGAGTGACTTAACTTCTCTGGCCTCAGCCTCCTCATCTGGACAGTGAGGTAATATTAGTGAGACCTCCCAGTGAAGAGTAAGTGAAATATTAACCTGTGAAGTGGCAAACGGCAATTTGGCATGTGGCAGTGGTCTCACATGTTGCTGTCTCTGGACGCTTTGGCACAGCTAAAAAAATTATGAGAACCTCAGAGAGCTTTAGCTTATGTGAGTTAAATCCATAATAGTTGCCATATCAGAAACTAAAATGGAGGCATTTAAAAATATTGATTCAGTCATTAAAAATGAACAATAGTAAACCTATTCAGTAGTAAGGTAAATGACATTTTGCATGAAAAGTAACTACACTTTAAAAAAGAAAAGCAATATAGTGAGAAAATTGGCATTGACTTATTAAATCATTTAAAGTCTCTTTAATGTCCTCTCCTATCTGTGACAGTTTCTCAGACTTTTCTTCTTTTTTTGGATTCTTGACACTTTTAGGGTAGTTTCATTTATTTAGCTATTTATTTGTTTATTGAGTTATTTATTTGTTTATTTAGTTATTTGGCTGTGCTGGGTCTTGGCTGCAGCTCAGGCTTTTCTCCAGTCATGGTGAGGAGGCTACTCTCTTGTTTTGGAACATGGGCTCTTGGGTAGATGCGGGCTCAGAAGTTGTGGCTCTCAGTCAGTCGCCCTGAGGCATGTGTAATCTTCCTGCACCAGGGATCAAACCCGCATCCCTTGCATTGGCTGGTGGAATCTTAACTACTGGATCACTAGGAAGTCTTAAGGTAGTTTCTTAAAGGTTAGTTCCAATGAGAATCTGAAACTACATGAATGAAATGGCTTTGGCATTTGCTGGATAAGTAATCTTGGACAAGGCAGTTTTCCTGGAGGCCTCTGTAAAATGGAACAAAAATAAAACCCATCTCACAGGACTGAGATCATAGCCGTCCTTTGTTTGGCCTACACAATAATGATAATAATAACAAATATACTCTTAGAAGCGATTCAGATGGAAAACTCATTTAACCTCTTATTGACCTTAAGCTGTAGGTACTAGTGTTAGTTCCATATTACAAAAGAGTAAACTGAGGCCCAAAGCAATGAAAAGTCTCACCTCAGGTCACACAGTCTGGGATTTGAGCCCAGGCAGGCTGGCTTAAGAGCTTGCCATATTTGGTCTTCAAACTATAAATTTTGTACTAATTTTAGATACCATGAGATCTTACTAATACCAACAGTATTTCAGTCCACCAACAAGGGTGTACTTTAACCTTCTTTCCTCATTTGTAACTTTTTTCCCCAACATTGAGAAACCAAGCTTCCTCTATCTACAGTAGACTCATTTGTTAGTGCTAGAGTAAGCATAAAGGGGTTGCTCCGTGGCATGTGGGGTCTTAGTTCCCTGACCAGAGATGAAACCCAAGTTTCCCGCATCATAAGGCAGATTCTCAACCACTGGGTCCTGTTTTTTGATATAGTTACAGCCCTTCGTATCACTTCAGTTGTATCTGACCTATGGCAACCTTATGGCCTGTAGCCAGCCAGGCTCCTCTGTCCATGGGATTTCCCAGACAAGCACACTGGGGTGGGTTGCCATGTCCTTCTCCAGGGGGATCTTCCTGACCCAGGGATCGAACCCTTACCACTTATGTTTCCTGCACTGTCAGGGAACACTAGTGGCACCTGGGAAGCCCCCCTACAACCTAGGAAGGCTTTAATTGTTCATTTCTTGGGATGTGTGAAGGAGATATGAAACAGGACTATAGCTCTAGGACTCAGGGCTTGAAGAAAAAGATAGATTCGAGAAGCATCCACACCTGCATCTCGACTAACTACTCCGTTCCCATCCGCTCTTTTTTCTACCCTTTCCCCATCCAGCCCATGTAAGTAATCCAGCTGTTCAGTTTCTGGTGTACCCTTCTGTACACATAAACAAACAGATACTTGTGTATTTTCTTATACCCTCTTACATGAAGAGTAGCTGACTATAGACACCCTTGTGTACATTGTTCTTCTCACGCTGTGTCCTGGACTCATTCTATACTGGTTCCTAGAGTTCATCCTTTTCCTTTCTGACAGCTGTGAAGTGCTCCCTGGTACGGATAATACATAGTTTCTTAAGTCACGCTCCTATGTATGAACATGTCTGATATTTTGCAGTTAGCAACAGTGCGGCCATGAATAGCCTGTGCACGTGCCTTTTGTACACATGTTGCAGGAGAAAGAACCACCCGTGGGCTTCCCAGGTGGCACTAATGGAGAAGAAACCACCTGCCAACACAGGAGACATGAGAGACTCCCTTTCAATCCCTGGGTCGGGAAAATCCCCTAGAGAAGGGCATGGCAACCCACTAGAGAATTCTTGCCTGGAGAAGTCCATGCGCAGAGGAGCCTGGTGGACTACAGTCCATGGGGTCATAATGAGTCAGACACGACTGAAGCGACTTAGCACGCGTGCACACACACCACATGGTGTTTTGAAAACCTTGATTTTGTTGCTAATGGGTCTTGTTTGTTGGCAAACTGACTTTTTTTGGTCGTGCCTCGTGGCATGAGAAATCTCAGTTTCCTGGCCAGGGATCGAACCCTCAAACCCATGCCCCCTGCATTGGAAGCTGGAGTTTTAACCACTGGACCGCGAGGGAAGTCCCTGGTTGCTGACATTCAAAAATTAGAAACTATTACTTAAAAGTTTGCATGTGCTCTTGGGATAGGAAAACCACTGTATAAAGACTTGCTCTAGAAGTTGGCAGACTGGCTGGTACCGAGCCTGCCTCCTGCACGGCGGCCATCCCTAGGGCTGAACAATGGCTTCTGCTCTGAGACCGGGCAGGCTCTACGCTCGGCCACAGACTCCACCTCTCCCTGCTGCCTTCCTCCTTACAGCTGGCCCTTGTTCCCATATATATTACCTAACTGGCCTCCAGACATCTGAGTTTACAACCCCTAAACAGTGTCACGTGTAAAGTATGTGGCACAGCCTGCACACAGTAAGTAACACCGTTTATAATGATATCCATCCGCTCATGAAACCCTGACTGTACCCGACGCTATTTCAAGTGCTTTCCTCTTATTTATTCATCTAAGCCTCAAAGAACCCTATAGAGAAGATATTATTATTATTCCATTTTACCAACAAGGAAACTGAGGCTCAGAGAGTTGCAGTGACTTGCCCAAGGAAAGCACAGTTTGGAAATGGTGAAGTAGGGATTGAACTTGGGAAGCTCCAGAACCTGTGTCCTTAACTCCTAAATGTTCAAGAGCCTCTCACTCTCGGGGCACCCCTCCCCACCTCCGCCCAGGCCTCACAGTACCCCCTTTGCCTCTCTCTCCAGATGAGCCGGGCTCCATGACTGTAACCTGGACCACGTGGGTCCCAGTGCCCTCTGAAGTGCAGTACGGGCTGCAGCCTTCTGGGCCCCTGCCCTTCCAGGCTCGGGGCACCTTCAGCCCCTTTGTGGACGGGGGCATTCTCCGGCGGAAGCTCTACATACACCGAGTCACCCTGCGGGGCCTGCTGCTGGGGGTCCAGTATGGTGAGAGGGGCCCTGGGGCCCAGGTGTTGGAGGGTGAATGGGAGAAGGAGTGGGGTGTGGGCTATAAGCTACTACTGGCAGGTGGCTCAGGCGGGCTGGTACCCTCTCTGCTCACCTGCAAGCCTATCGTATGAGACGCTGAGATGAAAATGGAAGGCTGGAGACCTAGGGTGAGGTGGACAGAAGGGGCGTGGGTTAGACCCATCCAGTCCCCCCACCAGATGAAGATGGATGGGGGTGAAGGAGACACCCCGGGGCGCTACCTCCTTCCCCCAGCCCCGGCAGACTGTGACCCGTTCCTCTCGCCTCAGTTTACCGCTGTGGCAGTGCTCAGGGCTGGAGCCGTCGCTTCCGCTTTCGGTCCTTGAAGAAGGGGCCCCACTGGAGCCCGCGCCTGGCTGTGTTTGGGGATCTGGGGGCCGACAATCCGAGGGCCCTCCCCCGACTGCGCCGGGACACTCAGCAGGGCATGTACGACGCTGTTCTTCATGTGGGTGAGGAGGCATCGGCTAGGTATGGGGTGGGAGGTAACGCCAGAACTGCGAGGGGACGGGGGCCAGGGCCAGCGTGGTTCCAAAGGGACGGGGGAGGAGGCTGGCCATGGAGATGATGTCGCGGTTAACCAGGCTCCCGGGTTAAAATCAGTCTGGCGTTTAGAGCTGCATGCATTGGTTTTCTCCTCTGTATTACTGTTGTAAGAGCTGGGACTAGGTTAGATTCGTCCGGCTGTTGTGATGACCATACGGACTTCCCAGGGGGCGCTAGTGGTAAAGAACCCGACTGCCAATGCAGGAGATTTAAGAGACAAGGGTTAGATCCCTGGGTCGGGAAGATTCCCCCGGAGAAGGGCGCAGCAACCCACTCCAGTATTCTTGCCTGGAGAATCCAATGGACAAAGGAGCCTGGCGGGCTACAGTCCATGGGGTCACAAAGAGTCGAACGCGACTGAAGCGACTTAGCAGGCCCGCACCATGATGAAATAAGTCAACATTGCCTGACAGCTGTAGTGTTGGTTGTCATGATCATTTCTGCTGTGATCTGAGAGCCAGGAACCAGATGGGAGATGGAAACGGGCTGATGTGATTCAAAGCTGTAGTAGACGCTGGAATCAGACTCCTGGATCCTTAAGCTCAGCTCTGTGACCTTGAGTCAGCTCTCCATCCCCCTGGACCTCGGTTTCCCCATCTGAAACAGGGATGATAATAACATCCACCTCAGAGGGTGTTTTGAAGATTCGGGTGATCAAGCATGTAAAGCATCTGGGAAACCCTGCCTGGTACAAATCCAATGCCAGAGCAGACCATGCCAGTCTCAGTGTTGTCATTACTCTGGGAAGGGACTAGATGGGGGCTGTGGTGCTGGGGCACAGGAGACCAGTGAGGTCCTAGGTCCTGCGGGCGTGTCAGGGACCAGAGGCTAAGGAGACGGTTCCACGTGCACCTGCACGTGGGTGTGAGGTAGGGATTGAAGATGCCCAAGCGGGAGAGGGAGCCAGGACTTGATCAACCAGGTCTCAGTTCCGGCAGCAGCAGAGCTGGGTCTGGGTCCTCATCCTCTCCTCCACCCTCCCACCTCCCCACCCCTACCCAGGAGACTTTGCCTACAACATGGATCAGGACAATGCACGTGTCGGGGACAGGTTCATGAAACTCATCGAACCCGTGGCCGCCAGCCTGCCGTACATGACCTGCCCTGGGAATCACGAGGAGCGCTAGTGAGGCCCGAGGGCTTTGGGGTGGGCGAGGGCCTGGCGGACAAAACCAGTCCTTCCTAGTGTCTCACCTTAGTCTCTCACACTGCAGCAGCTCACTGATGGACGTGAGAGGAGAGGAGATGAGGGCTGGGCTGGGAGCCTGGCCTGATGGTGGGAAGTGGGGGGGGTGGGGTAGGCACCCAGACTCTCCCTCCTACCCTTTTACTTCCTTTTATCCAGCAACTTCTCCAACTACAAAGCTCGCTTCAGCATGCCAGGGAACACGGAAGGCCTGTGGTACAGGTAATCTGGCGGGGAGCAGGGACACGGGCCTCTTTCCCCTGAAGGATGGGGGATGCAGAGGAGACCCTCACCTCTTACCCTTGCCCTTTGACCCTTCCAGCTGGGATCTGGGACCCGCACACATCATCTCCTTTTCCACCGAGGTGTATTTCTTCCTCCATTATGGCCGCCACCTGGCAGAGAGACAGTTTCACTGGCTGGAGAGTGACCTCCAGGTGACCTGCGGATAATCCCCTGGGATGTGCTTCCCCACCCTCTCCTCCACCCCCGCCCCCCCGCCCCTCACTCTGAACCCTTCTCTGCAGAAAGCCAATAAGAACCGGGCAGTCCGGCCATGGATCATCACCATGGGCCACCGGCCCATGTACTGCTCCAATGCTGATTTGGATGACTGTACCTGGCATGAAAGCAAGGTGAGCACCCCCTCTCCGGGAACACAGTGCTGAAATCCAGGTGAGGGGGTGGCCTGAGTCACCCCTCCTCTCCTTGCTCATCTTGCTTAGGTTCGCAAAGGCCTCCTTGGCAAGTTCTATGGGTTGGAGGATCTTTTTTACAAATATGGTGAGTGACACCCCCCACCCCAGGACTCTTCAGGCCCTACCTCCCTTCTGCCCTGGATTCAGAGGCCTGAACCCCTCTTGCTTTGTCTCAGGGGTCGACCTGCAGCTGTGGGCCCATGAGCACTCATATGAACGCCTGTGGCCGATTTACAACTACCAGGTGAGGGAGGCCCCCGGGGAGGGCTGAGACCCATGGAGCTGGTGGTGTCAGTGGACCCCTCAGTCAGATCCCCGGGGGCCTGGCCTTTGTGACGCACCCTCTCCACCTTGTCACTTCTCCAGGTACTTAATGGCAGCCAAGAGATGCCCTACACCCACCCTCGAGGCCCTGTCCACATCATCACAGGATCCGCTGTGAGCGGGGTGGGGTGGGATGTCGCCTCTGACCTCTAATCTATTGAGGGTGGCACCTGTACCAGCTTGGGTGCCTCCTCCTTTATACAGCTGGTATCTCTTAGAGGGTTAGATGTACTTAGTAGTGTGCCCGTTGCACAGACGCAGAAACAGAAGCTAAGAGTAAAATACTCCTTTAAAGTCACAGGTTCAGTAAGTGGCAGGGGCAGGGGATGCTTGCTCAGGTCTGCTGGTCGGATCCAGGGCAGAGGGCTTATTATTATCCTTGTAACTGGACTCCAGACTTTATTCACATTGCACCAGCTCATCCTCCATGGTATTTGGTTATTGTGTCTCCTTGTGCTCAGTCGCAGCCAACTCTTTGTGACCCCATGAACGGTAGCCCACCAGGCTCCTCTGTCAGTGGAATTTTCCAGGCAACAATACTGGAATGGGTTGCCATTTCCTTCTCCATTGTGTCTCCTTAGTCTCCACCCATCTGTAACTGTTCCTCCAACTTCCCTTGTCTTTCCTTCTGGCTAGCTGTTTGGTTTGTTTTTTTTTCCTGAATGCCCCTGGACCTGGGTTTGTCTGATACTTTCTCATGCCAAGATTCAGGTTATGCATTTGGGGCTAGACAATCACAGGTGATGTTGTGTCCTCAGCACATCATACCGAGGGGTCCAGGTTCTCACAGTGTCTCCTTCCTGGAGGAGTTTCTGTGAATCAGCTGTTTAAGGATGTGTCTGCTGGTTCTTCCACCATCAAGTTTCTGTATTTCCCTTTTTGGCTGATAAACATCTTGGGGGAGGTGCTTTTAGACCCTGCAAAAGTTGTTTCTCCTTCAATTTTCACCCACTATTTTCTTTTTGAAATTTGTTTGCCTGTGCCACATAGAATCATGGCACATAGAATCTTTCTTTTCTTTTTTTTTTTTTTGTTGCAGCACTTGGAATTTTTAGTTGCAGCATTTGAGCTCTTGGTTGCGGCATGTGAATCTAGTTCCCCAACCAGGGATCAAATTCAGGATCCCTGCATTGGGAGCTCAGTCTTAGCTACTGAACCACCAGGGAAGTCTCCACTTACTAATATTTGAATCCGTCAGTGGGTCTTGCCTGCAACAGTGATCAATGGGGCATTTGGCTGGGAATCGTCTATTTCCCTCATTCCTCCCTGATTTATTAATTAGCAACCTCCTGTGAGGAAGAGTTGTCCTTTCTGCCCCGTTTAGTTGGTTGGTTAGTTATGGATTTGCACCAGTGTGGACCCATGGGGAATTATTTCCTCCTGTGTGTTATCATCCAGTTCTCCTGCTACTGATGCTGCTATGTACACGCTCTCACTCTGGCCACTGGGAGCTCTTCAGATCAGGTCCCATGTCCTTTCAAAGTGTCCCTGTTATTTTGTGGGTTCTTTCTTACTTTTTCACACCGTAAGGTGCTCCAGGACCATCTCCATCCCCACCCCCAGCAGCCTTGGAATCAGTCATTTCCGCAAGAAGTGAGGGCTTATTTTTTAAGCTGATTTTACAAATTAGTGGTCTTCCCAATGGTCACATTTGGCTGTGAGAGCTGGACCATAAAGAAGGTGGAGCACCAAAGAATTGATGACTTTGAACTGTGGTCCTGGAGAAGACTCTTGAGAGTCCCTTGGACTGCAAGGAGATCAAACCTGTCAATCTTAAGGGAAATCAGCCCTGAATACTCTTTGGAGGGACTGATGCTGAAGCTGAAGCTCCAGTATTTTGGTCATCTGATGCCAACAGCCGACTCTTTGGAAAAGTCCCAGATTCTGGGAAAGATTGAGGGCAGAAGGTGAGGAGGGTATCAGGGGATGAGATCGCCATATGGCATCAGTGATGCAATGGACATGAACTTGGGCAAACTTCAGGAGATGGTGAGGGACAAGGAGGCCTGGTGTGCTGTATTTCATGGGGTTGTAAAGGGTCGGACACGACAGGGTGACTAAGCAACAACAAATTAGTGAGATCCAAGGAAGAACTTCTCATGAAAGTACAGAGGACAGGAGATGAAGCCACCCACATCCTTCTTGCTAAGTCACTTGAGTGGTATCCGACTCTTTGCAACCCCATGGACTGTAGCCCGCCAGGCTCCTCTGTCCACTGGGATTCTCCAGGCAAGAATACTGGAGTGGGTTGCCATGCCCTCCTCCAGGGGATCTTCTAGACCCAAAGACCAAAGCCATGTCTCTTATGTCTCCTGCAGTGGCAGGCAAGTTCTTTACCAGTGAGTCCCACTCTCAATGGTTACATCTCTTGGATGGCATTTGAGAATATTTTCTGTGTATGCAAATTAGTCAGTGTCTCAGTAGAGATGTATTACTACATCACCCACTTTTCATTTTTTTGGGGGGGTACACTGGATTTTTGTTGCAGTGCATTGGGGGGAGGGCTGTTGCTCAACATTGTATCATGAAAGCTTTCTCTAGTTGCAGTGCCTAGGCTTCCGTAGTTGTGTCAGATGGGCTTAGTTGCCCCACAGTATGTGGGATCTTAGTTCCCTGACCAGGGATCGAACCCACATACCCTGCAATGGGAGGCAAATCCTTAAGCATTGGACCACCAGGGAAGTCCCATCACCCACTTTTTAAAAACATCTTGGATCATCCTTCATACTCTAGCAGTTCTCAGCCTTGAGGCACGTTAGAATTACCCAGGTTTAAAGATTTAAAATTCCAGGTTTTAAATCTTTGTTGCCTTGGCCCAACCCCAGGACAAACACCAGAAGCTGGGGGCTCAGCCTGGGTGTTATGAACATTTAACCATGCTCATTTCAATCTCTACTTCTGTCTCTGTCTCTCTCTCGACGTGTGTGTGTGTGTGTGTGTGTGTGTGTGTGTGTGTGTGTGTGTGTGTATGATTTTACTATCATTTTCAGATCCAATGAAGAGTTCAGTTGCAGAAATGATGCCCCTTCATCCTTCCATCTGTGTTTCCTAAAAAAATGAGGACATTCTCTTACATCAGTACAGTATAATAGATTCAAGTAGTTAACAATTGATAATATACCATCATCCAGTCTCATTCAAATTTAGCCAATTGTCCTATTCATGTCCTTTAAAGATTTTTTTTTTTCTGGCCCAGGATCTAGTTTAAGATCATAAGTTCTATTTTTGTGTCTTGTTTCTCTCCCCTCCTTTAATCAGAAACATTCCCCCTTCTTTCTGCATTCTTCAAGACTTTGAAAAATTTTAAGACCACAGCAGCATTGTTTGGTAGACTCTCAGTGTGGGTTTGATTAGACTGAAGTTACACATTCTTGATGAGAACACACCAAAGGGATACTGGTTTTGCCTGTGTGTGTGTGTTTTAATATTTACTTATTTGGCCTCATCAGATCTTAGTTGCCACAGTCAGATCTTCATTGCATCATGCAGGATCTTTTGTTACATACTGAGTCTCTAGTTGTGATGTGTGGGATCCGTTGCTTTGGGCATGGGGAGGGGGGTCTTAGTTCCCTGACCAGGGATCAAACCTGCATCCCCTGCATTGCCAGGCAGATTCTTAACCACTGGACCAGCAGGGAAGTCCCCAGTACTGTGTTCTTTTCAGTGTATCCTATGAGGAAGCATGTGATATCCCTTTCAGCCTTAGTTAACACATCTCCTGTACCATACTTATGATTTTCCCCTTTAAAGTTAACAAGTGTCTCCCAGAGCTACTTGGAGACTATGCAAATATCCTGCTATTCCTCATACTTTCGCCGCTACTGTGACCATCCATTGATGGTTCTCGCTTCCATCAGTTATTACAGAGATGGCTGCAACATGGTGATTTTTCCTTCTTTTTTTTTTAATCTCCTTCATCCTTCCTGCTCACATCACCTAGTTTTCTACTGCAAGGATAAACACTTCCTCTCTCCCAGGCAATGATGATTTTAAAAGCTTTCTTGGAGGGTCTACTGTGCAGCGAGGGCTGAGAGCCACAGATTTCTTCCATTCTGTGAATTGCATTTTCCCCTTAACAATACATCTTGGCCATCTTTCTATACTGCCCCTCTCTGTGATGGCTACACTCTAATTTATTTAACTGACCCTTACTGATGGGCATTTGGCTGACTTCCAGCTCAGAGCTTTTACAGAAGATGCTTCAGTGGACAGTCTTGTACAGCCACGCACTGTTCTCTAAGTCCAAGACTCGGGCACAGAAAGCCTGGCTGGGTCAAAACACTCAATTGTGTGTGTTACCAAGGTCAAGTCTTAACCAGCTTTGTCTTCCCTGGGGGTGGCAGGATCCCACCTGGCAGGTCTTTTCTGCTGCCCAGTGGGTACTTCACCTGCCCCAGCCCTGGGGCTAAATGACTCTTTCCAGCAGGGCTGTGAGGAGCTGCTCACCCCCTTCACCCTCTTCCCACGGCCCTGGAGCGCCCTGCGTGTGAAAGAGTATGGATACACACGGCTGCACATCCTTAACGGGACCCATGTCCACATCCAGCAGGTGTCTGATGACCAGGTCAGTGAGCAGTGGCCCAATCACCTGCCTGAGAAAGCCTGCCTAGTGTGGTCTGGAGTCAAGTGGTTTAAAAAGTGGACTTGAGTGCTGGAGGTCCGGGGTTCAAATCTTGCCTCTGCTACTTACCAGCTGGATAACTTCAAGCAACTCTCAGCCAAAATTTTCCCATCTGCAAAATGGGGATATTAATAGTTTCTGCCCCAGAGGATTGAATGAGGGTTGAATGACTTATTATATAGAAAGTGCTCAGAATGGTTTCTAAAACATGGTCAGTTCTAAAGGGAGTTATCAACATGAAGCAGGGGAAGAAAAAAGTAGGTGGTGGGAGGCAGGCAGAGGGAAACCAGTATGATGTGTGTGCAACTCCATAGACTGTAGCCTGCCAGGCTCCTCTGCCCATGGGATTTCCCAGGCAAGAATAGTGGAGTAGATTGCCATTTCCTACTTCAGGGGACCTTCCCGACCCAGGGATCAAACCTGAGTCTCTTGTGCCTTCTGCATTAGCAAGTGAAAACTTTACCATTTGTGCCACCTAGGAAGCCTGGAAGCCCCATGGCTTAAGCTTAGATGGGCCCATATAATCATGGCTCACCTTTCTGTATTTTTGCCATTATAGTTTTAAAATAGCACTAATAACTATGATTAATTGAATACCTATTGTGCACCAAACTCTGAGCTCAATGCCTTATATTTAGTCCCTTTAATCACCACAATAGTACTATGGGGCACATTTTCTTTCCATTTTACAACTGAGAGAACAGAGGCTCAGAGAGGGCAAGTAATTTTCCCAGGGTTGCACAGCTAGAGGTTGCAGAGCTGAGATACAACCATAAAGACCGTATTCTTTTTACAAGAAATAGCTACCATTTATCGTGTGGCTCATACAGGGGCAGGCGCTTGTGTGTATTACCTATTCAGTTCTCCCCACTTTTTATTGGGTTGGCCAAAAAGTTCATTTGGGCTCTTTCTAAACATCTTAATGAAAATCTCAAACAAACTTTCTGGCCAACCCAAACCCAACAGAATATGGAAGTCAGGCTCAGAGTTAGATCATGTGCTAGAGGCCACAGAGGGTGGCTTTGCTGGAATGTAAAGTGAGTTTTGCCTCACTCTGGGGTTTGTGCTCTAATAGTAACAGCCTACACTTACCCAGTCCTTGCCATGTGCCAGGCTCCCTTTTAAGCCTTTTCCAAATCCCTCACTTAATCCTCACGGCATCTATGATGTGTGCACTAGTACTATCACCCTCACTTTCCAGATGAGGAAAACTGAGGCTCAGAGAGGTCTAGCCACTTGTTCAAGGTCACACAGCTTATCAGCGACAAAGCTGGGATTCGAACCCAGGCCACTTGGCCCCGGAATCTGGGCTTTCAGCCCTCATTTCCTCCTCCTCCTTTTTTTTTGTCCCTTGCAGGATGGGAAGATTGTGGACGACGTCTGGGTGGTGAGACCCCTGCTTGGCCGGATGATGTACCTCTAGGAATGGAGACAGCTCTCATCAGGAACCCCAGGCCTTGCTACCAGGCCCTAGAGGGGAGTCAGGGCGGGCCTTGACTCCTCTGCTGTCCTCGGCACCATGTAGGGTGGATGCAGCCCCGAGCGAGATGGAACAACTCTCACCTCCCAGAGAGCTGGGAGTCCCAGCCTGCCGGGTTGGGAGAGCTGGTGTATGTACAGGCAGAGTGAAGCAAGACAGGTCGTGGGTGGCACCACCCTGCCCTCCTGCATAGCACTGACTGGGCGGCGTGTCCACAGGGCCTCGGGAATAAAGAGGCTTATGGTTGTGTCTCCCTGGACTCTGAACTTCTGCTGGTGATGGCCCCCTCTGGGCTATCTTCTCTTCTGCCCACCTAGCAAAGGCCCTTACCTGTCCAGGTCAGCCCGGTGGGCGAAGCTGTCATGACACCACTGTCCAGCAGGTGGCGTCGGCGGCCTTCTCATCCAGGCCAGCCTTCCGTGCCAATTAGGGGCCTGGCTCCAAGAGCCCAAGGGGAGTTAGCCAATGTGGTCTGTGCCTCAGTCTCCCCATCTGCCACTGAGTTATCCTGGAAGCGGGCAAGTGTTAACACTCCAAACTGCCAGCTGTGACAGCTGACAAGCTTGGGAGCTCATGGACCTGCGGTTTTCCTCCCTTTAAAAAGTTTCCACCTCCCTGTTTCCCTTCTTCGCTTTGTATAGTCAATCGTTATTTATTGAGCACCTATTATGTGCCAGGACATGTTCTCCATGCTGTGAACAGCACAGAGATGTCTGCCCTCATGGAGCTGAAATTCTATCCAGGGTGTCAGACAGCAAGCACAATAAATAAGTAAAACCCATAACAGGGTAAATGGTGATCAAGCACACAGCAAAGGCAGGAAAGGGGATGGAAAGTCACAGGAGGGGACAGTGGCAATTTTCATGAAGGTGGTCAGGGAGACCTCACTGAGAGGGTGATATTTAGATCTGAAGGAGGAGTCCCATGGCAGAGCAGTCCAGGCTGAGGAACAGCCAGTGCAAAGGCCCTGGGGCAGAAACACATCAGCGCAGGGATGGCCAATGTGATGGAGTGACATGGAGCCACAGGAGGGTTCTGAGCTGGTGATGGGCAGGATCTGAGTCCAGAAGTCCTCAGCAAAGGCTGGGCTCTGGCCTCAGGGTTGAGGGCTCTCCTCAGTGAAGCCAGTGAGTTCCTAGCTCTGCAGGCTGATGGCACACCACTTCGTCCATTGTGTTGTACAGTTTCAGCCTCCTCAGATCTTTTTCCCACCCAGCACTCACTCTGCCCAAGGCTCTTTGAAGTTTTTTGTTTGTTTGTTTATCTTGGCTCTATTTATTTATCTTTGTTTTAGTTCTTACTTGTTGGCTGCGTGACATGTGGGATCTTAGTTCCTTGTTGTTGTTTAGTTGCTAAGTCGTATCTGACTCTTTTGCAACCCCATGGACTAGCCCGCCAGGCTCCTCTGTCCATGGGATTTCCCAGGTAAGAATACTGGAGTGGGTTGCCATTTCCTTCTCCAGGGGATCTTCTCTACCCAGGGATCAAACCCCTATCTCCTATATTGGCAGGTGGGTTATTTACTGTTGAGCCACCAGGAAAGGCCTTAGTTCCCTGACCAGGGATAGAGCCCGCACTCTGGGCAGTGGAAGTATGGAGTCTTAAGTATGGATGGCCAGGGAATTCCCTCTTTGCATTTTCTTGAGCACAGCAAGCTCTCTCTCACTGTCGGCCTTGGCCCTGTGCACTGGCTCTTCATCCTCTGAGTGCGCTTCCTCTGCTCATTTGGGTCTGCGTCTGCTAAACCTCAGGGGTCAGTCTTCCCCGACAACCCCAGCTAAAGGGGTCACGGTCACACTCTGTCTCATCCTGTTTTACTTCATGCCCAGCTCTTGGCATTCTGCTATTCTCTCATCGCTTGATTGGTTACCTTGTTCATTGTCAGTTTGCCTCGCGGGGCTGGGGGCGGTCCGTGAGGGTGGAGACCAAGGCCATCTTGTTCATTCATGGGTCCCTTACCTCCACACTCACCTCCACCAATTCCTCCCAGACCCCTTCTCAGGCTGAGCAGGGGCCCTGCCCGGTCTGGACTGTCGCTGCCTGGGGGTGGGTCTGTCTCCCTCACTGGACTGTCAACCCCAGGAGGGCGATGCTCAGGGCTCACTCCAGAGCAGCCCAGCACTAGATAAGTTCTTGAGGTTAATAAATACTTGTGCCTTAATGAAGGCTGCCACGTGTCAGGCTCCAGCCAGGCAATGCCAGGGACAGAGATGAATCAGCACAGTAAGATCCTTTGGGAGCCTGAGGGCCGGCAGGGAAATATGGTTACACAACACAGATGACGAGCAGCAAGAGAATGCCACAGAGGGATGTGCCAGGCCCATCAAGTGACCAGTGGGGGAGTCATTCATTGCATGCTGTGGCCAAAGACTGAGTTGATGTCCACGTGGGTCTGGCACATTCTTTTGGCCTGGCACTGACCACCAGGCAGAAACCGAGTTCGAATTTCTGTTCTGCCACATCCTGTGGGGTGTAGAATCACCAGCCCTCTCTGAACCTCTATTTCTTCACCTGTAACAAAAGGGTGATAATACTTTGTGGGGTGTCCTTGGGATTAAATGAGGTTGAAAGCCTTGGTATTGTCCCTGATTTCTCTTATCCCAGGTTTAATTAGGTAGTAAATGCTGTTGGCTTTTTTTTCTCTGAACGATCAATGTGTGGAATCTTAGTTCCCTGACCAGGGATTAAACCCACGTGCTCCCACATTGGAAGCATGGTGTCTTCACCATCGGACCACCAGGGAAATCCCCGGGCTTTGACTTTTAAAATCTATCTACAATTCATTTTTTCCTCCCACCCTTGTCCTGTCACCTTGTCCCCCACCTTCCGCCTGGTCTCCCCCACTTCCCCACCCCCACCATCCCCACTCCATAGTCTGTTCCCTACATACATACCTGTGGTCACTGGAGTTGGGGAGCCAGAGCCCTCCCCATGGCCCACCCTACTCAGCCTACTGCCGTCTCCTCTTGTCCTCATCTCCCACCGCTTACCCATTGCCCACTCTGCTCCAGCCCCATGCATGCATGCATGCTAAGTCCCTTCAGTCGTGTCTGACTCTGCAACGCTATGAGCCATAGCCCGCTAGGCTCTCTGTCCATGGGATTCTCTGACAAGAATACTGGAGTGGGTTGCCATGTCCTCCTCCAGGGGATCTTCCTGGCCCAGGGATCAAACCCGTGTCTCTTCTGTATCCTGAACTGGCAGGCAAGTTCTTTACCACAAGCGCCACCTGGGAGGCTGGCCTCAAATATATCAGATTACCCTCCCACATTTGCACTGCTTGTTCCTCTCCCTGGGAGGCTGCCCCCAGGGATCTGCATGGCTCCATCCCTGCCCTCCTTCAGGTCTCTTCTCTCATTTCACCCTCTTGGTCCCTCCTGGACCATCTTGTCAAAACCAGCATCCTCAGCTCCCTCCTCCCATCCCCTTTCCCTGCTTTCTTTTCTTTATTTCTTGGCAACTTGTGAGATCTCAGTTCCCTGACTAGGAACTGAACCCAGGCCACAATAGTGAAAACCTGGAATCCTAACCACTAGGCCATCAGAGAACTCTCCCTGCTTTATTTTCCTTCAGAGCACTCGGACATTGTGACCTACTATATGGATAGATGTTTAATATTTATTCTTGTTTTTTTTTAAAAACTATCTATTTATCTATTTTTCTGTTCTGGATCTTAGTTGTGGTATGCGTATCTTGTTCCCTGACCAGGAATCAAACCTAGGCCTCCTGCATAGGGAGAGCAGATTCTTAGCCAGATCACCAAGTAAGTCCCTAATCGTTTATTCTTTACCTCCTCCTTCAGATTGTGAGCTTCCAGGGTGCAGGGTTTTCTGCTCGTTCTGTTCACCTCTATAGCCCCAGCCATCTGATTCATGGTAGTTGCTCAACAAACATTGGTTGAAGGAAAGCAGGCAGGCAGGAAAAATACAGGTAAAATTCAATCAGAGCACCTGATGCTGAGGGAGCAGAAATGATGTGATTTCAGGGTATCAGATAAAGTTGCTCAGCCCTAAGGGCTGTCACGTACAGCTCATTGCAACACCTGTGACATGTGACCCACACAGGAAGTGACAGGTTGCAGCCGGAGACCCTGAAGCTTCAGGGAGGCAAAGCTTGAGCAAGGCTCAAGCTACACAGATGCCTGCCTGGCAGGAGGGGGCAGGGAGGGAGGTGCAGGGAGGCTGAATGGGGAGGGGACCGTGAGTGCTCCCAAAAAGGGCATCAGGGCCTGGGAAGCTCCTGGGATGTCTGGTTGCGGGGGCGGGGGGGCACTATGGAGAGATTAGAAGAGGAAGCTGCAGGTCTCTAGATTCAGTCATTGACAAATATTTTAATTAATAACGTCCTGCACTGCTTAAATCAGCCAGACATGGTTTCTGCAGGAACCATGCAAGACTTCTCTGGTGGTTCAATAGTAAGGACTCTACACTTCTAAGGCAGAGGGCGGGAGTTCAGTCCCCGGGTAGGGAAGTTCCACATGCTACATGGCATAGCCAAAAACAAAAAAACAAAAATAAGGACAAAACCAAAAAACAACTATGCACCTACTATGATCACGTGCTGGAGACATGGTGGTAACCCTTGTGAAGCCTGACTTCTACTAGGGGGAGGGGTGTAGAAAAGAAATCATGAAAACCAAAATGCCATCGCAGGATAGCTCCAGATGGCAATCAGCACTGTGAAGAAAATACACTGAAATGAAAGTGTGGGAATGGAAAGAGTGCTTTAGACGTGGTGTCCAGGGAAGGCCTCTCTGAAGAGGTGACGTTTGAGCCAAAGGAAAGGGAGTCGGTCAAAGTAAAGACCTGGAAGAGTGATCCAGGCAGAGGGACCAGGAGATGCAAAGGCCCTGAGGCAGGGCTGAACCTGTGTGTTTGAGAAACAGCCACGAGTATTTTAATAATTAAATCTATTTATTTTTAACTGGAGGATAATTGTTCTACAATATTGAACAATTATTCTGCCAAACATCAATATGAATCAGCCATAGGTCTCCTCCCATCAGGATGAGTTTTGACAGATGTGTAGTCCCATGAAACCACCATCAAAATCAAGAATCAGAACATTTCTGCACCCCAAAGGGTCCCCCGTAACTGCAGTTAATGCTTCCCTCTCTCTCTCAGCTTCAGGCAACAACTCATCTGCTCTTTGTCACCGCAGATCAGATTTGCTTTTCCTGGAATGCTCTGAGTGGAACTGTACACAGTTGGCTACAGTCCTGCATCCTTCAATTCAACCAACCATGGATGGAAAATATCCAGAAAAAAATTCCAGAAAGTTCCAAAAAGCAAACCTTAAATTTGCTGGATCCTGGCAGCTATTTCCTTAGCATTTACAACTATTTACATAGTATTTACATAGTATTAAACACTGCAAGTAATCCAGGAATGATTTAAAGTATACATACCAGGGGACTACCCTAGTGGTCCAGTGGCTAAGACTCCACTCTCCCAATACAGGAGGCCCAGGTTCAAACCCTGGTTGGGGCACTAGATCCTGCATGCCACAGCTATATTTAGTATAGCCTAAATATACTTTCCCAGATGGCTCAGTGATAAAGAATCCCCCAGCAATGCAGGAGACACAGTTTTGATCCCTCGGTCAGGAAGATGCCCTGGAGGAGGAAATGGCAAGCCACTCCAGTATTCATTCTTGCCTGGGAAATCCCATGGACAGAGGAGCCTGGTGGGCCTCAGTCCATGGGGTCATAAAGAGTTCTAAATAGAATTTTAAAAATAAGGTATACATATAGGAGAATGTGTATAGTTTATAATGCGAATACTACACTGTTTTATACAAGGGACTTGAACATCCGCAGATTTGGGGATCCCCAGGGGTCCCGGAATCAATCCCCCATGGATCCGGAGAGAGGACTGTAGTATCTTTTGAGGCTGGCTGTTTTCACACAGGCTAATACATTTGCAGTTCATCCAAGCTGTCCTCCTTATCACGAATTCCTTCGTTTTTGTTGCTGAACCACACAGTACATCTATGTTCTATGGAATGAATGTACTGTAGCGTATTTATCTGTTTACCAGTTGATGGATGTTTGGGATTGTTACCAGTTCGGGGTGATGATGAAAACTGCTCTGAACATTCCTGCACAAGTCATTGTGTAAATACATGTTTTCACTTCTCTTGATAAACACCTAGGAGTGCGATCATGGAGACCTGTGTCTTTCAAAATCTTTTATGGCTGTCTGGATGCAACCTGTGACATATTTTCAGTTCTAGTCAGCATCTTATTTTATGTTTATTATTTAATTGTTCATGGGTTTATTATCTATCTCTCAAGCATTTGTTCTCTGAAAAAGAATTAAAATGGTTAGGCGCCTAGATCCTGCAGCCCAGGCTGCCTGTGTGACTTTGGAGAAGTTACTTAACCTCTCTGTGCTTCATTTTGCACACCTGTAGAAAGAAAATAGCATAGTGCATAGGGCTATTGTGGGGATTAAATGAAGTAGTATATGTGAAGTGTTTAGCACAGGGCCAGCTATACAGATAATTTTCCATGAGTGTTTTCAGTTATTATTATGCTTGGCACGCAGATGGCAATGAATATATCTACTGAATGAATTAGAGCCATATTTAAGAGTATCAACTTTGAAGTCAGACTTCCTGTCTAAAATTCCACCAAAGCTGCTTACCAGTGGTGGAACTTTGTCCCACTTCCTACCCTACCTCCATGTCTCAGCTTCCTAAGTCTGTTAAGAGGGGCTAAGAATCCCATCCTACAGATATATAGTGAGGATTAGAGAAGATGATAAAGTTTACAGGGCATCTGGCATAGCAAGCGGTGAAAAAAACTAGGAGCAACTTATGTGCAAGAATAAGGGAATTGATCAGTACAGTACGATACATCAACAATTAACAAACAATAGTGAGGGACTTCCCTGGTGGTTTAGTGGCTAAGAGTCCGAGCTCCCAATGCAGGGGACTCAGGTTCAATCCTTGGCCCAGGAATTAGATCACCCATGCCACAACTGAGAGTTCTCAGGCTCTAACTATACATACCCCATGCCAAAACAAGAGCTGAAGATGCTGCATTCCACATGCAGGGGCAGTCAAATACATAAATAAAAATAAATATTGTTAAAGTGATGATTAAAACATTCTTTTTTTAACCTCAGTGAAAGTCGCTCGGTCACGTGAGCGAGTCTTTGTGACCCCATGGACTAGACAGTCCATGGAATTTTCCAGGCCAGAATACTAGAGTGGATAGCCATTCCCTTCTCCAGGGGATCTTTCCAACCCAGGGACTGAACCCAAGTCTCCCGCATTGGCAGGCAGGTACTTTACCACTTGTTAAGCCTCTGGATGAATATTGTCAAAGCCTGTCCAGGATCATAGTCCTACATGTGGGGTATGAGAGTGGCTGTTATCTTATATTCTCATTGGCATTGATTATACTATTAAATAAATATTTTTGTGAGAGACCAAAAAAGATCTTTTTAAGAGTCTAGTATCTGTTTTTTTAATTTCTTGTTCACCAATTCTGTTTTTCCTTATTGTCTGTATTTTCAAATTTTTGTTCACATTCTTTGCTTACTTTTCCATTGTATATTCACCTTTCTTATTGATTTATAAATGCTCTTTACATATAAAGGGCAGAACATTTTGTTTGCCATCTATATATTGTCACTGATCTTTTTTCTTTGATGTACTGAAATTTACCACTTTTATGAGGCCAAATTTGCTTCACTCTTCTCATCTGTTTTCATCTGTTGGAGGGTCTCCTCCTCACTAACCCCTCCAGGAAGTCGTCTACTGGAAGCTCTTTGGGGTCTGATTTCCCCTCTGAGGGCACTGAAGCAGGAGAACCTGATTGCCCATCCTGGGGAAACCCTGGGAGTGGATCAGCCACTGGGCTTGTTCCAGGGCTCTGATTGCTAATGGGATCCCCAACTAAGTTGTAAGAGGGCTTCCTCACATGTGGGTTCTAGAACCCGACAGTCTTCAGTGTGGGCAGGACATTAAAGAGGCAAAGGCTAGAGATATGTATAACTGAATCAGTTTGCTGTATATCTGAAACTAACACACATTGTAAACCAACTATGCTGTGCTCTTCTGTTCTTAGTCTCTCAGTTGTGTCCGACTCTCTGCAACCCCTTGGACTGTAGCCCACCAGACTCCTCTGTCCATGGGGATTCTCCAGGCAAGAATACCAGAGTGGGTTGCTATGCCCTCCTCCAGGGGAATCTTCCCAGCCCAGGGATCGAACTCAGGTCTCTCACAGGGCAGGTGGATTCTTTATCATCTGAGCCACCAAGGAAGCTCAAACCAATTATAGTCCATTACAAAATAAATTTTATCTTAAAAAGGCAAAGGTTGCACCTGGCCATCCTCCTATCACTGTGACCTGAATAAAGTGCCATCATCTCAGCTACTCGACTTGGGTTTTTTTTTTTTTTTTTTTTTGCTTGCAGGATCTCAGTTCCTTGACCAGGGTTTGGATCGATCTTGGGCCCCAGGCACTGGAAGCACAGAATCCTAACCATTAAACCACCAGGGAATTTCCAATACTTGGTATTGTAAACATGGAGACTCAGTAAGGCATCAAGATTTCAAAAGAGCAGAAGAACAAGAATGTTTAATGCTGGCGAGGATACTTTAAAGAGGGTATTCCCTCCGAGTGCTGGCAGAAGTGTGAATTGGATGAAAAACTCAACATTCAAAAAAACTAAGATCATGGCATCCAGTCCCATCACTTCATGGAAAATAGATGAGTAAACAATGGAAACAGTGATGGACTTTATTTTCTTGTGCTCCAAAATCACTGTGGACGGTGACTGCAGCCATAAATTAAAAGACACTTGCTCCTTGGAAGAAAAGCTATGACAAAGCTAGACAGTGTATTAAAAAGTAGAAATATCACTTTGTCAACAAAGATTCACATAGTCAAAGCTATAATTTTTCCAGTAGTTATGTTTACAGATGTGAGAGTTGGACCATAAAGAAGGCTGAGTGTCGAAGAATTCAGTTCAGTCACTCAGTCGTGTCCAATTCCCCATGGACTGCAGCACGCCAAGCCTCCCTGTCCATCACCAACTCCCGGAGGTTGCTCAAACTCAGGTCCATTGAGTCAGTGATGCCATCCAACTATCTCATCCTCTGTCATCCCCTTCTCTTCCTGCCTTCAATCTTTCCAAGCATGAGGGTCTTTTTGAGACCCTGGCAAAAGTCAGTTGGCAAAAGTATTGGAGTTTCAGCTTCAGCATCAATCCTTCCAATGAATATTCAGGACTAATTTCCTTTAGGATGGACTGGTTGGATCTCCTTGCAGTCCAAGGGACTCTCAAGAGTCTTCTCCAACACCACATTTCAGAAGCATCAGTTCTTTGATGCTTAGCTTTCTTTATAGTCCAACTCATGTTTATACATGACTACTAGAAAAACCATAGCTTTGACTAGTCAGACCTTTGTTGGCAAAGTAATGTTTCTGCTTTTTAATATGCTTTCTGGGTTGGTCATATCTTTTTCCCCAAGGAACAAGTGTCTTTTAATTTCATGGCTGCAGTAATCATTTGCAGTGATTCTGGAGGCCCCCAAAATAAAGTCTCTCACTGTTTCCATTGTTTCCTTATCTATTTACCATGAAGTGATGGGACCAGATGCCATGATCTTAGTTTCTGAATACTGAGTTTTAAGCCAACTTTTTCACTCTCCTCTTTCACTTTCATCAAGAGGCCAAAGAATTGATGCTTTCCAATTGTGTGTTGGAGATGACTCTTGAGAATCCCTTGGATAGCAAGATCAAACCAGTTAATCTTAAAGGAAATCAATCCTGAATATTCACTGGAAAGACTGATGTTGAAGCTGAAGCTCCAGTATTTTGGCCACCTGATGTGAAGAGCCAACTCATTGAAAAAGACCCTGATGCTGGGAAAGACTGAAGGCAGGAGGAGAAGGGGACGACAGAGGATGAGATGGTTGGATGGCATCACCAACTCAACGGACATGAAGCAGAACAAACTCTGGGAGATGATGAAGGACAGGGAAGCCCGGCATGCTGTAGTCCATAGCGTCACAAAGCGTCAGACACCGCTGAGCGACTGAACTGAATCAAACTACAGCAGAACTTGCAATGTGTGTCCCAGGCCATATGGAGGCAGCAGAGGGCAGTTAGCGAGAGCTTTGCCTGGGAGTTAAAGCTGGAGATGAGATCGGTGTGTGATTTTGACCAAACGAAGTTACTTCTCTAAGCCTCAGTTTCCTCCTCTGCAAAGCAGGGATAATCACGGTCCCTGCTGTTTAAATTACACAGCTTAGCACTGTGCATGGTGCATAGAAATGTTTGAGGCATGGGAACTATTGCTATTATTATATCTTAAAGATGTACATTTGACCCAGTAGTTCCATTTGTGCTGATCTATTTAAAGGAAATAATTAGAGATGTGGACAAATATTTAGCTGCTTGGATTTGAAGGGGGGGCTATTTATAATAGCAAAATATTTATCACAGTTTAGATATTCAAGATCAAACCAGTTAATCTTAAAGGAAGATTAACTGGGGTCTTCAGCCCTCCCGCCCTCCCTCTCGCCAAGCTTCCCAGGGTGGCAAGTTGGGTGTCTGGTGGAGCGTAGCAGGCCCTAGAAAGACACGGCTCCCTATGCCAGGGGCCTGGAGACGTGGGAAGGCCAGTGTGGGGCAAATATAAAAACCGCTGAAGGGGGCAGAATCCCAGTAATCTTAGCCTCCTGGCCCCCACCCTTCCCTGGTCAGGAATTAAGTGTCCCTCGCTGGAGAGGCGGGGCCCTCCTTGAGCTCCCCTCCTCTAGGTCCCGTGCTCTCTGCTGGGGTCTGAGTTTCCCTTACATGGTCGGGGGCTCGAGCCTCTTGCCCCCCCTTCCCTTCTACCATCGCTCCTTCCCCTTTGAGAGGCCTCAAGGGCACTGAGAGGTCAAGATTTAAAGCTGACCAAGATTTAAAGCTGGCAAATGTGTGGTTCAAACAAAATAGAGTTCATTGACAGAATGGCATCTTATGCAGCCATTAAAACAAATGTTCTTGAAGAATATTTAATGACATGGAAAGATACTAGTGGATTTTATAGTCTTGTTTTAAAAAGATGTAAAATTATTTATAAATGTGTTTCTGATTCTGTTTCATTTTTTATCTTTTTTTTTTTTTAATGATTCTGTTTTAAAAGGTAGATGAATGTATAGGGCTTCCCAGGTGGTTCAGTGGTAAAGAATCCACCTGCCAGGAGATGCAGGAGACAAGGGTTTGATCCTTGAGTCTGGAAGATCCCCTGGAGAAGGAAAATGACAACCTATTCACTCCAGTATTCTTGCCTAGAGAATCCCATGGACAAAGGAGCCTGGCAGGCTATGGTCCGTAGGGTCACAGAGTCGGACATGACTGAGCACGCACACTGAAAGTACAGGGAAAAAAAAGAAATTATGCATCACTCATTCACTGCTTTTGCAGATACCAATTAAATGCCTACTCTGTAAGACACTGTGCTGGGGCAAGGGATATGTACTAAACATTTAAGAGTACTTCTGCAGAGGTGGATTTACAACTCATCCAACCACCCATTCAACAAATGGGCATGCACAGTGAACAAAACAAAACTCCATGCGCTCATGGAGAGAATGCCAGAGAGGCACATGACCAAAAAATAATAACTACGATTAGCTAATTCTGTGTATTAGGTAGTACATTAGAAGGTGATCTGAGCAACAGAAAATAAAAGCAGACAAGTAAGGAGTTTAGTAGCATGTGAGAGGGGTGTTTGTTGCATTAGTCAGGGTGGGCTAGAACAGTTCCCCTGATAAGGTGACATTTGAATAAACCTTGAAGGAGAGAAGGGAGGAAGTAGACATGAGGGTACCTGTGTTAAGTGTTAGTGTGTTAGTCGCTCAGTCGTGTTTGACTCTTTGCAACCCCAACTGTAGCGTGCCAGGCTCCTCAGTCCATGGAATTCTACAGGCAAGAATACTGGAGCGGGTTGCCATTTTTTCCTCCAGGGGATCTTCCTGACCCAGGGATCGAACCCAGCTCTCCTTCATTGCAGGCAGATTCTTTACTGTCTCAGCCACCAGGCGATCCCAAATGAATATGGGATCTTCCTAACCCGGGATCGAACCTATGTCTCTCATGTCTTCTGCACTGGCAGGAAGGTTCTTTACCATTGGCGCCACCTGGGAAGCCCCATATGCATCGAGTGCTTACTAAATTCCGGTACCAGTAAGCACCTTGCATGCATTATCATACTGATTTTCCTCATTTTGAAATGAGAGTACTTGGGGGAAGTCTATTCCAGAAAAAAGTAATAGTCAGTGTAAGGACCTTGAAGTGGGAGAGCACCTGAGTTTTTGTGGGGAGGGGGAAGAGCAAACCCATTGACTGGGCTTCCCTGGTGGCTCAGACGACAAAGAAACTGCCTGCAGTGCCTGAGACCCGGGTTCGATGCTGGAGTATTCTGGCCTGGAGAATTCCATGGACAGAGAAGCCTGGCAGGCTATATTCCATGGAGTCGCAGAGTCGGACACGACTGAGAGATACACACAAACTCATTGGCTAGAACCCAATGAGTGCAATCACAGAAAAAGATGTCCGAGTTTAGTTTAAGGGTGGGTGGGGTGGGGTGGAATTTAACCTTTTTTTTTTTTTTTCATGCCTGCTAAAAACAAACAAAAAAACTTACCAAGAAGATTAAGATCAAACAGTGTCTTGGTTCAGGGTGAAGTTCTCGGGCTCAGACTGACAGACATCGTTCAAAACTCATTAGTTACTTTCTGTGATCCCCAAGCAGCTAGTTTGCCCCCTTTGAACCTCAATTTATCTGTAAAATGGGCATTAATATACAATACGGTTGTACTGAGCATTCAGCAAGAAATTTCACTTGGCGGGGTGTCTGACATATAGTACATGCTTCAGAGCCGTTTCTGGCCGTTATTACCACTACTGGCTTCCAGTCTCTTAATTCCTTTGGGTGGAAGGTGGGATGCACTTACAAGAGAATAGCCATTTTCCCCTTTAAGAATCCAAGTGGGCTGGGAGCCAACCCGCACCTTTTCCAAAATTTCCAATCCCGGCTTGGCATTTTCCGCCCGAAGGTCTCCGATTGGACAACATGCACCAATCAGAGGCTGGAGCGAGCGCTGCCTGACGTCCAGCTCCGCCCCTGAGCCGGCCCTGCCCCCTGCCGGGTCAGCCCCGTTGCTATGGGGACTGGTGGGCGGCGAGGGGGGAAAGCCCCGGATGTTCGTTGGGGATTCAACATGGCGGCGGCAGTGGCTGTGGCGGCGGCGGCGCCAGAGAGCTGAGGGCAGCGGGAGGGCGCCGAGTTCCGGGCCGAGCGGCCAGGCCGCGAGTGACTGCTGTGCCGAGCCGGTAGGATAAGCTAGCTGTGTGGCCAGGGGGTTGGTGTGCGATGGGCAATGCGGTGGGAGAGCGTTTACGCGAGTAGGGGGCGGGGCCGCTGGGGTCAAAGTTCACCAGTGGAGGGAAGGGTCGCGTCCAGGGGGTCGCGGGTCAGCGCTGAGCGGGAGGGAGTTGTAGAGGTCAGAGGTCAAACTCACGAAGGGGGCGTGGCGAGGGGGGCGCAAAATTCAAAGTTTGAAGCGGGAGCTCATTAGAGGGGCGCGGGGTGAATGTCAAAAAGGGGGGGATCAAAATTAATAATTTGATGGGAGGGTGTGCCCACGAGGGTGAGAGGTCACAGCCATGGGGGCGGCGGATTGGAGATTTAAGGCAGCAGCCAGTGAAGCAAGTGAATGAGATTTGGCTTGGGGAGCATCTTTATGGGATTAAAGGTGGAACGTGACCAAATTGGTGAAAGATCACAGATGATGATGGTCCCAGGAGTCAAAAGTTAAAACCCAAATGGGGCATATTGCTGGAGGGGAGGGATAGGACACTCAAGAAAGAGGTCATAGGTGCTTTCTGATGGGGGAGAAGGAATCCCCCCTCCCGCAGATAATGAAAAGAATAGCAAACACTCATAAAGCACTTACTGTGTGTCAGGCTCTGTTCTGGACGCTTTCCATGTGTTTAATCCTAACCACAGCCTATGGGCTTGGTGCCATTATTAAGAGGCTTAGTGTTTTGCCCAGGGCCGCTGAGATTTGAACTCTGGAGTCCTGGGCTCAGAGTTCTATGCTCTACTGACTCTCAAATACTCATTATGTTGGTTAATACTTAATGAATGCTGAGTCTGTACTCAGCACCCTGTGTGCCTAGTCTTACTATACCACAATCTGGATAGACCCACTTTACAGCCAGGAGAAGTGAGGCATGGAGAGCTTCTGCAAGTAATGGAGGAAGAGTCCCTGCTGGATCTGAATAATTCCAGAACTCCGGCCTCAATGTAAAATGCCAGAGGTCTGTTCCTGGAAGCAGGGAGCTGGGCAAGGCTGGGCCACTCCTTGGGCAGGAATAGATTGTCTCTTTGGCCTCCGTGGAAGGGTGTGATCTGGGAGGAGAGGTTTCCCTGGGCCTATGGGATGCAGTGTTTGTGGGTGGCCCAGAGTCCAAGTGAGTCTGGCAGGCTCCTGGCTAGGGAGGGTGTCCTTGGGTGGTACTCTGTACAAAGTTGGGTGTTCTCTGTACTTAAAACCGCAACCTCTCATCATGGTCCTCAGTCGCTCCCACCTCTTTCTGCTGCTCTCCCCATTCCTCTGGGAGGTCCAACCACGCTGGCCTGTTTGCTGTTCTTCAGCTCTATAGGCTTGTGCCTGTCTCCAGGTCTTCGACCTTCCTGTTCTCTCTGCCTGGAATCTCTTCTCTGCTCTGTACCCTCTCACTCACCAGTCGCTCACAGTGTGACCGGGACCACCCTGCCCCCAGACACTTTTTATCTCGCTATTGTTCTCTGCCAGCCCTTCACTCGGTCCTTAACTTATTTATCAGAGCGCAGTTGATTTGCCTCCTGCTAGAAGGTGGGCCCCTCACAGGCAGGAATTTTCCCATATTCTTTCCTTAAATCCCCCCAGGGTTGGTGGTAATTGAATGTTGGGCATGGTGCTGGGTCTGCAGCAGTGGATGGGACAGCGGGGAGACCCTGGCCCCCAGGGGCCTTCAGTGTCCCTTGGTGGGAGCGGACTGGGACCAGACCCCTAGCCAGTGAGACATGACTACATCCCGCCCAGGGTAATGTGGCCTGCGAAAAAATGCTCGAGGATGAGGACGGTGCCCCAACCCTGGGCCCCAGCCTGGGCCAGAGACTCGGAAAGTCCCCTGGGCAAGCTCTGAAGGATTGGTAAGAGGAATGGGAAAGGGTGTGCCAAGCAGAAGGAAAGGCGTGAGTGGAGGTCATGGGTGCAGGATTGGGGGCTTGTGGGCAGCATGGAGCCTGAGTGAGACCCCTAAGGTTCCTGGCTCGGAGTGGGGCGGCAGTGGAGCAGAGGCGGGTGAGTGGCCACCCCGTGTGTGTGGAGCTCGGAGGCAGTACTGGGGAGTGGTTCAGAGAGTGGACGCTGGGACAAGGATGCCTGGCTCACACCCAGCTCTATCACTCACAGGCTCTGTGATCGTGGGCAAGTCGCTTAACTTTTCTGGGCCTTAATTTTCCCCTGTGCAAAATGGGCATAATTATAGTGGCTACCTCAGACCTGCTGTGAGAATGTAGAGCGTTGAGAGCTTGGTCCAAGGCCTGGCACACGGTCGGTGTCGTGTCAGCACTAGTCTTCAGGCTATTGCTGCTGCTGCTGCTGCCTGGGGAAGGCCTCAGAGGGGGCGGTCAGGCCCTCTCCACCTGCCTCCTGGCCTGCTCTGGCAGGGTCACCGGGTGGGCATGTGGCCAGGGAGCCCTGTCAGTCCTCGCAGTGGCAGCTCGCTCAGCATCTCGGCTCCACACAGATAAAGGGGGTACTTTGGTGCCGGATAGGGATTTGGCGCTGGACGCCCACATTCAGGTTCCCTCCCTGTCACTTACCAGCCATGGGACCTTGGGCAAGTGATGTATTGTTTGCCAGTTTTGTTCTTATGATACATTTTAGACTCGTGGAAAGAGTAGAGCTTCAATATAGCAAAACACCCACGCTTCCAGCTTCCAGCCTGGGACCATGGATACAGTTACAGGCCCCTGTTCTCTGCCCCGCCTTCCCGATGGTAGCCACAGGGCTGGATTCGGCGTCCAGGCTTCCATCACAGGTTTTCCTACTGTTACTACCCTCAGAGGGATTCGCAACTGACAGAGCAATAGCTCTCAAGCCTGGAGTCACTTGGAGAGCTTTCCAGATGCTGCTGCCCCAGCCCCTTGCCCTCTCCCAGACTCTGGCCTGGGTGCCCTTGGTCTGGGGCCGGGCTAGCCTCAGCACGTGGTTGTAATGGCCGGCCAGGATTGTCCAGTGTTTCACAGGTCGTTATACGTGGCACCACGGGAAACAGCCTGATGCAGCTTCTCTGAGTCAGTTTGGCTGTTTCTGTGGACGAATGTAGATCTAGAGCAGGTTGTTCATCTCCCTTTTGTGTGTTTCTTTTTGTGATGGTGCCGCACCAGAGTTACCCATTCACCTTTTGGTGGCCGTTCAGGTGGTTCCCGTTGGGACCATAACAAAAAGTGCTGCCGTGAACATTGTAGAGCGTGTTTCCTTGTGTACCGCAACCAGAGTCTCTCTTGGGCATATGCCTCACAATGGAAAGTAAACTGGACCTTCCAAATTACTCTCTCAGCGTTTGTATCAGCGTGCTTCCCAGCAATGCCTGAGGGTTTCCTCGGCTCTATGCTGCTTTGGGCATGCTTGCGGTCCTTGCTGAAACAGTTTACTCAGCAGTGAGGTGGTGGGTTTTACGCCACCTGCACCCCTTCCCTGGTCTGGTTGCAAACAGGGGTACGGTTCCTGTGATGGGCTTAGCCGGGGTCTGACACCTGTTGAACCCCCACACCCAGAGAAGGCAGGCCGGGGAGGGCTTTGACCTTTGCCCTCCAGGGCATCCAGGATAGTGGCCATAACGTTGACCCGCCTCTCCTTAGGAATCATCTCCCGGGGCTGGCATTTGGGAACGGAAACATACTGACTCAAACCTCCTCAGGAAGTAGGCAGAGAGAAAGGAAATGCCACTCGGAAGGGGACGAGCAAAACCTGGTTACACTGTGTGTGTGTGTTACACTGCTCATCGGTCCCCGTGGTTACCAACACAGTCAAAGCCCTGCCCTCAGGGGTCACAGGACCATGAAGGAGACAGGCCTGGCCACAGACAGTGACGGCCCAGAGTGGTCAGGCTGGGTAGGGATGCTCAAGCAGAATGGTCAGGGCTGGGACGGGGTGGGGACTGAAGGAACCCGGAGGCAGCTCCTCACTCCACCTGGGGAGCCAACAAGGGCTTTCTGGAGAAGGGAGACGCCTGACTGACAAGAGGAAGCCAGGCCCAGGAAGAGGTGGGAAGAACAGAGATGTAGTGGGTACGGAAAGTGAAGGCCCCAGGTCCACGGGAGCTTGGGATGTTCGAGTCCCACCAGGGAGGCCAGTGTGGCAGAGTCAGCAGTGAGACCAAGGATGTGGGGAGATCTGGCAGATAGGATACAACAGGGGTCGACGGGCCGAGACAAGGAGTGTGGATTTCCTTCTGTGTGTGATGGGAGTCATCGCGGGGCTTCAAGCAACATCTGCTTTCCTTTTTACAAAGATCACTTAGGCTGCCGTATGGGGAACAGATCAGGGAGGCGGGGGAGGGAGAGGGATAGTCCATGCCGGGGAGGGTGGGTAGCATGAGGCTGGCGGAGATGGAGGAAGGTCTTGAGTGCTGGCCAAAGCTTTGAGTCCTTTACCGCTATGAACTCATTTGATCTTCACAACAACCTACAGGTAGGTAGCGCTGTGTGTGGGTGTATTTGCTCAGTCGTTTCCGACTCCTTGCAGTCCCATGGACTGTAGCCTGCCAGTTCCTCTTTCCGTGGAATTCCCCAGGCAAGAGTAGTGGAGCAGGGTGCCATTTCCTCCTCGAGGGGATCTTCCCGACCCAGGGATCAAACCCATGTCTCTTCATCTCCTGCATTGGCAGGCGGGTTCTTTACCACTGTGCCACCTGGGAAGCCCATAGGTACGATTATTAACCCCATTTAAAGATGAGAGAATTGAGACCCAGAGAGGCGTGTGACCTGCCTGGGGTCACACAGCAGGCAGGTGGCAGAGGCAGGACTTGAACTTCAGGCCTCCTGGCTCCAGAGTCACTGCTTGTTTTCACAGTGGCCCTCCAGTGATTTGGAAGCGGTTTTGATAAGGGCAGGCTACTTCCTGTTCTTAACCCAGGTTCCTGTTTGGACAGAAACTCTTTGGGGGCCAGCCTGGGTAGTTTCTGAGCCCTGGGTCCGCACCTCCCTCAGGACCTCCCACAGCTCCTTCCCCTTCTGGTCCACTCTGTCACCCCTCCATGTCCTGCTGGCTCCCAGTGAGCCAGACTTCCTGGCCAGACGCCGGTCGGGGTGTCCCCAGCAGCTGTTTCTCCCATCACCCCAGCCAGGCAGCCACAGATACTGCCAGCAGGAAGCAGTCTCCTTCCAAGTCACGGCCAGGGAAATGGGACCCTTCCCGACCCAGCCACCCATCCGGGGCTGGGGCTTATTGTCTCACAGCTGCCCTGGCCCACAGGAAGGTTAGGGCGCAGGCAAGGAGGGTCAGAAGGGGAGCTTTCCCAGGTCCCGGGGAAGCCAGCTGCGGCAGATATATCAGAAGCCACCTCTCACCGCTGCCAATGTTACAGGGCCCTCTGGTCCCACCCTGCCCTTCCCCAGGGTGCCAGGTGCTCTGCTGCCATCCTCAGAGCAGTGGCAGCTTCCCTGCCAGGGCCACACATTCCGCACACCCCGCAGCCCGACCCCCTAGCGGGGACCCCTGGGGAAAAGGCAGGGCTGCCCTGGCCGCTCCTTCCTCACATGATGCTCGTGCTGTTGCTTCAGTTGTGTCCGACTCTTTGAGGTCGTATGGACTGCAGCCTGCCAGGCTCTTCCCATGGGATTCTCCAGGCAAGAATACTGGAGTGGGTTGCCATTTCCTTTGTCAGGGGATCTTCCTGATTCAGGGATGGAACCTGCATCTCTTGCATCTCCTGCATCACAAGCGGATTCTTTACCTCTGAGCCACCAGGGATGCCCTCCTCAGCTGTTAAAATGAGCTGTTGGGAGGGTTGGAGGAGATTGATGTCGATGTGCTTGCATGTTGCCTGGCACACAGTAAGCACATCGGATGTGACCCCCCTCTGGGCTGCAGCCTCCTCTTCACCTGCTCCCAGCCCCTCAGGACACTGTGCGAGCCCCCAGCTCCCACGTGCTGAGAGTTAGATGTGTGCTTTATAAGCATCTCTCAGCAGCTCGGCCCGGAGCCCTGAGGAAGGGGTGTTATGAACCTCATTTCTCTTTTCCGGCATTTTAATTCTAAGAAGGCCCTCTTTTGCCCCCGCTGCAGGTATGATCTGGTCACAGTTGAGAAACTGCGCACCGCACAGAAGGGTGTGCAGCATAGGTCTCTTTCCCACCCCGGTGGTCGGCCCCTTCCCAGAGACAGCCTTGTTCTGGTTTCTTTTCTTTCTTGGACATTTGTTCCTGCACGTGTTCTCTCCCACTTTTGTTTTGCTCACATGGAGCTGACTTTTCACGTTTGTATTCTGTCCTACTCCTTACACTTTTCACTCTTAAGTTCTGTGTCAGGAGGTCAGGGGCTTCCTTGCGCTTTCTACAGTTGGGGCAGGCTCCATGGTGTGATGTCTTCCTGCACATGCGTGTGAGCTGTGCACACCTCTGGAGGTACTCGGGGTCTGAGACGTGTGCCTGGTAGCCCTGCAGTAGTGTCTGATTGGCTGCGAGCCCTTGCCTGTTCGCACCCCCACCCCCAGTGTCCAGGGGCGCCAGGGTCTATCTCCTCCCATGCTCACCCTGCGGACAGGTGTCATCGGATGCTTTGACCTCGGCCAGTCAGACAGGTGCCAAGTAAGTGGTCCTTACTGTGGTTCTGATTTTAACATGAGCAAAGGGGAGCATCTTTGAAAACCATTTGGACTTCCTTTCCAGTCTATGTGTGATATTTTGCTCTCCCTAAAAAGAAGAAACTGAGGCATAGGCTAGACATCCTACAGCAAGTAAAGGCAGGTGTGGGACTCGAACCCAGGCCTGCCCTGTCCAGCCTGGAGCTCTTAACCTGTCTGATGTAGTGGAGACTGAGGGCACAGACTCTGGAACCAAGTTTGCCACTCTTGGCTGTGTGTCACATCACCTGTGCCTCCGTGTCCTCGTCTGTAAAATGGGGATGATAACGATACCTCCTTTATAGGGCTGTTCTGAGGATACAGATGCCTACTCATCAGGCAGAATGCATAGTCAATGTTCAAAGACTGTTAGCTGCTAGTATTAGTCCTCATAGTATTTCTCTGTTATTGGTTTTAGCAGGTACCGTTCTGTGTTTTGAGTAAATGAACTTATCCCATCCTCCTAGCAACCCCAAGATGTAGATATTTAGTGGTTTTATTTGTTGTTGTTGTTTTGCTTTGGCTGCACCAAGTGGCATGTGGGATCTTAAGTTCCCTGACCTGGAGTGGAGCTTGCACCTCCTGTAGTGGAAGCTCAGAGTCTTAACCCCTGGACCAGGGAAGTCCTAGGTGTACATGTCCTTGAGTGAAGTGAGTGAAAGTCACTCAGTTGTGTCCAGCTCTTGATGACCCCAAGGACTATACAGTCTATGGAATTCTCCAGGCCAGAATACTGGAGTGGGTAGCCTTTCCCTTCTTCAGGGGATCTTCCCAACCCAGGGATCGAACCCGGGCCTCCCGCATCGCAGGCGGATTGTTGACCAGCTGAGCCACAAGAGAAGACCAAGAATACTGGAGTGGGTAGTCTATCCCTTCTCCAGCGGATCTTCCCGACCTAGGTTGCAGACAGATTCTTTACCAACTGAGTGAGCTATTAGGAAAACCCCGTACTTGTTCTTCTCTCCCATTTAAGAGGAGGAAATTGAGATCCCAGAGACCAGCCTGGTGTCACAGAGTCAGCAGGGCTGGGGTTTGGGCCCGGGGCTCCTGAGCACTGGGGGGCACTCCCTGAGCCACCCCCTTCACTGAGCCAAGGGATTAGAAGGCTGTCTGCCCCGCCCCTACTCGGGGCTGGCTGCAGCGGAGCTCGGAGGGCACACCTTGGCAGGAGGGGGCGCTAGGCAGGGGCCCCACGGAGAGAGCCTCCCTCCCCCGCCCTCTGCTCCCCTCCTCCAGCCCCAGCCTGGCCCTTGAAACTCCTGATAAAGCGGCTTTGTGTGGCAGTTTCGGGCTGGCTTCCCCCAGCGGGTTTCAGCCACTCCCACCCTACGGGAAGCGGCCTGGGCCGCCTCCCCTCCTCCGCCCCTCCTCACTCAGTGCTGGGAGTGGGGAGGAAGTAGGACAGCGAGAGGGCCGGGCTCCCACGTCCCCCAGGTGAGGAAACCCCCCCCCCCCCCATCAAGCCCTAAGCTCAGGCGCGTGCTCTCTCTTTCTGGTGCTTTCTTTCTCCCTAGGGACCCCTCCTCTGCTGCCTCCATAGCCCCCTTCTCCTCCCAGTCTTCAGCAGAAGCCTGGCCCCAGGTCACTGTGTGTGTGTGTTATAGGTACCTTGATAATTCCACCTCTTTTTCAACCTTTAATAATTGTGAAGCTTAACATACCTCCAGAAAAGTGCATCAGTGCGCATGTCAGTCTAACAGGTAATTATAAGGTGAGCAGCATTGCCCCACACCTAGGCGGAGACTGAGAACACCCCACCCCAGGGCCTCCCTGTTGACCACAACCCCAGTAGTGGCCATCTGCCTGACTTTGAGTGTCACCAGCTCCCTGCTTGTCTGGCGGTTTTACCAGGTGTGCATCCCCCTGCCACCTTGGCTGCTTGGGCACTTCAGCACGCCCTCTTCTGGTCTCTGTCATCCTTAGTCTGTGAGGCACATCCCTGGGGCGGGTGTGAGTGGTTTGTTCGCCATGCAGTGTTCTAACTATAACTTACTTCTCTGCTCCCACTGCGCGGGATGTCTGTGCCCACACTTCCCCAGGGATCACGTCCAGGGTGCAGTGCTCGGGTAGGGGCGGTGGTTGTGTCTCGTCACCTTTAGCAGACCCTGCCACACAGCTGTCCTGAGCAGGGGTAACTGCACCCTCGCCCTGCAGCAGCTGCACAGCCTCCCTCCCCAACACGGGGCCTGTCAGACTCTGTAATTGACCTTGGAACATTTTATATTCTCATCTCTTACAAAAGCTTCTTATCGCCAAGATGAGTCCTCTTGTCCTTTTCTCCTCCCCGGGGGTCCTGTCCATGCTGGCTCTTACCCATCCCACCCCTTTTGCTTGCCTCTGGGCTCTTGAGACCCACAGCGAATACCACAGGCTCCCTCACTGGGCTCGGTCTGGCAGGGGACTCTGTATTGACCAAGAGTGACACGGAGACACAGAAAATAGACCAGACTCCAGGCCCCGTCTTCTCTCAGCGGCCCTGCCTTGCTCACGGGCACCCCATCCACCCTCCTGGTCAGGCTGGGAATCTGATGTAATCCTGACTCCTCTTGGCGTCTTCCTCCACATCCAGGATGTCCAGAAAGCCTGCTCTTTTATATTCAGATTAGAACCCAGGGCCTCCACTCTTTGTTGTCGCCCCCTAGTTCCAGCTACTCTCAACGCCAGCCTCGACCCGTGGGGGCAGCCCCCTCTCCCCTCACTGCCCTACAGTTGGCCTCCTTGCTCACCTGGAGGGAGCCAGGGTCAGATCCCATCCCTGTCCTGCGGGGGACCCCTTCCCTGGCTTCATCTCTTTTGGGGAACAGCATTCAAGGTCCCACAAGATCCTGGCCTAGCTTCCCAGCTTCACTCATCTCCTGCTGCCCTGTCTCTGGAACATTCCAGGCCGAGTCCTGCCTCAGGCTCTGTTCGGCGCCCCCTCCTAGGTCTACGGTGGCATTGTCACTCTCTCCCCGCCTTCCTCTGCTTGGTTTCCCTGGTCCACTCTCCATCACTACTGTCCTGGTTTGACTGGATGTGTTGGTTAGTGTCCTCCTCACCCACCCACCCCTGTAATTAGCTTCATGGTGAGAGGACGGGGCGGGAGCAGATCGGGGGCTTACTGTGTCTCTTGCTATATCCTCAGGGCTTGACTTTACTGGTCGCTCCTAAGCACTGGTGGGCTGAATGAATCAGTGAGAGGTTGTAGTTATAATAAGTGGAGTATATCGTTGCTGGTGTGTATGTTGGGCAGGCGATAGTTCTCCCCAGGTGAGGATTACAGAGCAGGCTTTCCTGAGGAGGAATTGCTACATGGTTTCGAGGCTGAGGGAGCTGCCTGTGCAGACATCCTAGGCTGGAGAGCGCAAGGCACCTTTGAGGAACTGAAAGAAGACTGGCATTTGGTTCTGTCTACTCTGGAATTGAATCTTGCCAGCCACTTGGGCCTCTCTGTGTCCCAGTTTCTTCCTCTCTAGAACTGAGGCTCCTCTGGGTGTCCCAGGGCATATCTGAAGTTCTGCTCCTAACACATTTATCCTCGGGCCTGGCAGAGAAATAGGAATGTGATTGGCTTATTATCTTTTTTTCAACAAATACTCAGGAGTGCCTGGCCTTTTGTGGCCTCCAGGGATACTGTGCTGATAAACAAACCCAGTTGCTACCCAGTTGGAGCCTGTCTCTTGGACTCTCAGCCTTCTAGCCACACCCCTGACACATCCTAGCTCCAGCCCAGAGGCAGGAGAAGGCCTGAAATGACCTTGAGCCTGGGGAGTCCTTACTGAGGGAAGTAACTGAGGGTTTGCACGTGCCAGGCCCAGTGCCCATACAGAACTCCCACGCTGCTTCTGCTCAGTCCTTCCTGGAAGGATTCGACCCATTTCAGAGGTGGGAGGTGAGGGCAGCGCCAGTGGTGAGTGTTGGGCCCGTCCTGCCCACTGGTGCCAAGCTGACGTGGTGATAACTCCTCCCGGGGCCAAAGCAGCCTTTCCCGTGCTCTGTGAACATCTGGAGTGCCCCTCTGTGAAGGGCTCATGCCAGCCACTTGCCTCCTTCTCCCGGCTGTCTGCATTTTCATTTTGAATTTCTGTGAGCTAAGTCTTAGAGTCTGGACAAGAACCTGTGTTTCTAAGATGGTCCTCCTTACCTTCTCTCATTCGGTGGCCTGTCTTTTCACTTTCTTTAAATTGTGTCTTCTGATGAAGCTTTTAATTTTACTGTAGTCAGATTTATCACCCACTTCCTTTATAGTCTTATAGTTGTACTTTTCACTTTAGTCTCTCTTGGTTCTGGAATTTGTGTGTGTGTGTGTGTGTGTGCACACGCATGTGTGTGGTGTGAGGTAGTCACCCAGTTTCACATTTTCCGCTTGGATCCCCGGTCATCCATATACCATTATGACGACAGGCCGTAGTTTCTCCTCTGCCACCTGGGCCGTAAATTCATGTCTCTCTAAGTGGGTCTGTTTCTGTATGCTCTCATTCTTGTGCACAAGTTTGCCTAGTCCTGCATCAATAACCCACAATACTAATTCATACAGTTGTCTTTCTTCTTACTATTTTTATTTAATTGGCCGCTCCAGGTCTTGGTTGTGGTGCAGGAGATCTTCAGTCTCTGCAGCAGGATCTTCAGTTGCAGCATGTGGGATCCAGGTCCCTGACCAGGGATCAAACCTGGGCCCCCTGCGTTGGGAGAGCGGAGTCCCAGTTACTGGACCACCAGGGAAGTCCCAGTAGTTGATAATAAGTCTTGATGGCGTGGCGAGCAAGCCCTCCCATGCACGCGTCCTTCTTCCCAAGTATCTCGGCCAGTTGATCTTTTGTAACGTCCTTTAGACGTGAGACAAGCCCAGTGCCCCACAAACAGACATGACGCTGAGGCTCCCAGTCCATGAACGTGGTCGGTCTCGATTTATTTAGGTCCCCTCTGAGTCTCTCAGAAGAGGGTCACACTTCTCCAGCCGGGCCTTGCCCACGTCTTGCTGGGTTTATGCCGGGCACTTGGTGACATGGCAGGGGGGAGCCCGTGGCCGCCTCTCCCGCACAGCGTCTTGCTCCCTGGGCTCGGCCTGGCTGGGTGAGGCCCTCAGAGCAGAGGCAGGAGCCTGGCTCCCCGGTGCTCTGCTTCCTCCCAGGCACCGCCCCTGGGCCCTGGCAGAGGGCAGGCAGGCTGCCCGGAGAGGAGGTTGTAATTTTCCTGAATGATTTCAAGGGCTAATTAAAGGTTTTCCTTGACTAATCAGCTTATGGTTTAATTATCAGGAAACAGGCTCAGGGATGCAGGAAGCAGCTCGCTGGGGTCTCCTCATAGTGTGGCCGGTGGAGCCAGGGCCTGGCCCCTACCCCGGGGTGGTGGCGGGATGTGGGGAAAGCTGAGGACCCCCAGGAGGCCGGCCTCAGTTCTCCAGCCCTGCGAGGGAACCAGATGCAGGGCAGCCAATGCCTATGGATGAGGTCTGAGTGCGTCTCTTCCCAGCTCCAAACCCTTCCGTGGTCCCCACTCCCCTGGACAGTCCCGCCTCTGTGGGGCTAGGCCCTGACCCCCTCTGCTTGCCTCCTGCGCTTCAGCCTCACTGGTCTTTGTTTACTGCTCTCACCTTGGTTATTCTTTGGGTCTTGGGCTAAAGGTCACCACCTCTGGGCAGCCTTCTCAGGCCACTGCTGCCTCCAGAGCAGGTGATAAACTCTGCCCGCCACATGCCGCTGTCAGCATCACTCACCCCGCCACCGATAAGTGCTCCGCGCCTGGGCTGCACCCTGTGGTCCAGCACTGGGGTCACGGGGGACCCAAGAGGAGAAAGGGGCTCAGGACAGGCACCCCAAGGAGCCAGCTGGCTTCAGGCCTGGAGGACCTAGTGGTTGCCAAGGCCTTGGGGGAGCAGGGGGCAGTTGACAGCCAGGCCAGTGACCTGACCAAGGATGGGCTCTTGGCAGTTTGTGAAGGGGGAGGGGACCTGGGGATGGCCGTGCCAGGCCTGGCTTCATTCCTCGAATTCCTCAGCCGGCCCCAGACTCCCGGTGGCCAAGGTGGGGGAGGGTGGGCAGGCAGAGAGGGGCCTCCTGGGCGGTGTTCGCTGCCCCTCCCTCTCCTTTTCCTTTCCGCCCCCTACCCCGCCCCCTATCAGTCTGTCTCACTTTATACCACCCCCTTGAGGACTCAGTCCTGGGACTCTGTGTCCAGGCTCCCCCCCCTCACCCCCTGCCACCCCCATCCCATGCTCGTTAGGGTTACCTGGTACAGGTATACATCACCAGCTCAGTGGACATGAGTCTGAGCCAGCTCCTGGAGATGGTGAAGGACAGGGAAGCCTGGCATGCTACAGTCTACGGGGTCACAAAGAGTTGGACACCACTGAGCGACTAAACAACAAAAGGTCAGACCACTTGAATTTGAATCTCTGGCTGTGCGGCCTGAGCATTGGGTTTTGTGTTGTTTTTGGTTTTTTTTCTTAAGCTCTCTGGGCGACTGTAGTGTGATTCTGAACCAAGATGAGAGCCACTGGCTTACAGAAACAGTAGAAATCACGTATTAGCTTTTGCAATGTTTGGACACTTTTCTAGGCTTCTGACATGGCGTGATTAAGTCATGTCACCCCCGCAGCCTCACTAGAGGAAGATGTGACTGTTATTCCCACCTTACTGACAAGGGAGCTGAGGCCTGGAGGAGGAGTCGGGGCCTGGCCGCGCACCACTGTCGCTGTCCTGTCTTCATCCCTGGGCCCGCCAGCCCCTGTCTGGGCAGCTGACTGTCCCCTCCCCCATCCTCTCTTTCTCTCCCCGAGTTTCTGCCTCTTGTCTCTCCTCTCCTTCTCTCCCTCAGTTTCTACTGCCCCCACTCCCCTGCAGAGGCTTCCCTGGCTTCCCTGTTTGCAGGCAGGATCCTGCCGAAGCCACAAAGGGGAGGTGGTTTCTGCAGACCCAAGATGAGATGGGGTGCTGGTGTCCCCTCACGCCAGCCGCCCTGGCTGCTCATGGCACGTGGAGGGGGAGGGGATGGGGGGCAGGGCATGCATGCCCCTGCTGGTGGGGGGCCCGGGGTCCTCAGGCTGGCCCTGCAACCTTGCAGGGAGGCACGCCCAGGCTGGTGGACTCTTCAAATCCTGTGGGTCCCCAAATCTGATGTTGTCATCTTTTGCTGGTTACCATTTCAGGCTCCCATGAAGTGGCTGATGGTTTAATCTCAGGAAAGGTTTGTGCTCAGATGTGACTGTTGCATCACAGGAGCCGTTATGATTCATTCGATGGGAATGAGGGGGGCTGAGAATCCAGAGCTCCAGTGCACCCCTGCTGGCCTCACCCAGCTCCCCCAGCCTCCTCTGTGACCTGGGGCCAGGCCCTGAGCCCCGGTGTCTCTGCACTGGTTCCCATTTGGAACAGCTCTCAGCCCAGGTCTGCCATCATCATGTCATTATAGTTACTACTGCCGTGATGTCTGTTACAGTTATTAGAGGCCAGATACGTGTTTGGATTTAGTAACTAAGGTTCACAGGGTGAGCGACCCATGAATTCTTCACTGTTCTAACTAGATCGCATTACCTTTTGCAAAATGTTTAAAACCTCTGTATGATGGAAGTGTCCACACGTTCTTCTGAACAATGGCCTGCCACCCTCCCCACAGCCCCCTCCCCAGCTTCAGCAGTTATCTGTCACCACTGGACTCTTTCATCTGTACCCCACCCCCACCTCCCTGATGCTTTGGAAGCAGTTCTTAAACATCTATACTGCGGCCATAAATATCTCAGATTTTTTGCATATAAGAGATAAGGAGTCTTTAAACACACCCCCACGCACATGATACCATGGTCACAGGAGAAAAAGAACCAATTCTTCCTTAATAGCCTTGCATTTCCCCAATTGTCTTATCATCATTTTTTCCAATGTGTGTGTTTGACTTGGCATCCGGACAAGGTCTGTTCTGTGTTTGGTCGACAGGCCCCGAAGTCTTCTGTCGTCTGTAGGCTTTTTCCTGTGCCCTCTGATTGGGTCATTGATCTATCAAAAACCCTGATCCTCTGTCCTCTGGAGTTTCCCATGGTTCAGATCTCACCGAGGCATCCTCTTTGTGTCATTTCACGTGTTCCTCTGTCCCCTGTGCTTCCTGAATGTTGGGCCTTGGGTCTAGAGGCGCGATTGGATTCGGGTTCCACTATTTCATAGATGGTGCTCTGTAGGACCATCAGGCCAACCTTCGTGTCTGGGTGACTATTTTAAAGTAATTTCTTTTTTTTTTGCAAGTGAGTGGATTGAAATGGAAATTCTTAAGTCACTCCCAGTAAGGCTGGTATGCAGTACAGCAGAACAGCAGAACGGGGCAGGAGGGAACTGAAGGCCTGAGGTTCAGAATGAGAGCAAAGGGCTGTGTGTGAGCCCCTGGCTTCCAGTGAGTCTTCTTCAGGAACCATAGCTTCGGGCTCCTGCTCTTCTGGGACCAGAGGCCCCCAGCTGAGAGCCATCCCTCACCTCCACCCTCATTCTTCACCCTCCCCTCTGCTTATCTTTAGGGGCTCCTGCCCCAGCTCTGCTCTTGGCCAGCTGGGCGCCCCGCCTCCCCCCCCTCAAGCTTTCCCATCCCCCTACCTGCTTCCTCCTCCTTAACATAATGTGATGGTGATGGGGCAGCTTTACCTCCCAGAGGGCTGTGGTCAGGAGGTCTGGGCTCCAGGAGTGGCTGTTCTGCATTTAGTGTAGACTCTCTTTGACCTCAGCCACACCACTCTCCCCTCACACCCTCCCTCCCTTCCTGCCACACAGGCCTCCTGGGCCAACCTCAGGCATTCTGGAACATGCCAGGCAGGCTTCATCCTCAGGCCTTTGCACTTGTGCTTCCTTCTGCCCTGAAAGCATTTCCCTGGGTTCCCCACGTGGCTCCCTCACTTCCCCTGCTCCTGCTCAGGGACCCCCACCCCCCAGACACCCTGTCCCCCACACACACCCTGTTCTGTCCCCCTCCCATGCACTTACTTGTTTACTCTTATGTTATCTTATCTCCCTCACTACTAGCATGTCATCTCCAGGAAGGAGGGACTGTCTTGTTCACTGTGGCCCCAGTGCCTGCATACACTGAGTGGGTAATCAAGAACTGTTGAGTGCGTGACCAAATGAGAGCGTAAACGTGGTTAAGCGAGTGGTCTCTGGCCTGGGTCAGACTTGCCGTGGAATCCTGGCAAGAATAAACAATGGAATAAATAATTTATTATTTACTAGTAAATTAATACAAATTAGTTTATTTTTAATTGAAGAATAATTGCTTTACAGTATTGTGTTGGTTTCTGCTGTGTGTGTGTGTGTTAGTCGCTCAGTCGTGTCCAACTCTTTGCAACCCCATGGGCTACAGCCCGCCAGGCTCCTCTGTCTGTGGAGTTCTCCAGACAAGAATACTGGAGTGGGTTGCCATTCCCTTCTCCAGGGGGATCTTCCTGACCCAGGGAACCAGGGTCTCCTGCATTGTAGGTGGATTCTTGACCATCTGAGCCACCAGGGAAGCCCTGGTTTCTGCCATACATCAACATGAATCAGTCATAGATATACATACGTCCCTTTCTCTTGAACCTCCCACCCCATCCCACCCCATCCCACCCCATCCCACCCCATCCCACCCCTCTAGGTTGTCACAGCGCACTGGTGTGAGCTCCCTGTGTCATACAGCAAATTCCCACTGTCTGTCTGTTTTACATATGGTGATGTATATGTTTCTGTGCTACTCTGTCAATTCATCCCGCCCTGTCCTTCCCCCACTGTGTCCCCAAGTCTGTTCTCAATGTCTGTGTTTCCCTTGCTGCCCTGCAAATAGGTTCATTGGTACCGTCTTCCTAGATTCCATATATACGTGTTAATGTACAATATTTGTTTTTCTCTTTCTGACTTCAGACAGGGAATCCTGGTTCTCATACATGCTGTGTGACCTTGGGCTGGCCCCTCCCCTCTCTGAGCCTCACTTTCCCCCTCTGCAGCATGGGGGTGTTCACAGCACCCTGCTCACTGCCTTGTTTTGCACTACGGTGGTGCCCGCGTACATAAGACTTTGCAGCTGGCCTCGCTGGCATCCCTTGTCTCCAGTCCAGGGCACAGGTGAGCCTGCCAGGGCTGTCCCTACCCTGGGGACTCTACCACATCTTAACTAACTCCTTCCACTCTGGGTGAGTGGCTGTGGCACCCAGGGCAGGCCAGGGCAGGGACACCATGGATGGATCTGTCCCCGTCGCCAGAAAGGCTCTGTGGGGAGTGTCATCCAGGCAGGCTTACATGAGAGTGCCGGGGACGTGGGGAGAACTGGGTGTTGGGGCCGAGCCTGAGTCTGGCTGCCTCCAGGACTTTGTCTCCCTTTCAGGAAACAGGCCAAGAGTTGCAAAGGACCAAGGAGAGCCGCTGCTCTGATCACAGGACCAGTTACAGCCTTGGTGGGGGGCGAGAGAGAGAGAGAGAGAGTGAGTGAGTGAGAGAGAGAGAGAGAGAGTGAGAGTGTGTGTGTGTGTGTGTGTTATAGAGACAGATGGACAGAGAGAGAGCGAGAGAGACTGTGTGGACACCTGCAGGTATGGAGGAAGCTTCCAGCTCTCAGAATTGCTACCACTTGTGTTTTCTGCGCCGGAATATAAAATATGACACGTGTACCGAAAACTATATAGAACCTCCTTGTTCAGTCTAGTGAGTCATTATAAAGCACATGCCCTTCTAAGGACCACCCAGATCAAGAAGACCAGCACTGCCAGCACCCTGGAAGCCCCCTCCTTCGTGTGTTCTTCCCAGCATTATCAAATAAATTCTACCCTCTTTTCTTCCTTTCAGTCATTGCCTTTCTGTTTGTGAATTATGAAAGATTTTAGTTGCCTTCAAGAGATCAGAGAGTCGCCTGATGGCCTCCCTTGGGCCTGTTGCCCAGCTAAGAGAGGAAACACACTTGCCGTGGTTGGAGTCCCGGGGCCCCCTCCCGCAGGTACCCCTGCCTCGCTGTAATTCCTCGTTGCTCCCCTGAACAGTATCCGGTATCATATCCTGCTGCACGTTTGAAAACTGGATGTAAATGGTTCCCTGCTCAGCTGCAGCTTGCTCTCAATATTGTGCTCTGGAGACTTCTCTAGTGGAGCAATGAAGTAAGAATGCTCCCAGCCCCTCCGCACAGCCAGATGAAAGCAGCCCTGCCCTGGGGGAGCCGCAGGAGGGTGCTCTGGGCTCCTCTCAGCTTGCCACCCTCCCCCCTCCCCCGCCCCACTCCTGGGTTTGACACCACTGCAGGAGACATAAGAGACTCAGGTTTGATCCCTGGGCTGGGAAGATCCCCTGGAGGAGACAAGCCCTGGCTCCAGCCTGGGAAATCCGGGACGGCTTCCTGGAGGAGGAGACATCTGAGCTGAGATCTTTAAGAGGAGTCAGTGTTTGGAAGCCTGTGTGTTCCAAGGAAAATGAATAGCATTGTTCTAAGGTGGGAAAGGGTCTGGCATTTTTAATAAATTATTAGTAGTCATGTATGGATGTGAGAGTTGGACCATAAAGAAGGCTGAATGCTGAAAAATTGATGCTTTTGAACTGTGTTGCTGGAGAAGACTTCTTGAGAGTCCCTTGGACAAGGTGGAGATCAAACCAGTCAATCCTAAGGGAAATCAACCCTGAATATTCATTGAAAGGATTGAATGCTGAAGCTGAAGCTCCAATACCTTGGCCAGCTGATGTGAAGAGCCAACTCATTGGAAAAAACCCTGATGCTGGGAAAGACGGAGGGTAAGAGAAGGGGGTGACAGAAGATAAGATGGTTGGATGGCATCACTGACTCAATGGACATGAGTTTGAGCAAACTCTGGGAAATGATGAAGGACAGGCAAACCTGGCATGCTGCAGTCCATGGTGTCGCAAAGAGTCAGACATGATTTAGAGACTGAATGACAATATTCATATTTTTCATGAAGCTTTTCATTTTGAGATCATTGTACTTTAATCTGGAGGTGTGAGAAATAACACAGGGAGAGCCCCTGTACCCTTTAGCCAGCTCCCTCCAGTAGTAACATTTTGCAAAATTAGAATCTGTACAAGATCACAACCAGGATGTTGTCATAGATGCAGTCAGAATGGAAAACACTCCATCCCAAGGATCCCTCCATGCCCTTTTTATAGCCACATCCCGTCCCTGCTCTGTCCCTCACTCCGGGCAGCCACTCATCTATTTGGTCCCCATTTTTATAATTCTGTCATTTCAGCAGTGTTATATAAATAAGATCGTGCTGTACGTAACCTTTGGGTGTTGGCATTTTTTTCATTCAGCATAATTCTCTGGAGATTCATCCAGGTTGTTGCCTGTGTCAATAGTTCGATCCTTTTTCTTGCTGAGTAGTGGATGTGCCCTAGTTTATTGAACCATTCACCCACTGAGGGACATCTGGGGTGTTTCCAGTTTTTGGCTATTAGAAATGAAGCTGCTGTTACAATCTCATACAGGTGTTTGTGTGAATGTAAATTTTCGGTTTTTTCTGGGACAAATACCCAGAAGTGCAGCTGCTGGTATGTAGGTGGATGCGTGTTTAAAGAAACTGCCAAACTATTTTTCAGGATGGCTGTACAACTTTACATCCCCGCCAGCAGCGAATGAGTGATCAATTTCTCTGCATCCTTGCCAGCCTTTGGTGTTATCACTATTTTTTATTTTATTTTAGCTATTCTAATGAGCATGTAATGATAATTCTCTGTGGCTTTAATTTGCATTTCTCTGATGGCTGATGCTGTCAGACATCCTTTCATGAGCCTATCTGCCATCTGTGTATCCTCTCTGGTGAATCATCTTCATGTTTTCTGCCCATTTGCTAATTGGATTGTTTGGGTTTTTTACTGTTGAGCATTGAGAATCCTTGATGTCTTCGAAATATTAGTCGTTTGTCAGGTATGTGATTTGCAAATATTTTCCCCCAATCTGTTACTTTTTGTATTCTTTACATGGATTTTTGCAGACCAGAAGTTCTTAATTTTTTAAAAAAATATTTTTGTTATTATTTTTTAAATTCTGGCTGCTCTGGGTCTTCGTTGAAGCACGCAGGCTTTTCTCTAGTATGGGACATGGACTTCTCCCATCCAAGTACTAACCATGCCCAACCCTGCTTAGCTTGTGAGACCAGATGAGGTCGGGTGCATTCGGGGTGGTATGGCCTTGAACTAGGGGCTTCTCTGCTTGCAGGCTTCTCATTGTAAAGCATAGGCTCTAGAGCGCAAGGCTCAGCAGTTGTGACGTGTGGCCTCTCATTGTGGTGCTTGGGCTTAGTTGCCCCACAGCATATAGGATCTTAGTTCCCCAACCAGGGATCGAACTCATGTCCCCTTCATTGGAAGGTGGATTCTTAACCACTGGATCACCAGGAAAATCCACCAGGAGTTTTTTAATTTTGATGAGGTCTACTTTATTAATTTTTCCTTGTATGGGTCATGCTTTGGGTATCCAGTCTAAGAAGTCTGTGCTTAGCTCTAGATCTTGAAGGTGTGTTGGTTTGTTTTCTAAAAGTTTTGTTAAGGTTTGTGTAAGTGCGAAGTTCAGACGAAGGTTCATTTTTTACCATATGGATGTTCCATTGTTCCAGTACTGTTTGTTGAAAATGCTGTCTTTCCCCCATTGAATTGCTTATAGTTCTTTGTCAAAAATAAGTTACAACAATGAGATATAGCTTCACACCTACCAGGATGGCCATTATCTAAAAAAAGAAAACTAATGTGTTGGTGAGGAGATAAGAGAAATTGGAGCCTTCATGGATTGCTATCAGAGATGCAAAATGGTACAGCTGCTATGGGAAACAATTTGATCCTTTCTCAAAAAGTTAAATATAGAACTACCATATGACCCAGCAATTTGACTCCTAGATACATATCCAAAGAATTGAAAGCAGAGACTTGAACAGATATTTGTACACTTTAATGTTCATAGTTGCTTTATTCACAATAGCTTAAAAGTGGAAACAATCCAGGTGTCCAGTAGATGAATGGATAAAATTTGGTGTATATATATCCAGTGGAATATTATTTAGCCATAAAAAAGAATGGGGTTTACATGCATACTATGAAATGGATGGACCTTGAAACATTATGCTTAGTGAAATAAGCCACACATAGGAAAGATATTGTAAGATTCCACTTATATATTCCATATAGAACAGGAAAATTCATAGAGAAAGAAAGTAGAATAGGGGTTACCAGGGGCTGGGGGGAGTGGTGAGCTAGTGATCATGGGTACAGGATCTTTCCTGGGGATAATGAAAAAGTTTGGCGCATGAGTCATAGTGGTGGTTATACAACACTGTGAGTGTATTCACACTGTATATTTACACTTTAGTTTACACTTTAAATTGTAGTTTAAACCAAAATTTACCACTGTAGTTTACGCTTTAGGATTAAGGTTGGTTAAAATCATAGATAGATAGATAATAGTAACTCCATCATGTCTGACTCTTTGCGACCCTAAGGACTATAGCCAGCCAGGCTTCTCTGTCCATGGTATTCTCCAGGCAAGAACAGTGGAGTGGGTAGCCATTTTCTTCTCCAGGGGATCTTCCTGATCCAGGGATCAAACCCGGGTCTCCTGCATTGCAGGCAGATTCTTTACCATCTGAGCCAGCAGGGAAGTCATTATGTATATTGTATAGGTGGCAGAGACCTAAACCATCCCCAAGGAAAAGAAATGCAAGAAGGCAAAGTGGTAGTCTAGGGAAGCCTTACAAATACCTGAAAAAAGAAGAGAAGCTAAAAGCAAAGGAGAAAGGGAAAGATATACCCAACTGAATGCTGAGTTCCAGAGAATAGCAAGGAGAGATAAGAAAGCCTTCTCAGTGATTAGTGCAAAGAAATAGAGGAAAACAATACAATGGGAAAAACTAGAGATCTAAAAAAAATTAGAGATACCAAGGGAGCATTTCTTGCGAAGATGGGCACAATAAAGGACAGAAACAGTATAGACCTAACAGAAGCAAAAGATATAAGAAGAGGTGGCAAGAATACACAGAAGAACTATACAAAAAGATCTTAATGACCTGGATAACCATGATAGTCACTTACCCAGAGCCAGACATCCTAGAGTGTGAAGTCAGGTGGACCTTATAGTAAGTACTACTACAAACAAAGCTAGTGGAGGTGATGGAATTCCAGCTGAGCTATTTCAAGTCCTAAAAGATGTTGCTGTTAAAGTGCTGCATTCAGTATGTCAGCAAATTTGGAAAACTCAGCAGTGGCCACAGGATTGAATAAGGTCGGTTTTCAGTCCAATCCCAAAGAGGGGCAATGCCAAAGAATGTTTCAATTACCATACAATCGTGCTCATTTTACATGCTAGCAAGGTAATTCTCAAAATCCTTCAAGCTAGGCTTCAGCAGTGTGTGAACTGAGAAATTCCAAATGTACAAGCTGGGTTTAGAAAAGGCAGAGGAACCAGAGATCAAATTGCCAACATTTATTAGATCATAGAGTATGTACATGCTTAGTCTTTCGGTCATGTCCGACTCTGTAGACCGCCAGGCTCCTCTGTCCATGGGGATTCTTCAGGCAAGAATACTTGAGTGGGTTGCCATGCTCTCCTCCATGGGATTTTCCCAACCCAGGGATCAAACCCAGGTCTCCCATATTGTGGGTGGATTCTTCACCATCTAAGCCACCAGGGAGGCCCTTGGATCATAAAGAAAGCAAGGGAATTGCAGAAAAACATCTGCTTCTGCTTCACTGACTACGCTAAAGCTTTTGACTGTGTGGATCACAACAAACTGGAAAATTCTTAAAGAGATGGAAGTACCAGACCACCTTACTTGTTTCCTGAGAAACCAGTATGTGGAACAAGAAGCAACAGTTAGAACTGGACATAGAACAACAGACTGGTTCAAAACTGAAAAAGGAGTACGACAAGGCTGTATATTGTTACTTACTTATTTTAACTTATATATAACATCATGCAAAATGCCAGACTGGATGAATCACAAGCTGGAATCAAGATTGCTGGGAGAAATATCAACAGCCTCAGATATGCAGATGATACCACTCTAATGGCAGAAAGTGAAGAGGAACTTAACAGCCTCTTGATAAGGGTGAAAGAGGAGCATGAAAAAGCTGGCTTAAAACTCAGCATTGAGAAAACTAAAATCATGGCATCTAGTCCATCACTTTATGACAAATAGATGGGGAAAAGTGGAAACAGTGATAGATTTTATTTTCTTGGGCTCCAAAATCACTGCGGACAATGACTGCAGCCATGAAATTAGAAGACGCTTGTTCCTTGGAGAGAAAGCTGTGATTAATCTAGACAGCGTATTAAGAAGCAGAAGCATCACTTTGCCGATAAAGATCCATATAGTCAAAGCTATGGTTTATCCAATAGTCATGTATAGATGTGAGAGTTGGATCATCGAAGAATTGATGCTTTCAAATTGTGGTGCTGGAGAAGATTCTTGAGAGTCCCTTGGACTGCAAGAAGATCAAACCAGTCAATCCTAAAGGAAATCAGTCCCGAATATTCATTGGAAGGACTGATGCTGAAGCTGAAGCTCAAATACTTTGGCTACCTGATTAGAAGAGCCGACTCATCGGAAAAGATGCTAATGCTGGGAAAGATTGAAGGCAGGAGAAGAGGGGAGTGACAGAGGATGAGCTGGTTGGATGGCATCACCAACTCAATGGACATGAGTTTGAGCAAACTGGGGAATAGTGAAGGACAGGAAAGCCTGGCGTGCTGCAGTCCATGGGGTCACAAAGAGTTGGACACAACTTAGCAACTGAAGAACAGACAAGGTATATTTTACAGCAGTGAAAAAAAAATCAGTGTTTTAAAAAGCAGTTGGGTATATTTGTTTGGGTCTTTGTCTGGATTCTCTGTTCCATTCACTGACCTCTGTGTTTTTCCCCACTGTCTTGATTACTGTGGTTGTACCCCAGGCCTTACTATCGGTGAAAGTGAGCCTTCAGGCTTTGTTCATCTCTTTCACAATTGAGTAGTTCTGGGGCCTGGCATTTTTGGAGCCTCTCTGGTGCACCCTGGTGTGAAAGACAGCAGTGTGACTTACCAACTTTCAGAGTCACCCTTGCCCCTGCCTTGCCCTCGGCCCCCACATCTGACTCATCGACAGGAGTCGCATGTTGTGGGCAGACACGCCTCTGGTCTGCGGCCCTCCCTCCGTGCCCGGCCATGGCCGCCTTCACCAGTTGTTCGGAGCATTGCTTCGGTCTTGTCACCTCTCTCCACATCCACTCAGGCCCCCTTCATCCTGGCCTCCACAGACACGGCAGCCAAGAGTTATGTCTATCAGATGCAGGCCGTCCTCAGCGCTTGCCTTGGCTCCCCCGCTTCCCCTGGTGGCCTGGCTCCTGCCCTGCTCCAGCCCAGCTACACTGTGCTCTCATCCCTCCAGCCGCCCTTCTCAGCTGGAATTTCACATTTTACTGGGAGACCCTGGACTGTAAGCCCCAGGGGGCAGGGACCATGCTGCACCCCTGCCCCAGCCTGGATGGCACAGGGTGGACACATGTTTTATTTGTGTTGACAAAATACATGAATGCGAGGTGGAACCCATGATTGGGGATGGTGGTGGAGAGACAAGGCTAGAAAGCTGGGAAGAGCTGGGGTAGGTTTACAAAGGTCTTGACTCTCACAGAAAAATAGGCAAAGGCTTTTTTTGGGGGGGGCCACGCTGTGTGGCATGTGGAAATTTAGTTCTCCAACCAGGAATTGAACCCCCTGTAGTGGAAGTGCAGAGTCTTAACCACTGGACTACCAGGGAAGTCCCCAAACCAACCTTTTTTCTTTTTTCATTTTTGTCTACATCATGCAGCATGTAGGAGACAAAGGCTTTGAAGAGACTGTTAGCAGAAAAGGAGTTCTGGTGACTTTTACAAGTTTAAAAGGATGTGCAATCACTAAGTACATGCGTGCTCAGTCGCTAAATTGTGTCTGACTCTTTGTGACCCCATGAACTGTAGTCCACCACCCTCTTCTATCCATGGGATATCCCAGGCAAGAATACTGGAGTGGGTAGCCATTTCCTGCTCCAGGGGATCTTCCCGACTCAGGGATCAAACCCGAGTCTCCTACATTGGCAGGCAGATTCTTCCCAGGTGCTGAGCCATCTGGGAAGCCAGCAGTTACTAAGTACCAAAAGGCGAAAGAAAACAGGGCCAAGAGGAGCCAGACCTCACCTGTCTGAATGGGGAAGATGGGAGGGTGTGACAGCACCCTGGGCAGGAGGCCAAGGGAAGGGCCGAGAGCGGCAGCTTGGCAGTGCTGTGCTCTGCCCGGCCATCCTCCTGGTAGGCACTTGGCCCACAGACATGCTGGCACACCTGCAAAGTGACTTCTGCCCACAGTTTTCACTGCTGCACTGTGTGTAAGAGCAAATGACTGCGAGCCACTGACCTGGCCCCGAGGGGACTGGCTCAAGGCATCACGGCCCTTCCACACAGCTGCTCAAGCAGCAGGGCCGTGCTTTGCAGAGATGGAAGCCTGGAAAGATCATTAGACATGTCTATTTTTTTTCATTTAATCACAGTTAGCCTACATGTGGAAAGTTCATAAGGTAGAAATGTACAGTATGACCAATTACTTTAAGGGGAAGACCCACGTAACCCCTTCCTGCAGTTGAAGTAACAGATGGTGCCAGCCCCGGCCTCCGCCCCTGGAGGCAGCCCCTTCCCTGACTTTTGAGGCAGTCGCTCTCTCCTTTTTGTCTTTGGTTTTGCCCCCTCTGTGTGCATCCCTAAGGAACATATTTCATTTTACCTGGTTTTGAACTATTTCTGAACAAAGTCCCGGGGTGTATTGGGTTTTGTTTTGCTGTTTCTGTTTAATGCCGTTTTTGATGTCCGTCCACACGAAGCTGTGGGTCACTTGTTCTCACTGTTGTGTACTCTTGTGTGGGGCTAGTGGACCGGTACACAGTTCACTAGCCACCTGCTGTGGGCGAGCATTTGTGTTGTTTCCAGTCTCTCGCCAATTCAGACTGTGCCGTGTGCACCTCCCCGTGTGTGTGTCCCTGGGGACGGATCTGGGAGAGCACTTGCCAGGTCCTCAGCGTGTCTTCACCTCCACTGGACGCCGCCAAACGCCTCCTGGTGCCCGCGGCGCAGAGGAGCCGAGGAATGGTCTTGAGAAAAAGTGCAGTCGTTTGTGTGGTGTGCTGCCATTCATGATTGTTTTTTTAAGTGGGGGACAGCGTCTGTGTGTGCGTGTGCATGCACGCGCGCACACACACACACAGAGGTATGCATAGGCTCTCAGAAAACCATAGAATCTCTAGTAGAGGTGACTCCACGGCCAAGCTGGGGCAAAGCAGGAGAGCGCCGACCTGTCAGTGTTTACTCTTCGGTGCCACTGACTTCTGAACTGTGTCCCATATTATAAAGAGACAGAGACTGAGATAGAGAGAAGGGAAAGAAAGGGAGGGGAGAGATGAAGCCTAAATATGGCAGAACTTGACAGCTAAGAGTGAGGAATGGATCTTACAGGGGTTCGGTAGTTTAGTCTGTCTTTTGGAGTATGTTTTAAAACTTTTATTATGAAGATCTGTTCTGCTGTGAGAGATTCTTTTTTTGTTTCTCCCTTTGGCTGTGCCTGGTATTTAGTTGTGGCGTTCAGGCTCTTAGTTTTGACATGCGGTCTCTAGTCCCCTGACCAGGACTCGATCCAGTGCCCCTGCATTGGGAGCACAGAGTCTTAACTGCTGGACCACCAGAGAAGTCCCTGTGAGAGGTTCTTGAACAGACCTCTCCTTGCCCCTGAGGTCTGTCCCCAAGAGGACCCCTTGTCTCCTGTGAGATTTCCTTCCGGAGGAGGGGTGCCCCCCCCCCCCCCCCCCCCCTTCCCTTCCCGTGGGGCCTAGATTCCCTGGCTGGTCAGACCTACCCAGTCCTGACCGCCTCCCTCACCAGA
>ML660220.1:2332766-2389375 GCA_007570785.1 Antilocapra americana | reverse complement strand
AGACCTCTCCTTGCCCCTGGGGTCTGTCCCCAAGAGGACCCCTTGTCCCCTGGGGGATTTCCTTCCGGGGGGGGGGCGCCCCCCCCCCCCGCCGCCGCCCTGTCCCTTCCCGTGGGACCTAGATTCCCTGGCTGGTCAGACCTACCCAGTCCTGACCGCCTCCCTCACCAGAGCCCAAACCAGCCAGTCCGGTTTGGGGACACGCCCCATTTGGCTTCTGTCTGGGTAGCTGCCTGACAGGTGCTCCACTCTGACTGGGGAGGGGGACCTGAGACCTGCCCTGCGGGGGCCCCAGGCTCAGCTGGAAGCCCTGGCTTAGTGAGCAGGTGGTGGACAGAAGGGGTAGATGGGATTTCCAGGCCAGTCAGGCCCCCTGGTTCACGTGATAAAATGCCTGATAAACTACCCGCCCGTTTAGGGCAGTGGTGAGCTAAAAGGACTTCATGCGTGCTAAGAGCAGGCCCCGGCCCAGAGGAAGTTCTCCGAAAAGTCAGGCCACTTATTTTCAGAAGGGTTAATTACATCCTGGCCAGCCAGCCAGCATGGCACACAGAAGTCCCGGCCCTCTCCACCTTTCTCTCTCCCCATTGCCATCATTCCTGTCTTCCAGCCCCGCCTCACACCTAGACATGGCAGTGGGGTGGGAGGTTTCACCTGATCTCCCCTGATGAGCCTGCAAGTCTTAAACTCGTCCTGATGGGCAACGGGGGTGGAGCAGGAGTCACTGTGCCCTCTGGAGCTCTTGCTAGAATCGCAGCCTGGGTGTCAGGGGCCACAGCAAGTCCCAGATCTCTCGTTACCCTCCCCATCAGAGGGGCCGCTTATGCCCCGTCGCTCCGTCCCGCACCACAGCCCTGGCCAGTGTTTCACACCTAACTGGCCTGGCATCCCCTCTCAGACGCGCAGCCCCAGGCTGTGTAACCACTGCTCCCCTGGCACCTCGCCTGGCCTGGACGTGAGATGGGGGCGTGCATGTGTGGTGGGAGCAAGGGCAGTGGTTGGGTCCCCTCCCCTCCAGGGAGACAGTTGTGGGCCACGTGGCCCAGGCTTTCCAGGCTCAGCCCCACCTCCGTCCGCCCCGCCCTCTGCCCTCCCCCTCCTGGGGGTTAGAGCCACAGCCAAGCTCAACTCCTGCCAGGGCAGGGCCGAGTTGCCAGCTGCTGCCAGGGTGGCTGGGGCACAGAGCCCAGCCGGCTCTCCTCGGTGGGCCAGGAGAACCCCTTGATCCCAGCTCCCTGCTCTGTTTCAGCTGGGAGCCCTTATCTGCTGGCCTGCCCCACCGCTGGCAGCCCAGGACCAAGGGAGGGCTAAGGATGGTGGAGGTGAGCTGGCCCAGCCCCGGGGAGGAGGGGGAGGGCTGTCTGTGTGTGGGGGAGGGCAGTCACCTGAGCACATGCTAGCAGGGGCCACACCTTTCTCGGGGCCAGGGGCGGGGTCGCCGTGTGTGTTTCTGCGACAGAGATGGCAGGTGTCTGTCTGCTGGAACTTAGCCCAGGTCTCAGCACAGGTTCCCCCTCCACACACACACACACCCGCCCAAGCATCTCTGTGGGAACGTGTTCTTGGGGTCTGGTTTGCATGGGGGTGGTTCTGAGGGGTCACCGAGTGACCACCAACTTGGTGGTGTGTATGCCTGGGTCTGTGGTAGGTCTTGTTACCCACTGTGTGTGGATCCCATGGTCTCCCTGTGTATCAGGAGGGCTCCTAGGTGGGTGGGGTCTTGGGGTCTGCCTTCCTAGGGTGAATCCAGCCGTCACAGTATCTGGGATTGTGTGTGTGCACGCGCGTGTGAGTGTGTTTGTAGGTGGCGGCTGAAGTCTGTCTTTGTGTCATTGGCTTCCCCCAGGATCCTTGTGTGCGTCTCTGGGTCTCTCTGGAGCCCTTGCATCTTTGGGTTGTATGGCTCTTTACACTGTTTGTGGAGGGGCTTCTGGGTCCTTAACTTCTTGGGGTCCCGGCCGTGGGTCCCCAGTGTTGTGACCCTCCGTTCTCAGGGCTTCCTTTGAGCCAGGCCCCTCTTGAGACGACTCCCCACCTTCTCCCACTCTGACGCTGCACAGTTGGCTCCGGCCACTTGCTGGGCCCGCGTCCCAGAGGCAGGAGCTGAGGCTCAGGGCGGGCTGGCCCTTCCTACACCCAGGCTCCCGCTGTTCCGTCTCAGGGGCTTTGCCGTATAACCAAAGTGTGTGTTCCTATGGTCTGGGGTTGTGTGGCCGGACGCCCCTGCTGCGTGTCTGTGTGGCGCGACTTTGTGTGCTCTGTATCTTGAGGAGGGGGAGTTGTCTGTGTGGGAGGGGAGAAGCCCTTAGGTTAGGGGGGCCCGGGAGGCCTCTGGAGCATCTTTTCTGCCTCCCGCCCCCTCCCTCCTTCCTGCCCCACCTCAGTGGAGGAATGAATGAAGTCTCGATCTGATTTCCCCAGTCTCTGGGGGCTCACCCACACTCTCAGGTTTGTTACGGCATCCATTCCCCTCCCCAGGGGGCTGAGGGGCTCCTACAGTGCCCTTTGTGTCTGTGCCCTGTGGAGCTTGGCCAGGGGGCGGGGGGCGGGGGGCCAAGCCTGGGCTGCCACAGGAGCCTCCTGGCCTCCCCGGGGGGCTCGGAGCACCACAGATTCAGCCACATTCTCTGAGCTGTGCCCAAATCTGTGCTGGGCAGGGTGGCCGAGATGGCCCCAGGGCCTGTCTAGCGGGGAGGCAGACCCGCCCTCAGGATATAATGGGGGCCCACTACGCTCTCCCATCCCAGCCCTGGAGAAGGAAAGTCTTAACAGAGACAGTAGGACTAGCACATTTGCTCTGGGGGACCCTGCTCTGGGGATTCTCTTTCTTTCATCTGTTCCTTTATTTGCTCAGAGGCAACAGCAGCGGTGGCAGTGCTAATAACCGCAGTCAGCCTGTAGTGGGGAGGACCCACTTGGCACCAGGCACTGTTCTGAATGCTTTGCCAGGTCATCTCTTTCGATCATTCAAACATCCCCCGGGGAGAGAGGGACCATCATGACCCCCAGTTTGCAGACAAGGACACAGAGGCCCAGAGTCACTAGCTCTCGGCCCACAGCTTGATGGTGGTAGAGCAGCCACAAGCCTGGGTGTCCGCTCTTCCTCACCAGCTGCCTTCAGAGTCCTTTTCGGCAGAAGCCTGCGGTGTGGCCAGAACATGGAGAGCAGGCTGCCCCTCGTTCCCCGCAGGGCCATCTCCAGGCCCTGCTCCCCCAGGCCAGGGTGGCCCTGGATCTGTGTCTTTTTGTGGGATTTCACCACATCCGTGTGGGGACTCACGGGTCTCTGGTGGCATACCCACTGTGTGATGTGCCTCTGGCCGAGATTTACTGCCACTTGCTCAAATTCCCCGCCTAGGTTGCATGATGGGAGGGCCTGGGGAAGTGGGCTCACAGCCGGGTACCTCTTGTGTTTGGAGCAAACACCAGGTTATTTGCTAAATAGCCAGACTCAGACTCTAAAGAGGCCCAGTTCCTTTGCAGGTGTCAAGGACAGACCTCCAGGCAGCGTGGACAGGGCTTGGGGACTCCTGTCTCACCCTCTGCCCTGCTCCTCCTGGGGTCCAGCCTCATCACCGCAGCAGTGGCATCACTCAGTCACAGCACAGCTATTCCCAGTACCTGCTGAGCGCCAGGCCCCACTCTAGCTGCCAGGGGTGCAGCGAGAACAAGACAGACAAAGGCCCCTGTTCTTGGGGAGCCACTGCCCCTCTGCTGGGGGAGGGGAGGGAGGCAGGACCTGTGGTCAGCCAGTGTATAAAATGCTGGATGGTAATAGATGCCACTGAGAAGTATAAAGATGGGGTGCAAACTTCATCAGGGGATCAGGGAATGTGTTTGCACTAAAACCTGAAGATCAAGGGAAGTGTGAGCCATGTGGCTGTGGGCCGAGGGAGCAGTAGTGCGGAGGCAGGCCCTGAGGCTGGAGCGAGCTCTGCGAGGCCAGGACTGGAAAGGAGGGGCTCGTGTGGCTGGAGCGGAGTGTGGGGAGGGGTTGAGGCCCTGGGGTGGCGGGGCCCTGCTCAGTCCCGGTGGGGAGTCTCATCCAGGTAGAGGGTTTTGTTTGACCTTTCTTCAGATCCCCTCCTAACCGCGCGGCCTTTCTGCCCTTGGTCCTGGTCATTGGAGGCTGGGTTGTCTCTTGTGCGTGTTCTCGTCCCATAAACCCCTAGGTCCGACATCTGGAGCAGAAGCTTTGGCAGGAGCTGGGGTTGTTGGGAGGAAGGAGGCTAAGGGGGCAGCGACAGGTCTTCTCGGGGGGCAGAGCAGACACTTTTGTGCCCTGGCGCTGAGCAGCCCTGGCAGGGACTTCCCGTCTCTGGGCCTCAGTTTCCTAGTTTGGGAAACAGGAGAGGAGCGGCCTCTCCACCCGCACACCCAGGAACTGCCCGGAGGGTTCAGCGTGGCCAGAGTCAGCACTGAAATACGTGTGTCCCCTCCACCCAGCCAGTAACCACACAGGGCAGAACCCTGTTACTGGGACCCAGCTGTATCAGCCGGAACATGGTTCCTGCCCACGCCGAGCCACCAACTTAGCGGGGAGACAACTGACACGATTGTGACCATGTAACACATTAGGTGATGCTAAGGGCCAGGAGAGAATGGACCGGGTGCCAGGCTCTGGGGGGATGCGGCCATGGGAAAGACCAGACCAAAGCCTCCTGCCCTCTCGACTTCTCCAGCGTACCCAGAGCCTTCACTCCCTCCCACCTCTACAGGCCCCACGTGTCCCGTCCACCCTCTTCTCTTGCTGGCCTCACACATCCTCCTCCTCCGGGCCTCCCTGCTCCTGCCCTGCTCACAGCCTTCCTGCGGCTCCATCTCACTCAGGTAAGAGCTGTTCCCTCCCCATGGCCCTCCTCCCTCACCCCATGCCTCCCACCCTGCCCCAGCCACTCGCCCCCTCTCTGCTCTTTGGCCCTCAAGCACTTTGTGGCCTCCAGACCTTTGCTCTGGCTGTTCTTGAGGCTGGGGTCCTCCTCCCCCAGGTACCCTCTGCTCTCCCCACCCTGCTCTAGTGTCACCTCCTCTGCGAGGCCCTCCCTGACTGCTTCACTGAAGATACCCACCTCCCCTCACCCTCCACACCCTGCTGACCCCTGCTCCTTTTCTCACCAGCACTCACCATCTGACTCACTAGCTGGCTTTCTGGTGTATCTCACCATGAGCTGTCTCCTGTCCCCTCGAATGTGAGCTTGGCAAGGGCCGGGACATCCTTGGCTCTCCTGGCCTCTGCTGTGGGCTCTGCCTCGGGCCTGGCAGAGCTCAGCTCTCACCCGACAAGGATGGCGTCTGCGGGTGGGTGCGATGGGCCCTTTGTGGGGAGAGCAGGTGTCTGCCAAGGAGAGGACTTGGGCACATGTCAGTCCCAAAGTTGAGGGGGGTTCTGGGGACAGGGTACCTGAGGATTCCCTGCAAGGACTAGGCAGGAGGAGAGTGGCAGTGGGGGCACGTGGATGGGCAGCAAGAGCTGAGCAGAGGTGTGAGGTGGGGTTTCAGGGCGGCCGTGAGAGCCTGCCAGGGCTGCCAAGGTAAGCCAGACCCCTCTCCAGCGTCAGCACAGTCAGAGCACAGTCGAGGGAGGCAGGCAGCCAGGGGACTTCTGGAGCCAGTGGGTGCAGATGATGGCAGAAGGGTGAGGGGGCTGGTGAGTGCTTCTCCATTGCCCACTTCCTGCTGTAGTTTCACTTCGGTGACTAGGAAAGGGCGGCCGTGACCCCTGCCGGTCCTCGGCTCGGGCCCCAGGGCCCTGGCTGAGTCAGCACCCTCTATTGCCCTGGAGGGCGGGGGTGGTTTTATTCAGGGCTGCAGGCAGGGCAGGAGGAAAGGAGGTCTGGACACACACACGTGTGCACACGCATTCGCAGACCTGGCTCCTCCACGGGCACTCATTTCCGTGGTGCGGGGAGCTCAAGTGTGCTGCCATTTTTTTTCTCACAGAAGGTCAGCAGGCAGAGCCTGCGAGCGCAGAGGGTGACTGAAAAACGGGAAGGTTTTGCTCGGACAGGTCGGAAACTGCCCATCCCACATGTGAGATCATTCACAATTTTTTTTTTTAATTGAAATAAACATTTTAGAGTAGGACCAACATGTGTCTGCATTGGAGGAGCAAACAGCTTCAGAGGCACCTCTGCCCGGGTCGCTGGCTGTAGGCTGCGCCCTGTCCTCCCATGTTCCACGTTGCTGGGGTCACGGCTTCACCCTCCGCCTCTGGGTTCCAGGCCTTTCTCCGCCACAGAATCTGGGCAGAGCCTGAGGTCCGAGCAGGGGTGCTGCATAGCAGGTTCAGGTGAATGTGTTCATTCACCAGATGTTCCTCGAATGTCTGCCACGCCGGGTCGTAGGCGTTGGGTCCAGTGGGGAGCCCGACAGAGGTCAGGCCCTGCTGCCCTGGGGGAGCTGACATTCTCGTAGGAGAAGCAGACACCAAAGAATCACCCACACGCACAGAGGTACGTGGTGAGTGCAGTGGGGAAAAATAAAGCCAGAAGGGGCACTGAAGGTGTGAGGACAGGAACTGGGACATTCACACAGAGACAGGGAGGGAGGGAGGGAGCTACGTGGAGATCAGTGAGAAGAGAGTTGGTGGGGGGCCCTGAGGCGGGCATGTCCAGGGTATGAAGAGTCTGAGGTGGCTGGGCCAGAGGTGAGAGGGGGCCTGTGGAAGGAGAGCTGACCGGCAATCCTGCAAGACCTCGTGGGCCACGGGCCGGAGTTTAAGGATGTTGACTCTGCGGTGGAGCAACTGTCTTCCACGCCCACCTCTGCTTGGTGACCTTAGCAAAAAGTTTCACCTTTGTGAGCCTCAGTTTCCACATCTGCACATTGGGGGTGATATCAGCCGCTCCACGGATGTCCCAGGGAGGCAGTGAACTCAGCGTCGGCATCTGTGCGGGCTGAGGGTCCCCCACGGTGGTGGAGGTGGTAGTGTGAGTCCTAGGGCTGAGCCACAGTAAACCACATTTGGTGGCTGGCATTGGTTCTTGGACCGCTTTCTCGCTGCAGACAGACATGCTGAAGGCCCTTGGAATAGGCGAGGGAGGAGCCCTGATGGGTGGAGGATGGCGGTGGTGGGTCTCCACTTTGTGCCTCCTCCCACCTACCACGGGGGCCTGGGCAGGTTGGAGGAGGAGGGTCCCTAACCGCTAGGACAGGTCAGAACAGGAGAGACAAAGCAATGTCCGCGTGTGGACAGAGGAAGGAGAAGGAGGGAGGAAGGGACAGAGTCCAGGGACGCCTTGGAGTTGATGACAGTAATGACACAGGAGCACAACCACAGGACAGGCGAGTCTCCAACTGCCCGGGTTCAAATCCTAGGGTTCCCCTCGCTGGGCTTCAGTCTTCCCGCCTGTGAATTGGGGGTGATGAGCATGCCTGTCTCACAGATTAGGGGTGAGAGTGGAATGCGATTAGGCAAAGAGCAGGCCCGGGCACACGTGTGTCTCCAAGGATGTGGCTGCTGTCATTCCCAGAATTGGCAGGTTAGACCAGCCTGGTATCTCGAGTCCACAGCTTCCCAAGCTGTGTGACCTGGGCCAGTGGGTGCCCTCTCTGTGCCTCATTTTTCTTGTCTGTAACGCAAGTCCCAAGATGACCCCTCCCTCCGGGGTCGGGCATGCAGATTCCGGGTCGAGTGCTCCGCAGAGGGGCGGGCACGACCAGCGCTGCTGTCATGGTGACCAGCCTTTACCGCCTGCTCCCTTGCTTTGCGTGCCGGCCCTGGGGCCAGGCCATCGTGCTGGGGTCTCTGTGACTGCTTGCAGGAACTCCTGGAAGCAGGTACTGTCTCGGTACTCTTCTAACAGAAGAGGAAACTGAGGCACAGAGCTGCTGGCCTGGGGCCACGCAGTGTGCTTCCACCGTGGGTTGGCTCAGCCTCCTGGCAGATCCAGCCTCCAGGCCCTGGGCTGCCTTGACTCCTGAGTACTAGGCTTGCCTGGGAACCCAGTGCCCATTCCTTGATGCCCCGTTGCCCCTGGCCAGGCCCCTCTGTTTACACGTAGCAACTCGTCTCCCTCCTCTCTGTGGCTCCTGTAAAGTCAAGAGCTTGGGGACTGATGGAGGGGTCAGGGGAGCCAGCCGTGCTCAGAGCTGCCCCGGGGTGGGGCTCCCGCCTGGCCACTGTAAACACAGCCAGTTCCTCTGTTTGTCCTGCCCTCTGTGCAGTGCCCAGAGGGAAGGGGTGGCCCCAGGCAAATATCCGGAGGTGTGCCCCTCTCTCCCCATCCTCTGCAGTCCCCCGCTGCGGGGGGTGGGGGAGGGGCTGGATGGCCTGGGGGCTCCCCGGTGAGCATCCTGGGTTGGCTGCTCCCTCTAACAGGCTGTCTCCTGCCCACCCTGTCTGGATCCTAAGCTCCTTCCTCTCCCGGGCTTAGTGAGGGGTCACGCAGCTAATCCTGTCCTGCAGAGGGCTTGGAGCTGACTTGGGGCCCCCAGGCACAGGCCGCGGGCTGGGGAGCGGGGGTGGGCAGTCAGAGTGAGAGAAGCCAAGGTGGGGAGTGAGGCTGGGCCTGAGGCCAGCCGGGGGCAGACAGTGATGAGGCAGTGGGGCCAGGGCGGGCCGGTGAGGGAGGAGATGGGGGGGAGTCGGAGCTGGAGACGAGATGAGAGGAGCTGGAGCTGCAAGAGAGGTGAGGGCAGAGAAGCCTGGAGGGAGAACGAAGTCGGTCAGGGTCCCCGAGGCCTGGGAGGGTGGAATGGACAGTGTTCTGGGGACTGGAATGGGGGAGCCGCACTGAACGGGCTCCCGGATTGGTGGGGGTACAGAAGGGGCTGGGGCAGAGGGCGCCCCCGACCCTGGCCAGGTCTGTTACCCTGGCAGAGCCCTGACTCTGGCCACCTGCTGGCCAGGAGGCCCAGGCCAGTTGAGACAGGTTGGCTGCTTGGGTCGCCACCCGCCTCCCACTGGGCTCCTGCCACCAAACCGGTTCTCCTGGACCGAAGGTCCCACCTCTGGGCTGGGGATGGCGGCCTCTCCGCTCTCACGCCCTGCTCCCTGCTCCTGAGGGAAAGGAGCCAGGAGGCCGACCAGGGGCTTCTGGGGCCGTGTCGTGGATCCGCTCACGAGCGTCCTCACCGGGTCACGAGACTCACTGAGCTGGGGCCGACTCTGTGCCGGGCACCGTGCCAGGTGCTGAGGAGCCAGCCCTGAGCCAGATAGAAATCCCCACCCAGTGCACTTCCCCTCGTCCTTTGGGTCTTAGTTCACACGAGCCCTTTTCTGGGAAGCCTCCCTTATCCCCGTCCTGCCATCCCTCCAGGTTGGGTCTGGCACTCTGTGACCCCAGCCCTGACGACCGTGGGCCATCAGAGGCTGTCTGGATCACCACTATGTCCCTCACACCAAGCAGCACAAGGCTGGGCACAAAGAAGTGAGTTGCTGATGGATGGATGGATGAGTAATAAGCAAAGGATGTTTTCTTCCCACTTTACAGATGAGTAACCCGAAGCCCCAAGAGGAGACATCACCCGCCCAAGGGCACTTCTAGCACCGCCAGCAACAAAGCAGGTCTGTGGGGCTCCAGGGGCATGTGTGTGGGACCAGGGTTGCGGGGAACAGCACCTGGGCCCCTGACACAGCTGGGAATCATCCTCATCATCAGAAGAGCAAACGCCGAGTGGGCCCTCCTTCTGTGCCCTGCACCGAGCCCTGTTCATTCATTAACTCATTAATCCTCCCGACAGCCCCACAGGGGTCAAGCCAAGGCACAGACAGGCTAAGTCGCTTGCCCAGGGTCACACAGTAGGTGGCAGAGGGAGATTTGGACTCTGCCCATCTGGTAGGTTCAGGAAGACCCCCTGGAGAAGGGCATGGCTACCCACTCCAGTATTCTTGCCTGGAGAATTCCATGAACAGAGGAGCCTGGCGGGCTACAGTCAATGGGGTCGCAAAAGAGTTGGACTGAGCAACTTTCACTTTGATTGAGCATTTACTGCTGCTGTGCCAGTACTGTTGTGAGTACCAGCCTGGAGACCAGTAGGCCCTAAAGACAAGGACAGTTTGGTCTGTTAGGACCCTTCATGAAGTGGGTCTTACTCCACTCTGTGAGGAACTTGCCTCCTCCAAGCCTCAGTCTCCTCATCAGTAAAGCAGGAATATATTAGTGAGGCTGCCTAGGAGTCACGCATCGGAAAAGAGCTTGGTAACCTTGTGTTGAACAAGTAACCAGAGGTATGTGCTATTTCTAGCCCACACTCCAGGCTGAGAAAGCAGGCACAGAGGTGGCAGGCCTTAGGCTCCGGTCACGGAGCACATACTGTGTGTTGGGCCTGGGGCTGAGATAGGGCGGGTGGGACACCAGGAAACTGGGCAGATGAGACCGGGCCCATGGCACTGAGAATCGCGATGGGAGTTATAAACACTGAACTGTAGACACAAGACTGACTGTGTGTTAGTCGCTCAGTCTGGTTCGATTTTTTGTGACCCCGTGGACTGTGGCTGGCCAGGCTCCTCTGTCTTTGGAGTTCTCCAGGCAGGTACACTGGGGCTGGTTGCCATTCCCTTCTCCAGGGCATCTGCCTGACCCAGGGATCGAACCTAGGCAGATTCTTTAGCATCTGAGCCACCAGGGAAACCCAAACATAAGACAGAGCAGCACAGTTTCCAGAAGTTAAACATGCTGTGAGACAGGATGGAAGGACAGGGGGCCTGGGGCATGTTCAGGAGAGGAGCCACCAGTGACTGGCCCCTGGAGTGGATGGGAGTCAGGCGTCAGTCCCCACAGAGGGAACATCCATGGCAGAGGCCCTGAGGTTCGGAAGCCGTTGTGAGCCAGAGCAAGGAGCTGAGAGCAGAGAAGTCCTCCACGGGGAGTGCTCACCTTTTCCCCTGAGTGAGGTGGGGCCGCTAGTGGGCTCTGAGCCAGGGGCCTGACTGGAGCATTCATAGGGCCCCTTGGTGCAGGTGGAGGGACAGGCTGTGGAAAGGGTGGGTGAGTGGGGAGACCAGGGAGGAATGGAGGATGGAGGAGAAGCAGCAGGTTCTGGCGAGCTGCCCCCTTCCGCAGGCCTGCCGGCAGGAGCCCCAGTCTGCACCCTCTGCACGCAGAGAGCCTGGCGCCATGTTCGGGAAGAAGAAGAAGCGGGTGGAGATCTCGGCGCCGTCTAACTTCGAGCACCGCGTGCACACGGGCTTCGACCAGCATGAGCAGAAGTTCACGGGGCTGCCCCGCCAGTGGCAGAGCCTGATCGAGGAGTCGGCTCGCCGGCCCAAGCCCCTCATCGACCCCGCCTGCATCACCTCCATCCAGCCAGGGGCCCCCAAGGTATGCTGGCACCTGCCACTGCCTCTCCTGACCTGCGCCGACCCCCATGGGGTGACCCCAGCCCTCAGCCCCACACTTGACCCTCCCTTGCTGACCACCAGACACACCCCGCCCCCATCCTCACCTTTCACTCACCCATCCACCACCGATCCCTCACCTGGCACCAACACCAACCCACCTTCCTTCCTGAGAAGCCCACGCTGACCTTGACCCTCTGACGGTCCCCCACGCCAGCCCCAAGTCATTCGTCTGTCCTGAGCCCTGTGCTCCTGTCCCTAGTACCACAAATTTGTCCTGGGTCTTGACAGGCCTCCCATCACAGGCGGAGGGACACACCAGTTCCCATGCGGTGACCGCCCCAGTGGTCAGGGCTGGGCCAGGACAGGCCCAAGGGACCGTCTGACCCAGCCCCAGGGTCCAGGCCAGCTTCCTGGAGTCAGGGTCACCTGAGCTGGGCCCTGAGGGCCGAGGACAAGGAGGAGTCATTCAGGCACATGGTGGAGAGCCAGGGCCAGTAGTGGAGGAAACAGCCCATATGAAGCATTGGGAGTGGGGAGAGGGGGTGGTTTCAGTTTTTTCCCTGCCATCTTAAGCAAATGTACTGAGCTGGGATTTGAATTGAGGTCCATTTCCAAGGCCTGTGCTCATAACCCCATTCCTGTGTCTGTGGTCTTGGCTCCCCGGGCATGGCCTGTGGTGAGACTGGTCTGGGGGCAGGGGTGTGGCCCCCACAGCCTGCGAAGCCAGCCTCGGAGCACAGACTTTACCCGAAGGGCAGTGGAAACCAGGAAGGGCAGCCTGGGTTGTTCTGAGGGGTGGGGGTGGAGTTGGGTGGGCCGATCAGCAGGCCTGGAGCTGACTCATCCTCACTGGTGCCCTGGGTGCTGTGCCCAGCCCAGCCTGGCGGGAGGAGCCCCGGGCAGACTCTCCTCCAGGGTCTCCCACTGGGGTGTTTGTGCGCCCCAGGCAGGGGGCTTGGGATACTCTGAATTCTTTGCCACTGCCTGGAAAAGCAAGACTTTACATCCAAGTCTCTATTTCTGTCTTCTGATGAATCGGCTGGGGCCGCTGGAGGGGCAGCTGCCTGCACAGGCAGGGTGCTGGCTCTTCTGGGCCCACTGGCCCCACCCAGCCCACCTCAGTTCCACCCCCTGCCAGCCCTGTGACTGCATGCCTGCTGGTTATGCCCTCATTCAGGCACTTCCTAAAAATCCTCCCCAACCCCCATGGATTCCTGACCTCTTATTTCAGCACCAGAGCCTGAGCAGGTATCTGTCTCCCTTATTTCACTGGGCCCCTGGGGCAAGACCAGACTGCCCTACTAGCAGCCAGGGTCCAGGAGAGGCAGGAGGCAGGAGGCAGGGGCCGGCCCACAGGGCACGGTGGCCTGTTGGTGGATTTGCGGGGTTTGAGTTTTCTGCACATTTGAAGCAGTGCTGGCCTCAGGATGTCTGGCAGCCCATGGCCTTGCCTGCCAGTGACTGACGCACAGGACTGGGGCCTGTGCTCTGCTCCGGCAGCCCCTATGCAGGCTGCCTGCCTCACTCACTCACTCATGGGCTCAGCAGGTATTTATCGAGGACCTTCTGCATACCCGCCACTGTTCTAGGCCTTAGATGCAGCTAGGAAGAAACAGTGGCCACCCTCACGAGCACTGCACCAGGGGAGCAGGCCACGGACAGCTGTACACATGCTTCATGTCCACCGGTGCTAAGTGCTCTAGAGAAATGGAAAGCATGAGAGTGAAATAGGGAGGGTTCAAGACTGGCATTTTAGACCATAGGAAGTCAAGGAGAGTCTGCAGCAGAGATCTGAAGTGGGGCGTGCACTGAGGAGGGGAGCCCCGGGCAGACAGAGGTGAAGGTATTCCAGGCAGAATGAGCAGCCATTGCCTGAGGTTGGGGTATGTCTGGTGTGTTTGAGGAGCAGTTATGAGGCCCCGTGTGCCTGGAGCTAATGGGTGAGGGCCCCTGGGGGAGCCCTGGAGGCAGTGACCTGGATCGGGATGGTGGCCATGGCAGGCAGGTTGTGCCTGGGACACACTCTACATTTGCATTCACCCACACCGGCCCTCGGACACTCCTGCCCTCTGCTCCAGGCCCAGACCTTTACCTTTTCCACCCACAGCCTCCATGGGAACAGAGAGCGTTGTTTGGGGCTCAGAGCCCTGCAGGCTGCAGGCAAGGAAGTGCCAAGCTGGGCCCTGGCCCCCACATCCTGTAATTTGCAACTTTCCAGGGCTTATTATGGGCTGGCCTGGCCTCTGCCCTCCTTCCCCTCCAGCCTGTAGGGCAGGGACCGCCGCTCCCCTCTGCAAGCCTGGAGAACAAGGAAAAGGCAGGGGGTGCGTCTCCCAGGGGCATCCTGGGAACCTTGCTCCCAGCCCGGGGGTAACAAGCTGATGGGGTGGGATGGGGGAGTTCCCCTGCCATGCAAGGCTCGGTGCTGGGGGCGGGGCTGTGGGGGCCTCCCCGGCCCGCCCCCACCCTCCCAGCCCCACCATCACCCCATGGCATTTCTTCATTCCGTCTCTGTCTTGTCTCTGTGTGTGTTGTGTTGTCTTGTCCGCCTGTGTTGGATGCACGTCCTGTGTCCCCCTCCTCCTTGCCCGGCCCCCACCCTGCCATTGCCCTGGACCCCAGACCATCGTGCGGGGCAGCAAAGGCGCCAAGGATGGGGCCCTCACGCTGCTGCTCGACGAGTTCGAAAACATGTCGGTGACACGTTCCAACTCCCTTCGGAGAGACAGCCCACCACCACCTGCCCGTGCCCGCCAGGAAAACGGGATGCCCGCGGAGCAGGCCGCCATGGCCAGAGGGGGCCCAGAGAAGGCGGGCGGCCAAGGCCGGGGGGCCAGTCACGGCGAGGCGGGTGGCAGCAGTGGTGACAGGCGGCGGGCAGGGCCGGACAAGAGGCCCAAGTCTTCCAGGGAGGGCTCGGGAGGGCCCCAGGAGTCCTCCCGGGACAAGCGCCCTCTCTCTGGGCCTGACGTCGGCACCCCCCACCAACCCACCAGTCTAGCCAGCGGGGCGAAAGTGGCAGCTGGCCGGCCCTTTAACACGTACCCGCGGGCCGACACGGACCACCCGTCCCGGGGCACCCAGGTAACCACTCCCCCACCCCAGGACCCCTGACCGTCGCCTTACCTACCCTATCCCCACCCACCAACTCCAGCCTACCCCCAGCCCACTGTCCATCTCCATCTTGACCGCCATGTGTCTGTCCCATAGCTGGGGTCCCTGTCCCCCAGCCCTTCCCCTGACAGCCACCTCTTTTTTCTGTTGCAGGGGGAGCCTCACAACATGGCCCCCAATGGGCCATCGGTGGGGGGCCTGGCCATCCCCCAGTCCTCCTCCTCCCGGCCCACTGCCCGAGCCCACGGCGCCCCCAGCCCTGGAGTGCTGGGCCCCCACGCCTCTGAGCCCCAGCTGGCCCCTCCAGCCCGTGCCCTCGCCGCCCCTGCTGTGCCCCCCGCCCCCGGGCCCCCTGGCCCCCGCTCACCACAGCGAGAACCCCAGCGAGTGTCCCACGAGCAGTTCCGGGCTGCCCTGCAGCTGGTGGTGGACCCCGGCGACCCCCGCTCCTACCTGGACAACTTCATCAAGATCGGCGAGGGCTCCACCGGCATTGTGTGCATCGCCACTGTGCGCAGCTCCGGCAGGCTGGTGGCCGTCAAGAAGATGGACCTGCGCAAGCAGCAGCGGCGAGAGCTGCTCTTCAACGAGGTTGGCCTGCCGCCCCGTCCCCCTAGGGCTCCCCGCTCTCCCCAGGGCTCCCCTGTCCCCCCGGCTCCTCCCAGGGCTTCCCTGCTCCCTTCAGGGCTCCCCCACCTGCCCCATTCCTCCCAGGGCTCCCCACCTCCCCACTGGCACCCCCCAGCTGTCCCACTCCTCCTGAGGCACTCCCACCCCACGGTTTGGAGGGCACGCAGGGCTGAGAACTGGGAGAGGCACTATGGGGCTGGGGTTTTCCAGGCCTGGATTCTGAGCCCAGCTCTTGTCCTCGCTCCTCACGCCTCCCCAGGCTGTCTCCTCTGTCCCCACGATACCCACTGCCACACTGTCCTGTTCTGGCCAGGCCCCAAGCCCCAGCTCCAGGCCCTGAGCTCCACTGACCCTCTGCTGCCTTCCAAGCCCCTCACCACCAAGTCACTTACTGGCCCCACAGTGTTGACTCCACACCTGCCTCTCCTGGTTCCCCATCTCAGAGAGGCCCCACCACCCCCGTCCCCAGGCCGGGGCCCTGAACCTCCCCGCTCCCACCCCAGCCCCTCAGGCCTGAGCCTGTCGCCCTTCCCCCATGCAGTGGCCAGCCGGAGCTGCGCACAGTGAGTGTCATGTCCCCCACCTTCAGGCTTTGCCTTGCTAAGCCTTCCACCCTACCTTGTGTCTGAGCTGCCTGCTTGTCCTTCTGGTCTCAGTCCTGCGCTTAGACGCTCTTGTCCCAGCGCCCTCTCCCAGTGTCAGCCTGGCCATCAGGGCTATCCGCAAACCCACTCAGGGCTGGTCAGAGATCAACATCAGCAGTGTGAGGTGTGCATGGGGTGGGAGCACCCCAGAATAGAATACAGATATCAGGCCCCTCGCTGCCTTCTAGGTCTCTTGGCTTCGGCCATGGGAGGACAGTCCCTGGACTGGACCCCGATGAGCAGGACTGGAGGGTGGAACTGGACCTGCAGTTTGGCAGGGCCACCACCCAGGCCGAGAGGGAGGGCTCCAGTGGTCCTCCCTCCATGGTGCTGACCCCACCTCCTGCGTGCAGGTGGTAATCATGAGGGACTACCAGCATGAGAACGTGGTGGAGATGTACAACAGCTACCTGGTTGGGGACGAGCTCTGGGTGGTGATGGAGTTCCTGGAAGGAGGTGCCCTCACCGACATCGTCACACATACCAGGTACAGCTGGGCAGCTGGACTCTTTGACACCCAGCCTGCTGGGTCCCCAGAGTACCCCCAGACCTCTCCCATATCTGGACTCTCCCCTCCAGACCCCTTGGGGTGGGGCCACATCTCAGAACCAACATACTGTCCCCATCACACCTCCAGAGTGGGACCCTGTCTGCCTCCCTCACTCTCTGCCCCCCACCTCCCCTGCCCTCCCAGGATGAACGAGGAGCAGATCGCCGCCGTGTGCCTGGCCGTGCTGCAGGCCCTGTCCGTGCTCCACGCCCAGGGGGTCATCCACAGGGATATCAAGAGCGACTCCATCCTGCTGACCCACGACGGCAGGGTGAGCAGTGGTGGGGTGGCTTGGCCTCCCCCAGCCTCTGCCCAGCTCTCCCCCTGAGGGTAGGGTAGGGTAGGGTAGGGTAGGCCCAACCCCCAGTTCAGTCCCTTGAGGAGCATTACATGTATTCCTTCCTCATGCATCAGTCCAGAGTCAGGGGTCCAGGTGAGTGGGGGGCTCTACCATCATCGGCCCCAGCTGCTGAGAAATGGAGTCTAGCCCTGGACCCAGAGAGGGGAGACTGCATCTGGGTGGCCAGCTACCGTTCTCGGCCACGTGAGAACCTGCTCCTGGCCTGGCAGCACCCAGGACTGGGCCGTGGGCTCTGGTCCTGTCTCACATCTTCTGGACTGAAGCTCTAAGTTTGTAGTCCATGGATGAGCCTCATAGTCCTGGAACCTGCATTCATATTCCAAGAGTGGATGTGATTTTTCAGGGGAAGGGGGATTGACTTTCACAAGATTCTGGTTGGTGATCTGCCTGCCCTCCCCCAGGAAAGTTAAACCAGTTCACAGAGGTGGGGGTTCAGGGGAAGGCTTTGCTTCCCAGGGAGTCTCAGTTGGGGTCATGAACATCTGAAGATTCTACAGACATGTGTGGGGGACACGGTTTGAGCACAGAACTGCATGTGCACTGTGTGAGCGTGCTCTCTGGAGGGTCCATTGATGTCCTCAGGAGTCTGAATAGGGCCAGTTGTTCCCAAGAAGGTGTAGATCCTTGGTTCTGGGGAGGTGGTTGTTCCAGAGGGGCAGGCTGCGTCCATCTCACCCCCCTGCCAACTAAAGTCATGCCCCCTGCCAGGAAGCCAGGGCCCAGGGCATAGCACTGGGAGCCAGCCCTGGTCCAAATCCCTGCCCAGCCTCTGGTACCATGGGACTCTGGCTGCCTCCCCCAGGAACCCCAGCACAGACCCTGTCAAGGAGGCAGATGTATGATCTCGGGCAGCTGACACAGCTGAGGGCCCCGGCCAGAAGACAGCAGAGTTCTGCCGAGGTCAGGCTCTAACCTCTGGGTGGCATATAGAAACCCAGTGTGTCAGAGGCTGAGGAATTAAACAGGCAACTGCCTCGGCTCACTCTGCCCCGCCGGCACCTCTGATCCCCGCTTCTGCGCCCTGCTCCAGGTGAAGCTGTCAGACTTTGGGTTCTGCGCCCAGGTGAGCAAGGAGGTGCCACGGAGGAAGTCCCTGGTGGGCACGCCCTACTGGATGGCCCCGGAGCTCATCTCCCGCCTGCCCTACGGGCCAGAGGTGAGCCAGAGGCAGCCAGTTGCCCTGCCATCAGTGCTGGTTTACGCTGTTGCAGTCCATAACAGCCGGAGTGCTGGAGTGAGGGGGCTTGGTCACCAGGGACAGTTTGGGGGGAGAAGTAAACTTGCCTGCATGCACTCCTCACCGACTGGGTGCTAGTGTGGAGCCAGTGCTTGGCAGCCGGAACAGGAGGCTGGGCAGAAGCAGCCCCGGCCCTGCCTGCCAGCCTGGGGCAGAGGCTTCAAACTGGCTGATGCGCTCTGAAGATGCTCTTGCAAGCATTTTTTTAAAAAAGACTTTTAAAAAAGACTCTCACGTGAGTCTGAATTTGATCCCCTGTTGGAAAGCCAAGTGATCTGGGCACAAGGTGGCCACATTCCCTCATGGCAACAGTCAGGTGCCGAGGAGCAGGGGAACCTTCATCTTGGTCACAGCCCCCACCCATCTGTGTTGCCTACTCTGACCTGCTTCACTCCCTGCCATTCCCTGCCTGGCGCTGAGGTCTTCCAGCTATGGCCTATAGCCCTGAGGACAGTCAGTCAATAAGACTTGACCCAGGGCCTGGCCAGGGTGCCCATGGAAGCATAGCTTGGGGAACTGCAGGCAGGAGTGGGGTCACCTTGGGAAGGGAGGCTGGTAGGAGATTCTGAGGACCATCTCTACCGTACTGCCTGTGACAAAGCCCTCTCAAGACGGATTTAGCAAAGTGGAAAACTGTGGGTCCCTAGGACTGTAAAGTTTGGCAGGGGCGCAGGCTTCATGCCCAGCTCTCTGTGTGCAGTGTCCTTCCCCGCTCTGATTGTCCCTGTGTAGTCCTCACTCAGGCAGGTGCTGCCCCCATCAGAGCAGAAATGACCCTGGCAGCTCCAGGACGCTTCTCACTGCCTGTGAGCACTGTTTTCCTGACTATCTTGCTTAAAGTCTCAGGGTCGACTGTGATTGGCTCAGCTTGGGTCACGTGTCCATCCCTGAACCAATTACTGTTTCTGCAGTCTGCTGATTAAGACAGCTTGGTCATGCACTATGGACTGAAGAAGTGAGGAAGGGGTTCTCCAGAGGAATCCAGGGGCAGGGGAAGGGGGTAGCAAAAAGAAGGGGATAGATGCAGGGTGAACCCTTCAGAGGGTTCCCTGGGTGAGAAGTGCATAGGGTCTGGCAAGCTGGGTATCAGTGTTCAGGGCCCAAAAACTCCAGAGTGAAGAGGCAAAGATGGAACCAGGGCCACCTGCCTATGGGTGTCCCCCGAGCGCTGGCCACACCCACACAGCTCAGCCCTGCTGCCCTGCCTCCACCACAGGTGGACATCTGGTCTCTGGGGGTGATGGTGATCGAGATGGTGGATGGGGAGCCCCCTTACTTCAATGAGCCACCCCTCAAAGCCATGAAGATGATCCGGGACAACCTGCCACCCCGACTGAAGAACCTGCACAAGGTGGGCCCCTCCCGCAGGCAGTGGGTATGGGGGAGACCACATATGGGTGGAGGGGACACCACCCAGCCCCAAACCCAAGGAGAGCTCTGGGTGTGGGCAGCACTGGGGTGTTGATGGCTCTAAGCTGGTGCTTGCTGAGTGCTGAGTCACCCCCACGTCCCCCAGGCCTCGAGTGTCTGTGGACTCTGCCTTCAGCCCCTCAGAGCTTGTGCTCAGGCTGGCTGGCAGGTAGCGTAGCAAGGTCCAGCAGAGGGGCGTTCCTGTGGGGAAATTGCCTGGTGAAAAAGGGGTGCCTCCAGGGCCCAGCTGTTGCCAGCTCCTGCCGAATCGTGAAAGTGGGGAGGCAGTGAGCCCCTGGGGCCAAGCTGTAGATGCTGAGGGCCTCTCTGCCCCTCCCTGGGCAGTAAATGCCATCGGCCCACTGGGCAGGAGGAAACGGGGGGCCTGATGGCAAGTGAGTGATAGAACTGCTCGCCGACCCTCTCGCCCCCCTCCCGACAGGTGTCACCATCCCTGAAGGGCTTCCTGGACCGCCTGCTGGTGCGTGACCCGGCCCAGCGGGCCACAGCGGCCGAGCTGCTCAAACACCCGTTCCTGGCCAAAGCGGGCCCGCCCGCCAGCATCGTGCCCCTCATGCGTCAGAACCGCACCCGATGAGGCCCGGTGCCACCCCCACCCCTGAACCAAAGAGCCCCCTGGGTCACCCCTGCCCGGCCAGAGGCCAGTGGGGGGGCCGACCCCTGCTCCTCCCAGCCCCGGAGACACTCCGTGTGGCGCCGCCCTCCTTGCCGGGGGGTGTGCAGAACCCTACTACTGAACTCCGGTTTTGATTTTGTGACTTTGAAAGAAACACAGGGACTCGTGGGAGCAAGTGAGGCTCCCAAGACCCCCCCACCCTCTGGGACAGGCTCATCCCCATGGTTTTCCTGTCTCCAGGAAGGGCAGGTGGCCTCCCATCACTGGAAATCTGCCGTGGAGGCCGCCGGGGGTGGAGACAACACTACAAAAGGTGTGCGTGTGTGTGTGTGTGTGTGTGTGTGTGCGTGCGCGCGCGTGCGCGCGCGCTCGCGTGTGCTCATGCCATGTGCGTGTGCATGTGGAAGGTCCAGTTCCGGTGTCCTCCAGCCTGCAAGTGGGGGTGTCTGAGACCTCACCTGACACGCAGCCCCTCCCCCCGAGCCATTGCAGGGGTCGATCATGAATGTCTGAAGAGTGGCCTTTTCCTTTGCCCTGCACCCCTCTGTGTGGCTGGACCGGGGACCCAGGGGGCGGGGCTTCCCACCCACCCCCAGCCTCTGCAGAACACGACTACTGCACCTGGACAGCCTCCTCTTTTCTAGAAGTCTATTTATATTGTCATTTTATAACACTCTAGCCCCCATCTGGGGACAGACGGTCCTTGGCCCGCGGGGTGGCTCCGGGGACTGAACCACCGCTTGAAGAATCAGGTTCCTGGCCCCTCAGCACAGCCCCGCCCTCCCCTCCCTCAAGTTAGTTTTACAATTAAAACATTTTCTTGTTTCGTGTGTGTGCAGTGTGTGTAGAGCTCCCCCCAACCCCACCCCAGGTCCAGGCCTGCTGGTGGGCAGAGCTGACGGGGCAGGGCTCTAGGCTTGGGGGGAGGCTTGGCTGACCCCAGGATTCCAGCCCCACTATGGGCCAGGGCTGTGTCTCTGGTGAGGGGCAGGGAGGATGTCCCAGCGCAGTAGCCAATAACGCGCCTTCTCGTGGGGACTGGATCGACGACCCCAGGCCTGGAAAGGCAGCCAATTTACCAGTCCACATGCCAGGATGATCAGCTTGCCATGTCTGCAATTTGCTGGAAACATAAAGGTTGGGTGGAGTGCATTCAGTGGAGAAGAACTGATCCTCGGGAGCTGACGTTAGGAAACTGGTCGGCAGGCAGATGGGCTTTGGGGGAATCAGCTATGATTGAGGGACCCGGGGCTGCTAGCCTCAGAAACACTCTATTGGGAAGGCTGAGTCCTTCCCTCCAGGCTGAGGCTGGGGACGTGAGGGTTGAGCCTGGGTCTCAGGAGAAAAGCCGGCTGACAGGTGACACTGCTGCTTCTGCATTCTGGGCAATGACCACCCCAGGGTGGGGTGGGCTTTGTGCACATCCTCTCCAGCACCTGGGAGAGCAAGAAGGGGACATCCCACCCAGAGCCCGCTAGGCGTCAGTGGCACCAGGAACCTCAAGCTGGTGTGTGGGCAGAAAGTGTGTGGAGAAGACCCAGAGAATCCAGCTTAGTCCTGTCTCGCCCCCACTGTCAGCGCCTGCCCCCTTAGCACCCCTCTCCACAGGCCCTGAGTCCCCCAAGAATCAGGGCTCTGTTTCTGTGACCACCTGGCTGAACACATGCGTGACACAGAGATTTAAAACAGCAGTACAGCCAACTACTGCTGTAAATGAGTGTGTTTGAGGCCTGGGTGAAATGTATACATTCTCTGTGGGGGGAAAATTTATATATATGCCAAAATTGGCGTGGGGAGAAACAGCACAAGAAAAGACTGAAATACGCCCTCCACACCCACCCCCATCAACACACACACAGCTTCAAACTGGAGTGCTTTTACAAATGAATTCCACCCAACAGATGGATCAGGTAATTCCCACCTTACACAAGTTGTTCCAGAAAATAGAAAAAGAGGACAGCTCCTGGCTCGTTGCAGAGGCAGCTACGCCTGTGAGCCAAGAGCCAGTTAAGGCCGGTGGAGAGAAGATGGCTGTCTCCTCCTCACCGTCTTGTGTGATGAGCTCACGGGATACCCAGAGAGCTCTGGGTTTGGGGACGGGAATCACTTGCCTGTCCATTGTGTGGTGGGGGCAACTCTGCATGGTTCCCTGGAGACTCCACTGTTACTGTCACCTTCAGTCACCATCACTGCTGTTTCAAAAGGGGTCGGGTGGTGTGAGGGCATCTCCTCCTCCAGACCTCCCTCCAGGTACCACACAGACAGGGTCCCCAGGGTATCAGTCAGCCTCTACAGTTGTTTCCAATGGGGTCCGGGAGCAGGGAAGGGCAGGGCTTAATCCAGGGGGTTGGTTACCAAGGCACTGGGAAGATTGGAGGCACCAGAGAACCCAGCTGTGCAGTGGTCAGTTGCTCCATTGTGTCGCTCTTTGCGACCCCATGGACTGTAGCCCGCCAGGCTCCTCTGACCATGGGATTGTCCATACAAGAATACTGGAGCAGGTTGCCATTTCCTCCTCCAGAGGATCTTCCCAACCCAGAGATCGAACCTGCATCTCCTACATTGCAGGCCGATTTTTTTACCACTGAGCCAGTGACCCAGCCAGCAGTCATTAAAGGCGAGAGGCCACCGCCTTATGGAGGCTGGAGTAACAAAGGAGTCAGTGGTACGACCAGAATCCCAGAATGCGTCAGCCATGGCTGGAACAGGGTTGCTCTCCCCACTTCTGCCCTCTGCTCCCACTCCAGTGCCTCCTACCGCCAGGACCTCACTGATGTCCACTGGCAAGGGAGTTCGAGGACTTTTCAGGCTTCCTGCCTCTACAGAACAAGGGAGCTCTTAGAAGCGCAAGCGGGGCAGAGCAGCAGCGGAGACGTCCTCCCAGCCACGTGGCCTGGAGGACTCCCTTGACAATGTAACTGACCAGGCACCGAGTGAACGTTACCTCCGCTGCAGCAGGGGGCGCTCTGGGTGCCGGTCTGAACTGCAGACGCCCAGGAAGGGGAGTCAGGGATGTACTCACCTGTGGGTCAGAGGTGTGTTTACACCGACCCAAAATGAGTGATTGAAACAAGTCGGACCGGTGGTTCTCAAAGTGTGGTTCCCGGACCAGCACCATCCCTGGGAACTTGCTGGAAATGCAAATTGCTAGACCCCATGCCAGGCTGAATCAGAGACTCTGGGTGGCGCCAGCAATCTGTATTTTAACAAGCTTTCCAGGGGACGCGGATGCCCACTCAAGTTTGAGAACCACTGAGATCCACACTTGCTCTCGGTAAAAGGCCAAGGAGCGTGGGACGCAGCCCTGCTCAGTCAGCAGGGTCCCAGCCTCCTTCCACCTTGCGGCTCCTCCATCCTAGGATTGCGGCCCCTCCCACGTGAGTAGGAGGGCACGCCCCTTCCCTTTAACGACGCGACCCAAAGATTTCCCTGTGGCCTCTTTGGCCTGAGTTAGTCACACGGCCACGCCCAACAGCAAAGAAGGTTGGGAAATGTAGTCTTTATTCTGGGCGGCTGTGCGTCTGAAACTTACCACTACAAGATCTTGCTGTTCGCGGATTCATGTCAATGTATAGCAAAACCAACACAACATTGTAAAGAAAAAAAATCTTTCTTGAATTTGTTACAAAAAAAGGAAAAGATCTTGCTGTTCACTAGATGCGCCAGGCTTCACCCCAGAGAATTCAGAGGCAGACCCAAGTGTACCCAAGAGCAAACGGATGGGGGTCGGGGTGTGGGAATAGATCGTTTAATAACAGTGTTGAAGAAATTGGTTCATCTTATGAAAAAAAAAACTGACTCCTTACCAAATAAAACACAAGGGAACCTGACGTCAGTACTATGCAGGGCAGTAGCCGCTATTCACGTGTGCTTACTTTTAAATTAAAATGAAATAAAATTAAGTATTTAGTCTCTCTGCTGCACTACCCACATTTCACACCTTTCAGTTGCTGCTTCTGGCCAGCGGCTGAGAATTACACATTAGAGATGTGAAGACTACCAGCTGGATTAAACATCACCATGAAAGGTCAACTATAAAGTTGATGAAGGAAAATAATTGATAACCTAGGGGCAGAGAAGGACTTCTGAAAACCCCAAAGGAATAAATTACGAAGGAAAAAATATCCATTTGATTATGCCAAAATTTGTTTTGTTCAAGGAAGGACATAATGGGCAAATGTACTGGGTTTCAGAATGGAAGAAAATATTTGCAAATCCTAACATCTTTAAGATATATTTTTTTAAAACAAGAAAAAGAGCATTCCTTACAGAGAAATAGGCATACACAATGGTGTAAACAAGCAACTAAGAAAAAAAAAATCCAAACACCAACAAGGATGTGTACAGGTGCTCAAACTCATTAGTAATCAGAGAAACACAAATTCCAGGGACTCCCTTGGTGGGCCAGTGGCTAAGACTGAGAGCTCAGAACGCAGGGGGTCCAGGTCAGGGAATTGTTAATACATCCCGCATGCAGCAACAGAAAAAAGAGCCTGCTTGCCGCAACTAAAGAGCATGCGTGCTGTAATGAAGACAGATCTCGAGTGCAGCAACTAAGACTCAGTGCCACAAATAAATTAATAATAAACATTTACTTTTTTTTAAAAAAAAGCAAATTTTAACAATGAGCTGTCATATTAACACTATGAATCTGGTAAAAATTAATGTCTGGCTTAGTCAAATGAAGTGCTGCAAGTACGAATCTCCCAACAATTCCACTCTTGGGTGACTTCCCAAAGAAATTCTCTCTTGGGACCGTGAGGGGGCGTGCCCAAGGATGTTCACGGCAGCAGTATTTATGTGGGAGCTGAGGGCACAAGACAGGGTTCCTGTGATGTCATCAGGAGCCAGGGCCCACCTGTGCCCATAGGAAGACGCCAAGCCAACTAAGTCTGTGCAAAAATTGTGGATATAAAATAGTCCTGGCTTCCCAGGTGGCTCAGTGGTAACGAACCTGCCTGCCAATGCAGGAGACTTGGGTTTGATCCCTGGGTCAGGAAGATCCCCTGAAGAAGGACATGGCAACTCACTCCAGTATTCCTGCCTGGGAAATTTCACACACAGAGGAGCCTGGTGGGCTAAAGTCCATGGGATCACAAAAGAGGTGGACAAGACTAAACAGCAACATTTTGCTAGACCAAAACAGAGACTCGTTCACACAATAGAATGACTCCCATGAGAAGAATGGGTAAAGGAGGGGCATAAAAGAAGGAATGAAAGAACAAGAGAGGGGTCTTGGGAGGAATAAAGACCTTGAAGGCCACAATGAAGGTCTGTTTTGTAAGCAAAGGGCAACCCCCTTTGGTGTGGGTTGGGGTCTGGTTACTGGTATTTAAAATGAGCATTACCCAGGAGATTCTAACATGCAGCCAGGAATGAGAATGGCAGTTTATCTGCCGCAGTAAGTCATTGTTGACCTCAAACCTCATGCCTGCCTCCCGCCATGTCCCACAGGGGAAGGGCCAAGGAATCATTCCATACCTTCCCCCATTTCACAGATGAGGAGACTGAGGTCACATGGCCTACAAGGGCCAGGCCTAAAGCCGTGAGTCCCTCATTGGCTTTCTTCTTTAAAAAAAAAAAGTATTTATTTATTTATGGCTGTGCTGGGTTTTTCTTGCTGCCCTGACTTTTCTCTCGTTGCATTTAACGGGAACTACTCTCCAGTTGTGGCGTGCAGACTTCTCATTGTGGTGGCTTCTCTTGCTGCAGAGCACGAGCTCTAGGACCCATGGGCTTCAGTAGTTGTGGCTGCCTGACTCTAGGACACAGGCTCAGTAGTGTGGCACGTGAGCTTAGTTGCTCCTCGGCATGTGGGATCTTCCTGGACTAGGGATCGAACCCCCGTCTCTGGCATTAGTAGCGGATTTTTTACCACTGAACCACCAAGGATGCCCTCATTGACTTTCTGAGCCAGGCCTCAGGCTGGAAAGAGGCTACAACAGTGAGCAGGATAGATCTGCCTCAGGATGCTCCAACTCTGACACCCCAGGGCCAGACAAGTGACATGGGGCAGGGGGAGGAAGTGGCCACACACAGGTTCCTTTGAAGGTCATTGACTTCTAGGGCGCCACAGCCTTGCGGAAGTTTGGTATGATGATGCCAAATGTTCTGATTTTCCTCAAGAAATCCCCATGTTCATATGAAAGTCCTTGAATCTCAAAGGTAGGCCACCAATTAAAAACATTTAACAGTATCATGTGGACCAAGCAAAATGGAGGGAATAGTTAGCATTCATCAAAACCTTATTGTGTCCAGCGCTTTGCTGAGTTCCTAGTGTTACCTCATTTAACCCCGTAGAGGCTTGAATAGTGTTTCCCTCTTCCTCCACCACCTCAAAAAAGAAGAAAAAAACAGATACGTCCTTAAGGAACCTGTAAGTATGACCTTATTTGGAAAAGGGGTCTCTGAGATGTGATTAAGGACCTCAAGGTGAGATCTTCCTGGCTTATCTGGGTGGGCCCTAAACCAGTGACAAATGTTCTTATAAGAAAAAAAACAGGGAAATTTGAGATACCCATGAAGGCCTTGTGAAGACAGGCAGAGATTAGAGTCCTACGGCCATGAGTAAAACCACACCAGCAGCCTCTGGAAGCTGAAAGAGGCAAAAAAAACTCCCCCTAAAGCTCCAGAGGGAGCAGGTCCTTGCTGACACCTTGATTTCAGACTCTTTGCTTCCAGAGCCATGAGAGAATACATGTATGCTGTTTCAAGCCACCTCCTCTGAGCCAAGTGGGCTATAGTCCTTGGGGTCGCAAAGAGTTGGATACAACTGAGTGGCTAACTCTCCAGGCTCATCAACCTTCCTAGCAGCCCTCTGAGGAAGTACCTTCCTTGTCCTGTTTTACAGCTGGGATGCTGTGGAACAGAGACTCCGAGTCACCAGCCTGAGGTCACACAGCAAGAAAGTGGTCAAGGCAGGGTTCAAAGCCATCACCATGCCGCAGCCTCCTGAGGACTAAGAATCTCTCACTACTGCACCTGAGGGACCACAGGTCTGAGCAGAAAAGGGTCAGCCTTTGTCTTCTGGGGCTGCAGTCAACCAAACTAGGCCAGACCCCAGAAAAGAGACTCCAGAAGAGAGATGGCTGCTCTTGGAGAACACTGAGAGGTGTTGGGCCAGGGCAGGGGACAAGACAGGATCCTGACCTGTCATTTAGGGATTGGGGACAGCTCAGTCTTTTCCAGGTTGACCAAAGGTATCTGCAGAAGTCTGGGGACCACTGAGTTAGGCAGAATTAAATTCTCTTTTCCTTTCTTCCCCTCTCCCTCTCTTCTCTACATTTTTATCCCCAACTTTCGATCTCTATCTTTCTTATTCTGCCATTTAATCGTATTGAGTATTTGAACAGGTAACAGAAACCCATGGTACAAAATATAGATTCCAAAGGGACTAAATTACAAAGTCAACCTTCCTTCCTCCGCATGCCCTGCCTCCAGGTTCCCATTCCCTGAGGCAGCCACTGAGACAAGTTTCTTCCAGAAATGTATGGGTGTACCTAGAAATACCTACCTGCGTATACTGGCATATGTTCTACTTTGCACAAACGTTCGCAAAATGTGCACATCCTTCTACACCTTGCTCTATTGTGACCTAACAATGTATTCCGGTGGTCGATCCCAGGTGGGGTACATGAGCAACCTCGCCCATGGTAGTGGCTCAGTAGTACTCCGTGGTGCATATGAACCCTGATTTCACTGGAACAGCCTCTGCTGATGGACGTTCAGGAAGCTTGCGGTGGTTTGCTGTCCTAAGCAACGCCACAAGAGAGACCTTGCACATACTTTCTATCTGGCAAATTTATCTTGCCCCCTCCCCGGCCTGCCCCTGGACTCCTACCTGCCCACTGCCCCCAGGAGATGCCTTCTGGATATCTCTGACCTTCTGGATCCTTCCCTGGATCTGGTCAACTCCATTCCAGTCTCCATAAGCATCTCTGTTGTCGGTCTCTCTGCTTCAGCCTCTCTAGATTTCTCTGCCTCTCTTTCCTTCTGTCTCCATCTTCATCTCTGTCTTTCTTTGTTTTCTTCTTTACCAGCTTCTCTTCTCTTCCTCTTTCTCTCCCCCCATCTCTTGTTTCCCTCCTTTTATCCTCCAACTCATCCTGCCTCTCTGTCGCCCCCTACAAGGTGAAGCTGGCTCAACACACATCCCCACCTCAGAGCCCAGTGGTTTATCCCCGGGGATGTGGTACCCAACCTAGCACAACCTTTCTCCCACCCTCATTCCTCTCTTGACCTGGCTGGGCTCTCCCATCCTCTGCAGCCCTGGTGGAGAAGCCACCATCTGCTCGTCCAAGCCCTGGTGCCCTGGTGCCCGCCCCCCCCACCCTTTCTTTCTCTGTACCAGCAGGATTGGACCCTGGGCCAAGTTGGCACTCCTGGGGGTGATACTGGCTTTTCATCAAGAGTCACGGGAAGCTAGACTGAGACAGGTTGGATGTGGCTTCTGGGCTAGACAGAGCCTCGTCCTCCTATTGGGGACTGGCCTTCTTGCCTTCCCTGCTCAACAAACAGAGCAATCAGTCTGTGTCAACCCTGAGCTGGGGACAAATAACAAACAAACCTCCACCCAAGGCCCTGCCCTGGTGAGGTTGACATTCTCACTGGGTGACACGGTTCATGACCAAGTGAATATGCCCACATACGCATAGGTATTTAAAGACCACATGAAGTTCAAGAAAGAAAGAACGAGGTGTGGTGACAGAGGAGAGCAGGGGGTAGGAAACTGACCTGGTGAGGGAGGGCCCAAGTTACTTTATATGAACCAATAGGGAACAATCACTGAGATGTATTGTTATATAGAATAAAGGAAGAGGGGTGTGTGCCTTATGAAGAGATGACACTTGAATGGAGAGGAAGTCAGCGGTGGAGGCATAAAGTGGAAGACCTTGTGGGCAGAAGGCGAGGCATATGCAAAGGTCCTGAGGTGGGAAGGAAGTTGGCAGGTCAAGGACCAGCAAAATTATGGGAGTCACGGTGGGTGAGCAGGAAAGCATGGACCACTTCACACAGCACTATGGGGAGGAGATAGATAGACCCATTTTACAGATGAGAAGCTAAGCTTTGCAAAGAAGGAGAGTCCTTTGCCCAAGAACACACAGGGTAAGGGTGAGGACTGCTGAACTCAGGCAGCCTTCTGCTCCTCACCACTAGGATAGTGGTTCTTAGTGCAGGATCCCAGACCAGCAGCACAGCATCACCTCTTGGGCCCACCCCAGGACCACTGAATCGGAAACTGGGGGTGGGGGGCTTCCCCAGAGGTCCAGTGGTGGAGACTCCACAGTTCCACTGCAGGGGTCATGGGTTCCATCCCTGGTTGGGGAACTAGGCTCCCACATGCCGCAGAGCAACTGAGCCCCACAACCACTGAGCCCAAAAACTCTGGAGCCTGAGCCACAACTAAAGAGCCCTCGTGCTGCAGCCAAATAAACAATTTTTTTTAAAGAGTTAGACATAAGGAAATGAAAGTGAAAGAAGGCCATGTGACCACGGAGGCAGAGACTGGAATGATTTGACCACAAGCCAAGGAATGCTGGCGCCGCTGGGAGCTGGGATAGGCGAGGAAGGCGTCCTTCCTAGACCCTCTGAGGGGTTGCCGCCTGCCAACCTGATTTCAGACTTTTGGCTTCTAGAACCATTAGAGAATAAATCTGTTTTTTTAAGCCACCTCACATGTGCTAATTTGCTGCAGCAGCTCTAAGAGATGAATCCACTGTTTGATGGGGCAGACAGAGCAGTAGACTCCAGCTTGACTTCCCACCTGCGGCAGAAGACAGAGCCCACCTAGGCTTCCCCCTGACCACTTCTGAGAACTCAGAATCTTCTTATGTGTAGAATTTAGAGTTGCTGGGATTAACGAAAGGAACAGAGATGGGGATGAGGTAAACTGGGACCAACTCAACGACTTAGAAACGGGGCTGCAAACCAGAATCTGGGGGTGGAGAGTCTGGGGAGCTGGGAAGGGTTTCAGGAGAGCAGAGATGACTCAACAGATGGTGAGAAGGGTCAAGATGCATGAGGGGCTTGGGCCCTAACCTGGGCCACCCTTGCAGGGGATGCTGACTCTTGGGCCAGACAGCAGAGGTTCAAATCCCAGCTCTGCCACTTTCTGGCTGTGTGACCTTGGGTTAGACCCTTCACCTCTCTCGGCCCATCTGTAAAGTTGGTTTAACAATAATACCTACCTTACAGGGTGCATTTGATTTAATAGACATAGAGCGCATAGTGCCAGGCACACAGTAACTGCTCCATTATTGCTATTATTGTTGTTGTTTTTATCATCTCATTCTGTTCCTCAGGTGTTGACATGGTGATGCCTCTCAGATTTATGTCTCAGCCCTGATACCTGTCTTTGAACTCTGCCGTGTACATACAGCTGTCTCTGCCCCCAATATTGCCCCTTTAGATGTCCAGTACTGACATCTGGGGCTTCCCAGGTGGCTCAGTGGTAAAGAATCCTCCTACCAATGCAGGAGATACATGGGTTTGTGCAGCAACCCACTCCAGTATTCTTGCCTGGGAAATCCCAGTGACAGAGAAGCCTGGTGGGCTACAGGCCGTAGGGTTATAATAGAGTCAGACATGACTTAGTGACTAAGCAACAATAATAACTGACATCGGACATAGAATACTGCTTCCTGCTTCCTCCTCACTGTCAATCCTGTTCTGGCCTCATCTTCCCCTCTCTGCAAATGGTACCACCTTCTTTTGCCCATTGCTCAACCCTCAAGGCCTTTCCTCTCTGTCAAATCAACAAAGATATTCAATCTGTCCTCAATCCATCAGTCATTCCATGGCACCACTCTGGTCCTGTCCACTCCCAGCTCCTTCCTTATTGTTTCCCTGCACCCTTCTGCCCTCACTCAGCTAGAGATCAGTTCATCACTTCCCAGCTGAAACTTTCCCCATAGTTTCACTGTGACTTTATTACACTTAGATAAATCCTACAGAGCTGCCCCCAAAATGTTTTATCTCATCTCATCTCCCCTGTGCTCCCTCCATTCCAGCCACACTGGCCTCCCTCTTGTTCCCCAAACCCACCACTCCTGTTCCGACCTAACAGCCTTTATACCTGCTGTTGCCTCCTTTTCAGGTCTTTGCTCAAATGTCACCTCCTCCAAGAAGCTCTCTTTGACCACCCCAGCTAAAATGGGCTTCCTACCCACTCCTCTTCCCTGTCATTACAACCTTTTTTCACCATCAAGGCATTTAGTGCTGCTCGTTAATTTGTTACTTATTGAGGGAATTATCTATGGTTCAGTGGTTAGGACCCCATGCTTACATTATTGAGGGTGCACATTCAGTCCCTGGTCAGGAAACTAAGATCCTACAAGCCTAATGACTTGGCCAATAAAAATAGAAAGAAAAAATTATTCGTAAATTGCCGAAGCCCATCCCTTCTCCCACAAGGAAGCCGCATGGAGATAGGAATCTGTTCTTCCACCATTATATCAACAACACAGAGGGCTTGGCCACTGTGGATGTTTAATAAATATTTATTGAAAGAATAAAAGGTAGTAGCCTATGAGGCCCACTATTCTACATCTTGCCTTTTTCACCCAATAGACTTGTGGCTGCTGCTGCTAAGTCGCTTCAGTCGTGTCTGACTCTGTGCCACCCCACAGACAGCAGCCCACCAGGCTCTGCCATCCCTGGGATTCTCCAGGCAAGAGCACTGGAGTGGGCTGCCATTTTCCTTCTCCAGTGCCTGAAAGTGAAAAGTGAAGGTGAAGTCGCTCACTTGTGTCCAACTCCTAGTGACCTCATGGACTGACTGCAGCCTACCAGGCTCCTCCATCCATGGGATTTTCCAGGCAAGAGTATTGGAGTGGGGTGCCATTGCCTTCCCTGAGACTTGTGGCTAGTGGTTAAGAATCTGCCTGCCAATGCAGGAGACACAAGAGACACGGGTTTGATCACTGGGTCAGGAAGATCCCCTGGAGATGGAAACGGTAACCCACTCCAGTATTCTTGCCTGGGAGAGCCCATAGACAGAGGAGCCTGGCAAGTTACAGTCCATGGGATCGCAAACAGTCAGACATGACTGAGCAACCAAGGGAGAGGAGAGGGAGTCTTGTTGCTAATTCCTTGTCTGTACATCAGGATTACCGTATCCTTTTGGCTTTCTTTTCTTACTGGGATATAATTTACATACAAGAAAATACACCCATTAATTTTTTAAAAATTTTATTAGTATTATTTTTGGCTGAATGCAGGATCTTGGTTCCCCAACCAGGGCTCGAACCTTTGCCCCTGCATTGAAGCATGAAGTTTTAACCACTGGACCACCAGGGAAGTCCCTAAACCCTTTTTTTCTTTCAGTTGCACTGTGTCTTCATTGCTGCGCTCAAGCTTTCTCTAGTTGTGGCGAGCAGGGGCTGCTCTTTGTTGCGGTGCTCGGGTTTTCACTGCAGTGGCTTCTCTTGTTGCGGAGCAGGATCTTTAGAGCACGGACACAGTATTTGTGGTGCTTAGGCTTAGTTGCTCCCAGGTACGTGGGATCTTCTCAGACCAGGGATGGAACCCACGTCCCCTGCGTTGGCAGGCAGATTCCTAACCACTGGACCACCAGGGAAGTCGCCCCCCCCGCCCCCCGCCCAAACACACCCATTCTAAAGATACAGTTTGATGAATTTTGGCAAATGTGTACTCCTGTATAACTACCACCACAATTAAGATAAAGCTCTTTTCTCATCCTGGAAAGGCTACCCCTCTGCCCAGGCAACCACCAACCTGCTTTCGTTGACTCTAGATCACTGTTTCAGAGCTTGTGTCCCCACAATGGGACCTTTGCTAATCAGAAGGTGAAGAAAGGAGACACTGGAGATCTAATGTTGAAAGACACTTGGCTCTATGGCTCCTGGATCGCTCAGAGTTAAGTAAAAATATATCTCATGGTATAGGGTGATGGGGTAGTTGTTTCTACAATTTCAGATTCTGGAGTCCACAGGGACTGAATTAGACTCCTGGCAGTAAGGTTTGAAAACACATCTATTTTTTCTTTTGGCCATGCCACGGGGCATGTGAGATCTTAGTTCCCTGACCAGAGATCAAACCCGTGCCCCCGGCATTGAAAGTGCAGAATCTTAACCACTGGACTGCCAGGGAAGCCTGAAAGTACACAATGAAAATAAGTTCCCTGGCTGAATCTAGTGAGCCCTAAAGTTTGGGGATCACGTGGTACGAGGATATGGGTGAGAGAGAAGGGCATTCTGGGTAGAAAGAATTTTCTGAGCAAAATCCCTGAGATGGCAGAGAACAGGGACCAGAAATCCAGGACCTTGAATTCTGGTAGACAGCTGGGATTTTTCTCCTGAGGGCACTGGGGAGGATGGCAGGTTTAAGCAGGGGAGTGACTACTTGTGTTTAACCTTTCATAAGACCCCTTGGACTCTGGCCCGTGTCTGTGTGTAAGAGAAGGGGCTGAGGACCCCAGGAGTGAGATAAAGTGGACACCATGGCAGGAGCGGGGCAGAGAGAGGAAGGGTGTTGATCCTCATTCTACAGATTTCCTGCCCTTTTTTTTTTTTTTTTTGTCTCTGGCTCTGAGCCACTCCCTGCCCTGGATTCTGACCTAGGGACAGCTCTGACTCCACTAGACAGACACTCCTCCTCCTAACTCTGTCCTTTCCTCCTCCCCCGATGAAGACAGGCAGGCATGGAGCCAGGCATGGGAGTAGGTCTCTGCGCTTGCAGTGGTGGTGGGAGTGTCTCTAATTATGCCAGTATCATGGGCTCTCCAAGTATTTGGAAATCTTTTGAGGACTTCTGGGTGAGCAGGTATACTGCACATAAGTTAGTTTGTCCCCTTCACTGGGTCCTTCCTCTCGCCAGGGCCCTGGCTAATTTCCAGATTTCCCAGGATAGGTCACTTCACCTCTCTTGCCTTTCAGTTCCCAAATCAGTCAGTGGAGAAACTATTACCCATCCCCACCTCCCAGCATTGTTGTAAGATTTAATGAGTTAAAGGCAGACACTCAATAAATGTAACTATGTTCTCCCATCTGTTTCTGTGTGAGCCACTGTCTCTGGGGGCAATTTGAATCTGTATCCCTGTGTATCACATGAGACTCCGTGTCCAATTTGCCACGTACCAGCTGCGCAACCTTGGGTGAGTTACTAGGCCTCTCTGAGTCTCAGTAACTGAGACTTCTACTCAAAGTAGAAGTCTCCTCTTCTACAAAATGGGTATAACAATAGTACCTATTTCCTATGGAAGATATGGAGATTGAATTAATTATTCCACCTAAAGAATTTAGAACAATGCCTGGCACACAGGTGTTAATTATCCGAGCATCATCATTTGGGTGTGAGCTCCATGCTGTATGTCTGCAGAATGTGTCTGTCAGCATCTTGCGGGAATCTGGGGCGGGAAGCATATGGGGTTATCTGGGGCGGTATGGGACCAGGCCTGTGAGGGAGCCCTCTGTTTTCTCATCTGTGAACTGGGGTAACAACAGCTCCCTACTCAGGATTGGTGTGCAAGCTGGATGCTGGGGTGTATGCAGCTGGCATGCAACTCCATACACATTTACTATTATCTTTTCTTTACATATAAAATGCCCATAATAGTAGCACCTACATTGTTAGAGGATGAAATGAATTTGTAAGAGCTTAGGACAACATCTAGCAAGCAGAAAGTGCTCACCTTGGCGCTTGTTACTGGTAACTTATGTGGCACTGAGCCTGTGCTTACCTGGGCGGGCTGTGTGATGTGGCAAGGGCAGGATGTGGCCGTGGGCATCTGGCCCTACAAGTTCCTCCGCCACCTCACTTCCTCCGCACCCTGACCTCCTGCTCCTACCATCACTCCAGTCCTGACTCCAAACTCCCTATGACCTCCCAGGGAGGAGGTTTGGCCAGCCTGCACCGCCTGCTCCAACCCCAGGAAGAGATGCAAGGCACCCCAATACCCAGGAGGGGTTACTACCTCCCTTTCTGACACCATCTCAGTGTCTCCCTGGGGTCCTCCATCTCTGTGACTCCCCATCTCTAGCTCTGGGTCTCTCTGGGTCTCTCTCTGTCCTCCACCCCACCCCACTATGCTTCTGGGACAAGAAATATCAGGTCCCAAGGATGTGTGCTAAGTGAGGGCAGAGGAGGAACAAGCAGAGGCGGGACTCCCCTCCCACTCTCACCCCTTACAGCATCCCCAGCTGACCGAGAGGTTGCAGGGGGTAGAGGGGGGCTTCATTAATTAAGCTCTCCTGCAGACACGCGGGATGTTAACGAGGTGGATGGACCTCATTAGAGAGCCGAGCCCTGGCATTAGCGCCTTGATCACACCCCTCTCCGTGGCTGATGTCTAGGGAAACTGGAGCAGGAGGCTTGGGAAACACAGCAGGGCTGGGACCCGGACTCCTGCAGGCTAGGAGGAGGGGCTGGGACCTGGGCTCCTGAGCCCAAGGGAGGAGGGCCTGAGGGCCCGGATCCATCCCCCCAACACACCCCTCTACTTAAAGGCCAGCCGAGGCGCTCCGCCCTCTCCCGCCCCTGGTTCACCCCGAACCCTGAGGAGGAGCCGGGACAGTCACCCAGACCTGAGCGATGGAGGAGGTACGGGAAGTACCGGAGCTCGGCAGCGGGATGGAGGAATCCGCAAGCCCCCAAGAGCCGGCGTCGCCGCCCCCGCCCCCGTCGCCGCCTTCGCCCGCGGTCCCCGAGACCCCCGGGCTCCCCGCGCCCGAGTCGCCAACCGAGGCCCACGCGCGGCAGCTGCTACTGCAAGAGTGGGCGCCGCCGGGCGGGAGCCTAGAGCTGCCCCCGAGCCTCACCTGGAAGCTGCTCTTCCTGCGGCGACCGCTCTACCGCAACCTGCTGCGCTCGCCCAACCCCGAAGGTGCGGGGCGGTGGTCCGCGCGAAGTTGGATCAGCTCGGAGGCCGCCACGCCTCCGTCTCCTGCCCCTGGGCTCGCTCACCTAGACCCTCGGTCTCGTCTTCTCTTTGTCTGTTTCCTTGCCTCTTACTCTGTTTCTCCATCTCTGTCTCTTGATGTCTCCCTCTGTGTTTTTATTGCTCTGCATCCTTCTCTGGGGCTTCCGCGGTGGCACAGTGGTAAAGAATCAGCCTGCACTGTAGGAAATGCAGGAGACGCAGGTTCGATCCCTGGGTCTGGAAGATCCCCTGGAAGAGGGCATGGCAACCCACTCCAGTATTCTTGCCTGGAGAGTCCCATGGACAGAGGAGCCTAACGGGTCGCAAAGGTCGCAGAGAACACTGGGGTCGCAAAGAATCTGACACGCCTGAGCGACTGAGCAGCCATGCATGCAAGCACTTCCTTCTCTGTCCCCTTTCCTCTCAGCGTTCCACTCTGTCTCCTGTGTCTCTGTCTCAGCTGCATCTCTGTCTCTTTCTACATCTTGTGTCTCCGTCTATGTCTCCCAGGGTCTGTCTCACTCTGTATCTCTCCCTCCCTCCTCCCATGTTACCGTTCAGTCGCTCAGTCATTCCGACTCTGCGACCCCAAAGACTGCAGCACGCCAGGCCTCCCTGTCCTTCACTATCTCCTGGAACTATCTCCCTCCTCCCATATTCTCTCTCTTTTTCTTGGTTCCTCTCTCTCTTTCTCCCTCTGTTCCTCCCCTCTCGACACAACGCCCGCCCCCTCCGGGCACTGGCCCTCTGACCCCAAGACATTCTCAGGGCTCTCCCAGGGCCCTGACTCACTCCCCGTTGCCTGGCTGGGCTGGTCTGGTAGGCGGGGCACCGATTCCGGTCCTTCCAGCCGCGTCCAGCGGGCAGGGAGTGGGGAGCCTGCCGGAAGGAAGGCAGCTTCAGCCCGCCTGAGGCTCCGCTTACCTGCCCTTTTCAGGCATCAACATTTATGAGCCAGCGCCCCCTACTGGTCCCACCCAGCAACCCCTGGAGGCTCTGGGTAAGCGCCGGGTGGCTAGCCCCAGGGTGAGGAGGGTGTGGCCCTGGAGAACTGGCATGTTCTAATCCTTTGCTTCTCCACCCGCCAGGCAATTTCCGCGGCTGGCACATCAGGACTGAGAAACTCCAGCAGAACCTCAGGTGAGTGGCCGGGTCACACGTGGCCTGCATTTGATTCCCTCTTCCGGCCTCCCTCGCTATGACTCATAAGAGTATGCCCATTAAACACATGGCATAGGGTCTGGCTAGCTTGCTCATAGTAGGTGTTACATGCCTTGCCTTATCACTCAGTTCGCGTCCAACTCTTTGCGACCCCATGGACGGTAGCCCACCACGCTCCTCTGTTCATGGAATTCTCCAGGCAGGAATACTGGAGTGGGTTGCCATTCCCTCTTCCAGGGGATCTTCCCGACCCAGGGATCCAACCCGGGTCTCCGGCATTGCAGGCTGATTCTTTACCGCCTGAGCCACCAGGGAAGCCTAGCAGTTAATACTGTTCCTATACTCAGCCTCTTTCTGTGGGAACGGGAGAGTCACCCAGGCCACCGGCTGTCTGCCTTTAAACCAGTGCCCTTTCTGCACAGTGGATGGGATGCCGCAACTCAGGGGCTCCGAGTCACAGGCACTTGGGTTCAACTTCGCCACTTCTTTGTGGCTCGATATTGATAAGTCACTTCCCTGTGTGCACCGCGGTTTCCCCATCTGCAACACAGGGTTCAGGATGCATCTCCCTCAGAGAAGGAACCGAGACTGTGAGGTGCTGAGTGGGTGCTCATCCCCCATCGGCCAGCGCCCTTGACGTCTTTAGGAGGGTGCGATGATCAGGGTGTCCCGCTTCTGGGGGCCCGGCTGACCTGGGAGAATGCCAGCCGATGGCAGCCCTCCCCGGTGCCCTCTCTCACAGCTGGACGGTGAAGCAGCAGTGCGTGGATCTTTTGGCCGAGGGCTTGTGGGAGGAGCTACTGGATGATGAGCAGCCACATATCACCGTCATGGACTGGTACGTGTCTCCGCCCCGCCCACCTGCCCAGCCAGGTGGCACTTGCGGGCTCCCCAAAGCGCATGCTTCACCCCGTGCTCCCTGAGACCCTCCTGCCACTGCAGGACCCAGCCCTTTCCATCTCTCTGGCCCCTTTGCTTTGCATCTTTTTGTTCTTGAAATGTTCCAGCCCAGAGCCTCTTCTTTCTTCCTCAGATGTTGGTCACCCTCTTTTCTTGAGATGGAGTCCCCCCTCTATTTGGCTGCATCTCACAGCTTGAAGGATCTCAGTTCCTCAACCAGGGATTGAACTCAGGCCACGGGGAGACTTCCCTGACCACTCCCAAGCTGGGTCAGATGCACCATGCTCCAGGACCCCCAGTGTCCCTCCCTATCCCAGCCCTGACCGTGACATGTCCACCTCCCCCACTGGACCATTACCATCATCAGTCCCATGAGAGCAGGGCGTGGGGCTGTCTCGGTCACTGCCATGTCACAAGCAGACCCAGCCCCGGTGCACATAGTGGGTGCCAGTGGGTGTGTGTGTGGAATGGCAACTGTACCGGGAGTGGGGGCTGTGGTGGCAGCTAAAGGCCTGCTCCCCCACCCCCCAGGTTCGAGGACAGCCGACTGGACGCGTGTGTGTATGAGCTACATGTCTGGCTGCTGGCGGCTGATCGCAGCACAGTCATCGCCCAGCACCACGTGGCCCCCCGCACCTCCGGGAGAGGCCCTCCAGGCCACTGGATCCAGGTGAGACGCCCTACCCTAGCTATCCCCCGACACACATATGCTTTTGTGTCCCAAGACCTCACAGAGGTAGGAGGGAGGAGAGCAGGGTTTATGGGTCCCTAATAAGAACTTCTACCTGACCCTGGTGCTGCCCTAGGTGTCCCACGTATTCCGCCAGTACGGCCCCGGCGTCCGCTTTGTCCACTTTCTGCACAAGACCAAGAACCGGATGGAGCATGGTGGGCTGCGGCGGACTAGGGTGACCGACTCTTCTGTGTCTGTGCAATTCAGGGAGTGACTGGCTGACCCTGGGCGCCTCCTGACCCCTTATATGATGATACAAGATACCAACCCCTCAGCGACCTCTTATTCCCTTATCGCTTCTGATATCTTAGCATCTCTCTGATCCCCTAGCAGCTCCCTAAGCCTTAGAAGTCCCTAACCCTTAGTACCTCCTGACCCTTAAGCTCCACCATGTTGCCTGATCACCCGCCTTCTCCCTTTATGCCTTCCCGTCCCCTTGGCTGCTCCTGGATCATGTACTACCTCCTATGCTCCATAATCCTGCCTGGCCCTTGGCTTCTCATTTGACATCTTCACACATCTTTGAATGTCTGTCTCACTGGCATTTTCGCTGCACTCTCTGCATGAGGGCAGTGGCCGCTTCTTCCTGAGTCGGTGTTTGACAAGATAATGGGGGCTCATAAACCTTTGCTGACTGAATGAATAAATACCCATGCCCAAGGAATGCTGTTTCCCTGGTGTTTGCTCCTCAGAATTTCATCGAGTTCATTTCCCACTTGCACATCCTCTAATCCTTGATCTCCAGCACCTCCCTTGACCTCTGATCTCTTATGTTCCAAATTTATGGCCTCGTAGCAACTCTACTTACCTCCCTCTTCTCCCATGTCTCTCAACTTTCAGAATGTCCCCAGATTTCCTTCCTCCCTCCAATCCCATGTTCTCATCCCCCAGAGCTGTCCCTCTACTTCTCCTCCTCCCAAGACCTCTCATTGCTCTTCTCTTACTCCTCCAGAGCCTCCAAACCCAGGTAGTCATCAAGGTCCTTACCCTTAGGGGTAGTAAATTGCAAATCTGAATTTTCAGAAATATGCAAATTAGAATGAAAGTGTTCCCCATATCGGGGCCTGGGGCATTAAAAATATTTCACAACCCATGAGTCCTGGGCTGTGGGCAGATCACAAAACAGACCCTGGACCTACATGGGGCAGAGTCCTTGAAGGCCTTTTACCATCCTATGTATGAATCCTGAGAGAGTCTTGAGGTGCCTGGCAAGCCTGAACACCTGGTGTCGGGAGGGGGGGATTTAGAAAATGGCTATCCACCAAAAAGTGTGGAAAGCATTTCAGGGTTTAACAATCAGCCAGCAGTGTGACTTCTCTGGTAGTCTTGTGGCTAAGACTCTGAGCTCCCAATGTAGGAGGCCCAGGTTCCATCCTTGTGCAGGAAACTAGATCCCACACGCTACAACCAAGACCCAGCGTGCATGCTCAGTCGTGTCTGACTCTTTGCAACCCCATGAACTATATAGCCCTCTAGGTTCCTCTGTCCATGGAATTCTCCAGGCAAGAATACTGGGGTGGGTTGCCATTTCCTACTCCAGGGGATCTTCCTGACCCAGGGATTGAACCAGTCTCTTGCATCTCCAGCGCTGGCAGGCAGATTCTTTACTACTGCACCCCCTGGAAAGCCCACGACCTAGTACAGCCAAACAAAATAAATAAATATTTTAAAAAAATCAGCCAGCAGTACCGTTACTTGAAACGCAGATGCCCTATGGGTATGTGTACGTGTGCGCATACCTAAATCTGTGCATGTGCCCCCACAGGATCTATGCATGCGTCCCCACCCACAGCAGATACTGTTCCAGGTATGGGCTGACCCAGCCCTTACCACCCTGCTCCCTCCTCCATTCCCGACCCCACATCTGTGTGGACTTGGGGCCCAGATACAAGCAGATGGCAGACAGGGATGGCTTCATAAAGGCTGTATTACAGGGAAGGCAAGATGAGGGCAGGCAGAAAGCTCTGTTCTCCTGGGTCTTACAGACTTCAGCAGACCCCATGGACAAGGCCAGGTGAGGGCTCAGCACTTTGTGAGGGTTGGAGATGAGTGATCTCATAAGGTATCATTTGCAACTGCAACAGAATCGAAAATTATTGCCAGAGGGTGCCAGGGCCTCAGAGATTTATGTTAGGAGGGATTCTAGAAGCCTGAGATGAGGTTGGGGGCTGGGGCTGGGCTCCAAGTTCAAGGGCTAGGCATCCTGGCCTGGGAGTTTGGGGCTGGGGGTTCTTGGAGTTCTTGGGGATAGAGGGGCAGGTGGGTGGTTTTAGAGGGTGCCCTGGCTAGATCTAGCACTGCAGGGCCTGTGAGTTTGGATATGTGAGTACAGGGTGGGCTCAGGGGCCTCCAAAGTTGGGCCTGGAGGCTTCAGAACCTTAATGGGGGCACTGGGACCAGTTTCAGCTTTAAGGCTGATGTAGAGGATCTAAGAGAGTGGAGCGTGAGGGCTAGATAGGGTATTCCTGGAATTAGGTCTGGGGTCTTGAGGTCTGGGTCAGAGCCCTGGGATCTGATGATCTAGGGGGGTGGGGAAGGACTAGCTTTGGTTCTGGGTGCTTCAAAGTTGGGGGTTTGATGGCTTCCCATCATCAGGCTAGGCTTGAGGACACCAGAGATGGTCTACCCTCCCTGAAGAGAGCAGCCGCCTGGTGGGTAGGCAAGTGGGCAATTCAAGGAGGTGGGAGGGGGAGCTCCCAGAATGAAGAGTGGATTACCTAGTCTGGGAATCTCAGAGTTGGGTCTGGGAGATCCAAGGGGCATGGGCTTGGGGGAGGGGACGTGAGGGAGGAGAAGGGGGATCTCGGAAACTGTTTCTAAGGACGCTCAGTTTGGGTCAGAGGCTCAGGGATCTGGGTGTTGGGGCCGGCGGCGGGCGGGCACCTGCAGTAGACCGAGGAGATGGCGTTGGACCAGTCCCCGAAGAGGCCGCGGCGGTACTCCTCCAGGCGCGGGTAGCTACCGGCCGAGAACTTGCGCGACTTGCCCTCCTTGCCGCTACGGGACCACACGGTGAGCTCGCAGCGCTGGCCCACCACAATCGAGGAGATGACGTTCGTCCAGTCCGAGGGCAGGTAGGGCAGATCGGCGCCCGGCTCCAAGGAGAGCACGGCGCCGGCGCAGCAGTTCTCGTAGTAGGGGTCGCTCTTGTCGTAGAGCTTGGCGCACGTGCGCGTCCCGTCGGCGTCCTTCAGGTCGGCGGACGCCGGGCAGGCGCCTCGGACGCCGGGGACGGCCACCAGGGCCAGGGTCAGCAGCAGTGGGCACAGCGGGGACATGGTGACGCTGCGGGGCCGAGCTCCCGCTCCCTTTTATGCGCCCGACCCGTGGGAAGCGAAAAGCTGCGAGATAAGGACTTGGGGAGGGAAGGTGAGGGCGCCCGGGAGCAGGGAGACTTCCCAACCTACATCAACAACCTACATCAGGTTGCATACAGGAAGGACTTTATTTGCATAAAACTCAGCCGTTTAAGACGGAATGCAGCAAATGACAGGACCTGTGGCTTGGAATACAGAGAGTAGCATAGGGTTAATAGTTAGAGAGGGGAAGAGTTCTTAAAAATTGACAGCGAGTGGACAACCTACCCCACTTCCAAATAGGGAGAGGCCCAAACAGGGGGAGGGGAGCTGGGCCTCGGTGCTGGGCACTACCCTTCCCCCCAGGCAGGCCCTTGGGAAAGGATAAGCTGGAGATAAGGAGAGACAGACCCTGGAGGGGAGGGGGGAGAGGGGAAGGAGGAGAGGAGAAGGGAGTCGCCCCCCACCTCCCCAGGAGCAGATCTTCCAGAGCAAGGCTGAGAAATTAGCTAGACATATTTGCAGGATGAAAATCATTGCAAGGTAATATACAAAAGGCTTGGGGGGAAATTTGCAACACTTGGGACAGCACAGAATTAGTAGCTATTATATATAAAGATGGAAAGAATACAGGGAAGTACTGTATAAAAAAGATCTTAATGATCCAGATTACTACAATGGTGTAACTCAGAGCCAGACATTCTGGAGTTCATAAGTCAAGTGGGCCCTAAGAAGCACTGCTGTTTAATATTCCATTGTGTATATGTACCACAGCTTTCTTATCCATTCGTCAGTTGATGGGCATCTAGGTTGCTTCCATGTCCTGGCTATTGTAAACAATGTGGCGATGAACGTTGGGGTACACGTGTCTCAGCATTAAAAAAAATTCATTTGAATCAGTTCTACTCAGGTGGACGGAACTGGAGCCTATTATCCAGAGTGAAGTAAGCCAGAAGGAAAAACAACAATACAGTATACTAACGCATATATATGGAATTTAGAAAGATGACAGCGAGAACCCTGCATGCGAGACAGCAAAAGGAACACAGATATATAGAACAGACTCGTGGACTCTGTGGATGAGGGCAAGGGTGGGATGATATGGGAGAATGGCATTGAAATGTGTTAATTATCATATGTGAAATCAATCGCTAGCCCAGGATTGATACTCGGGGCTGGTGCACCGAGATTACCCAGGGGGAGGGATTCAGGAGGGAGGAGGGAGGGGGTTTCTGGAGGGGGAGCATATGTAAACCCATGGCGGTTTCATGTCATTGTATGGCAAAACCAACACAATAAAGTAAAGAAAATTAAAAAAAAAAGAAGCACTGCTGTTAATGAAGCTAATGGATGTGATGAAATTCCAGCAGAACTATTCAAATCCCTAAAGGGTGATGGTTTTGCATTAATTATGCCAGCAAATCTGGAAGACCCAAAAGTGGCCACAGGACTGGAAAAGGTCAATCCTCATTCCAATTCCCAAGAAGGGCAGTACCAAAGAATGTGCTAACCATCGGACAACTGCACTCACCTCCCATGCTAGTAAGGTCATGCGTAAAATCGTGCATGCTAGGCTTCAGCATTATTCAAACCAAGAACTTCCAGATGTCCAAGCTAGGTTTAGAAAAGGAAGAGGAACTAGAAATCAAATTGCCAACATTCACCAGATTATAGAGAAAGCAAGTGAATTTCAGAGAAACATCTCTCTGTTTCATCAACTACGCTAAAACCTTTGATTGTGTGGATCATGACAAACTGTGGAAAGATCTTAGAGAGATGGCAATACCAGACCATCTTACCTGTCTCCTGAGAAACCTGTCTGCGGGTCAAGAAGCAACAGTTAGAACCCTGTATGGAACACCTGATTGGTTCAAGATGGAGAAAGGAGTATGACAGGGCTGTCTGCTGTCACCCTGTTTGTTTAACCTATATGCTGAGCACATCATGAGAAACGCCAGGCTGGATGAGTTACAAGCTGGAATCAAGATAGGCGGGAGAAACATCAACAACCTCAGATATGCAGATGATACCACTCTAATGGCAGAAAGTGAAAAGGAACTAAAGAGCCTCTAGTTGAGGGTGAAGGAGGAGAGTGAAGGAGCCTGCTTAAGACTACATATTAAAAATACTAAGATCATGGCATCCATCCTCATTACTGCCTGGCAAATAGAAGGGGAAAAGGTGGAAGTAGTGACAGATTTCCACTTCTTGGGCTCCAAAATCACTGTGGACAGTGACTGCAGCCATGAAATCAGAAGATGATTGCTTCTTGGCAGGAAAACAATGACAAACATAGACAGTGTGTTGGAAAGCAGAGTCATTGTTCTGCTGACAAAGGTCCATATAGTCAGGGTTATGGTCTTCCCAGCAATCACGTATGGTTGTGAGAGCTGGACTGTAAAGAAGGCAGAACACCAAAGAATTGATGCCTTCGAATTGTGGTGCTGGAGAAGACTCCTGAAATTTCCTTGGACAGCAAGGAGATCAAACCAGTCAGTCTTAAGGGAGATCAACCCTGAATATTCACTGGAAGGACTGATGCTGAAGCTGAAGCTCCAGTATTTTGGTCATCAGATGCAAACAGACAACTCAGTGGAAAAGTCCCTGATGCTGGGAAAGATTGAAGGCAGAAGGAGAAGAGGCGTCAGAGGATGAGATGGTTGGACAGCATCACCGATGCAAAGAACATGAACCTCAACAAACTCCAGTCAATAGTGAGGGACAGGGAGGGCTGGCGTGCTGCAGTCCATGGGGTTGCAAAGAGTTGGACACAACTGGGCAACTGAACAACAACATATATAAAGAGGACTTACAAACAGACAAGATATCAAACAACACCCTCTGCCACCCACCCCAAGAAGGACAAGTCAAGGAAGGGGAAAGGGAAGGAAGAAGCTGCCACTGTCCCCCACCCAAGAATTATCACTCCCAAGGAACTAGATTTTCTTTACCAAGATTGGAAATCTTGCATCTATAAAATAAACAGGGCACTTCCCTGGTGGTCCACTGGCTAAGACTCCACACTCCCAATGCTGGGCTCCATCCCTGGTCAGAAAACTAGATCCCACATGCCACAACTAGGACACAGCACAGCCAAATAAATAGATTTTTTTAAATAAAATAACCAAAGGATAGTTTAAACTGTATAAAACTTAAACCTTTTGTATAGCAACAAATAAAAAAACATAATCTGGGGGAAAATAGACAATTTTTGTTAAATGAATGTTTACTGATCAGCAAGTCAAATAGTACAAACCAAAGGCAAAATTAAGGGGCTGCCCAGGAAAGTTAGGTAGGCTAGAATCTCAGGGACATGAGGCCCCTGGCATCTGGGAGTCTGGCCAAGGCCCTTCAGAGGCTCTCTGGAGTCCTTGGCCTCCCGCCAGATGAGAACAGGGTCAGGTGTGTGACTGAGCTGAACAGATAGATAGTGGTTCAAGTCTGTGGCTCTGTGGGTAAGTCCAAGTCTGGGTCTCAGTTTCCTCATCTGTAAAATGGGTGACATTTCTTCCTACACTATAGGATTGCTTTGAAGATTACAAGGGATTGTAGAAAAGTACGGGGGCTAAAGAAATAGCCTATGGAGCCAGGCTGCCTGGAGCCAGATCCCAGCACCTCCACGAGCTTTCGCAGGTGACTCTACCTCAGGGTCTCATGGAGTCAAGGACAGATAGTATCCACCTCATGATGCTGGTGTAAGGAGTAAATGAAATAATCCACATAACAGCACTTACAGTAGGGCCACTGCTATGTGCCATATGAGTGTTTGCCTATTCTTTTTTTTTTTTTAATATTTGTTTATTTGGCTGCCCTGGCAGTGGTGCCACATGAGATCTACAGTCTTAGTTGCAGCATACTGAATCTTGAGCTGCAGCTTGTGGGATCTAGCTCCCTGACCAGGGACTGAACCTGGGCCCCCTGCTTTGGAAGTTCGGAGTCCTTAGCCTCTCAACCACTAGGGAAGTCCTTGCCATATTCTTATTATCTGGCATACGACAAAGCTCAATGAACATACACCAGCACCCCACCACACTGACAACAGTCTGCTGTTATCCACAGCCGCTCGGCTAACCCTGCTCCCTCCTGTTCTCCTGGACTTCGTCTTCTGCCTTGCCCAGGGTAATGTAGGAGTTACAAGCCAAAGGCGGGAAACACTAAGAACTAGTTTCAAATTGTGACTGTCACCTTACTGAGCGACCTTGGGCAAGTGAACTCATCTCTCTGAATGTTTCCTCCTATCTTCCATAGGCTAATACAAAATAATGATAGAAACAGAAAATGATAATAGAATTACTATATAAAGTAATTTATAACCAATAAAATATTATTTAAAATATTAGGAACAATCCACATAATTATTTATAAAAATAATATATGGAGTTAATTGTGATGGTGAATAAATACAATAGTATAAATATAAACATGTTGTTGTTTAGTTAATAAATTGGGTCTGACTCTTTTGTGACCCCATGGACTGTAGCCCACCAGGCTTCTCTGCTCATGGGACTTCCCAGGCAAGAATAGTGAAGTGGGTTGCCATTTCCTTCTCCAGGTATCTTCCCTACCCAGGAATAGAACCCACATCTCTTGCATTGACAAGTGGATTCTTTACCACTGAGCCACCTGGGCAGCCCCAAATATAAATATATTTATAAGTAACAGTATAAATACAATATAAAAAAGTACAAATATAAGTACAAAGTACAGTGCCTGCCACATGGTAAATACACAATTAACAGAAGCTGTTAGGACTATTCTTACAATGATTCTGAGACCCTGTACCCTGGCCTGACCTGGCCCCAAATCAAACCTGGATCTTTCTCCCTCCTTTCTTCTCATGACTATGAAATCTAATCTCCAGCCGCTAACTTCCCAGCGGGCCTCCTTAACTTCAGGGACACAGAGTCCCTACCCTCCCAGCTCTGTGAGGGCTGGACTTGGGGACAGACACAGTCACCTAGAGCCCCAGCCACCCAGGAGAGCCATGAACGTCAGACACAGAGAGCAACATGGGATGTTGAGGAGACCCTGACAGGACAGGAATGCAGGACCCTCTGGGGCACAGCAGACAGCCAGAGTCAGAGAGAATCCACAAAGACTCAGGGCATGGGGACAGCATCCCCAATCCAGGGACACACACACGAGTTGAGGGAAGGTAGGGACACCCCTTCATGCAATCAGTATCACTGATGGTCACTGATACTCACTGGTGAATCCTAGAGGATTAAGTGTAGACATATGCTTGATACACAGTGCCAGAGAAACACAGCCTCAGACAATGTCTTGCAAACAGAATCACACACCCACCATCACTGACAAAGCCCCAGTTCTCAACCACTCCCACCCTATGCTCTATGAAATCTCAAAATCGCAAAACTCCATGCAAACATCTCACATGCCCACGTGAGCACCCACTAGGCATCTTCTTCTGGAAACAATTCCCTTGCTGTTAGTAACATAAACTGGACAAATGGTAGAAAAATAAACATCTTCTTATTGCACGTGTTTTTTTTTTTCCAAATGAAAGAATGTCCTGCCCTTGAGGAGCCCATGAGGCCTTGAGAAAGTTAGATGGTAAATCAATAATTTGAACACAATGAAAAGAGCTATTACAGGGGCATTGCAAAGGACTCTGGGAATGCAGTGGGAAGAACAGCAAGGGTTTTTTTTTCATCCACTGATATATTTTTATTTGAACAATATGAAAAAAAAATCCCCTTTTTACATCTCATGTCTTGACATTTTTCATCAGACCATAGAAAATATATGGGTATACATGTGAAAGTGCCACTAGAAGAAAAAAGAAAGTTTTGTCTCAATCCGGGTAGAATCTGAACATAAATAACATTATGAAAATGCTATTATGTTATTATCTGAACATAAATAACATTATGAAAATCTGTTACATGAATACAGGAAAATATTCAGATCAATACTTAAACTTACACTGGATCACTGGAATGAATCACTTTTTTAATGACAGATCACTGAGAGGGAGGGGTCATTTCTATATAATTCTCAAGAGCTGATACAACCCTCCAAATCAGCCCTGACTGGTTTGGAAGCAGCAGTTTTCAAAACGTGATCTCTGGACCAACAGCATCCATCAGCATTCCCTGGAAACGTGTGAGAAATGCAGATTCTCAGCTCACCCCAGTTCTATGAATCAGAAACTCTAAGGATGGGGCCCAACAGTCTGAGCTTGTTTGTTTGTGGCTTTGTTTTGAGGGGGTGTTGTCCAGGCTGGCCTGAGGGATCTTAGTTCCCAACACACACCCTGGACTGTAAAAGCACAGAGTCCTAATCACCCCAGGGAATTCCCAACACTCTGAGATTGTTTGTGTGTTTGTTGAAGATTCATTTATTCATTTATGACTGTGCTAGATCTTCACTGCTGCACTCCAGCTTTTCTCTAGTTGCAGTGAGCGGGGCTACTCTCTAGCTGTAGAGGCTTCAGTAGTAGCAGCTCCCAGGCTGTAGAGCACAGGCTCAGTGATTGTAGCAAATGGGCTTAGTTGCTCTGAAGCACGTCGGATCTTCCCAGAGCAGGGATCAAACTTGTGTCCCCTGTGTTGGGACAGTCTGAGTTTTAAATGCCCCCCTGGTGACTTGATGCTGGAGTTTTGAGAACACTGGGTCAGGGCTTTAGTCTTTGAAGACTTCACTGTTTGTTATATCTAGAATTTTCCGTATTGATAGCTCAATTTGCTCAACTCCTAGAAAGTTTATTTCATATAATTTTCCAAACAAATTAAGCCAAATTCCATTAGCAATAAAAAAGGGAACATCTCTTGGACTCCATGATGGAGTCTCATTAGACCATACCTGGAAGCCAAATTTCTGGAAGGTACTTGAATCTTCTCCAGTGCAGACCAAAGGTCACTCATCATCTAACTTCAAGACACATAGCTGAAGGCCATTTTCTCAGCTACACCTGTTTCAGGTGAGGCACCTATCTGGAAGGCTCCCTGGACCCCATGGTTCCCTGGTGCTCTAGGCCAGAGCTACTCAGACTTCCTGATGTGTGCGTCCGCAGTCACTTCAGTTGTGTCCAACTCTTTGTGGCCCTATGAACTGCAGCCCACCAGGCTCCTCTGTCCATGGGATTCTCCAGGCAAGAATACCGGAGTGGGTTTCCATGCCCTCATCCAGGGGATCTTCCCCTGCCAGGGATCGAACCTGCATCTCTTAGGTCTCTAGCATTAGCAGATGGGTCCTTACCAGTAGCGCCACCTGGGAAGCCGCACTCAGCCTTCACTGTGCCCCAAATTACTTGAGGGTGAGGTGGGGTGGAGAGGGTCTTGTTAAGATACTGATCCGATTCAGCAGGTCTGGGGTAGGATTTCGGTTCCGTGTTTTCTACCAGCTCCCAGTGCTGGGGACCATTAAGCAAGGCCGACACTCCCATCTGAGACAGATAGAGCCAAGAATTTGGCTCCAGACCGGCAACCTGCCACCAGGAGGGTATGGAGGAATTCAGAGGTGATCAAGGCAGGGGAGGAGCAGTAGGGAGCCAGGGGGCACCATAGAGGAGTAGTTGAAACTGAGAAAACCTACCGAAATTTCAGAGCAACCCGTGGAGGAAGCCGAGTCTGAAACTCCCAAGGGCTGTAACACTTTTGACCCAGAGACCGCACCCCGGCGGCCCTCGCCCGATGAAAACCCTAAATCAAATCTGGGCAGGGGGCGGAGTTTCGCGGGCTGCCAGCCAGGCGATGGGAGGTCGGGCGCGCACCCGCGGGGTGGTGCCGAAGCACAGAGATTCGTGGAGTGGGCTGGGGAGGGCTGGAGCCTTGGGTTCAAACCCCAACTCTGCCACTTGGGAAGCTTCTCAGCATCTGTGAGCTTCAGTTTCCTCTCGTGTGAAGTCGAGACAATACACACAAAAGCTGGTTCCCTCTTCTAGGTCTGAGACTTGTAAGGAGCGTTTCCTTTTGTTTTATTTATTTTTGTACAATTGTTAAAGGTTACACTCAATTTACAGCTATTATAAAATACTGGCTATATCCCCTGATCTGTAATACATCCTTGAGCCTATCTTACACCCAGTGGTTTGTGCCTCTCACTCCCCCACCCCTGTATTGCCCTTCCCGCTCCTCCCCCACTGGTAACCACTAGATTGTTCTGTGTCAGCCCCCACCCCCCCCCCTTTTTTTTTTTTTTTTTTTGACGCCTCAGCTGTAGGATCTTCCTGACTACCTGACGGCTAAGGAATTCCCTGTTTCTTTCTTTTTTTTTTAATCCTCACTAATTTGTTGTATTTTCTCTATTCCGCGTATAAATAATACCATACAGTAGTTGTCCTACTCTGTCTTATTTTGCTTAGCCTAAAATACCCTCTAGGTTCACCCTTGTTGCTGCAAATGGCAAAACTGCAGAAGGTTTCCTTTTCTGTCGCTTATATTAGTCATTGGTACATTCTCTCTCTCTTTTCTTCTCATTTCTAGTTTTACTGAGATATAATTGACATGAAAGTGAAAGTGTCAGTTGCTCAGTCCTGTCCACTGACTGTCACCGCCCCTTCCCTCCTAGAGGCTCCTCTGACCATGGGATTCTCCAGGCAAGAATACTAGAGTGGGTAACCATTCCCTTCTCCAGGGAATTTCCCCCACCCAGGGATCAAATCCAGATCTCCTGCATTGCAGGCAGATTTTTCTTTACAGTCTGCACCACCAGGGAAGCCCATAATTGACATATAGTATTGTATATGTTTAAGGTCTACAACCTATTGTATATGTATATATTGTGAAGTGATTACCACAGTAAGTTTAGTTAACATCCATACCCTCGAATAATTACATTTTTTTCCCTGTGGTGAGAACTGTTAAGATCGCCTCTCTTAACAACTTTTTTTTTTAATTTTTTAAATCTATTTTGGCTGTGCTGGGTCTTTGTTGCTGCTCCAGCTTTTCTCTAGTCGTGTCAAGCAGGGGCTACTCTAGTTACTTCTCTTGTTTCAGAACACAGGCTCTTTCTAGGGCACTCTGGTATCAGTAGTTGCACTTGCAGACTCTAAATCACAGGCTCAATTGATGCAGCCCATAAGTTTAGTTGCTTTGAGGCAATGTGGGATCTTCTCGGATGAGGGATTAAACCTGTGTCTTCTGCATTGGCAGGCGATTTCTTTACCACTGAGCCACCAAGGAATCCAGCAGCTTTTAAATATGCAATACAGTATTGTTAACTGTAGTCACCATGCTGTAAGTTACATCCCTAGAATTTACCTATTTTATAACTAGAACTGTGTCCCTTGTGACCACCTTCATTCATCCATCAATCTCTTCTTGGTTTCTGTATGAGTTCAGCTTTTTGTTTGTTTTTTAGATTCCACAGAAAAGTGAGATCAGGCAGTCCATGGTTAAAACTCTTTGCTCCCAGTGCAGGGGAACTAGGATCCCGCATGCCTCACAGTGCAGGAAAAAAAAAAAAAAAAGGTGAGATCGTGCAGTGTTTGTCTTTCTCTGTCTGACTTACTTCACTTACCATAATGCCATCCATGCTGTTTCAAATGGCAAGATTTCTTTCCTTTTTTATGGATGAATTTTTTTCATCAGCTTTTTGATGTAATTGCAATTTTTTTTTCAAATTACTAGTGATAACCAACAGTTAGCTTTATAGATCCTCTCTATTGTATATTTGGGGTTTTTTTATTTGATCTTATTTTATTAGTAATAACATAACATTCATTTCTATTGTGCATTTGGTTTTTACTCTTTTTTTTAATGTATTGTGCTGTTCTTATCCTAACGTTTGAGACTGATGTTTAGCTTGCTAATTTTCAGCCTTTTTTTCTTTTCCCACATTTGTATTTAACGCTTCCTGCTTCCTCTGTGAGATTGTTGTGAAGCTTACATAAGATAATGTGTCGAGATTGTATCAGGCACACAAAAATTCTCAGTTTGTTGGCTGATTTTGATTATCATTATTAATGAGATAATTATCATTATTTTCTCCCTTAAAAACAAAAAGATTCAGGAGAAGAAAACTAGATCAATTATTTCTATTGATGCCAAAACAAATGATTACAAACTTAGTGGTTTAAAGCAACACAGGGACTTCCCTTGTGGTCTAGTAGCTAAAAATCTGCACTCCCAATGCAGGGAGCCTGGGTTCGACTCCTGGTCAGGGTACTAGATCCTACAAGCAGAAACTAAAGATCCCAGATGCTGCAAGGAAGGTCGAAGATCCCACGTGTAAGACCTGGTGCAACCAAAAATAAATAAATAAATACTTTTTTAAAAAAGAAGCCAATTTCAAGAGGTAAATTTAATAGTTAAAATAAAATATAGATTTATTATCTGACAGATATGGAGATCAGAAATCTAAAATGGATCTCTCTGTGCTAAAATCAATGGATCTCACTGGGCTAAAATCAAGCCTCCTCCTAGAGGTTCTAGAAAACAATCTGTTTCTTTGCATTTTCTAGTTTCTAGAAGCCACCTACATTCCTTAGCCTGTGGCCCCTTCCTTCTTCAAAACCAGCAACATAGCATCTTCAAATCTCTCCCTGACTTTGAAGGATCTTTGTGACCACATTGAACTCACCCAGATAATGCAGAATAATTTCCTTATTTTAATGTCAGCTGATTAGCAGCTTTTATTCTGCCACCATATCTCCCCCATTCCATGTAATATAACATATCCACAGGGACTAGGGACTAGGAAAGGGCTTTTTTGTGTGGGGGGGAGGGGTATGCTGTCTATCATAAATTAGTATTTGATTTTCCTGAAAGTAAGTTTTCTTCTCTTTTATGTGAAGATAGATGCTACCCAAGCTGTCTGGGGCTCCACAGTGCGAGGACCCAAGCCTCTTCTATATTGTTGCTCCATCATCAATATGTGGCTTCCTCTTCATGGTCCAAGATGATTTCTTGAACTCCATCCTTTGCATCCTTACTCCAGACAACAGAGGGAGGATAGGAAGGAGGGAAGAAGAGAATGTTCCATTCTTTAAGAGCTCTTTCCATTCTATCATGGAGACATGATACACCTGTCTCCACCCTACTGTCAGAACTTAGTTATAGGTGAGCATACAATGCCAAAAGATGTTGAGTTGTGGGCTTCCCTGGTGGTCCAGTGTTGAAGAATCCACCTGTCATTGCAGGGAACACTGGTTTGATCACTGGTTTGGTCCAGGAAGATTCCACATGCTATGAGGTAATTAAGCCCATATGCCACAACTACTGAGCCTGCGTGCCCTAGTGCCCAAGCTCTGTAACAAGAGAAACCACCGCAATGAGAAGCCTGTGCCCTGAAACCAGAGAGTAACCCTCACTCACTGCAACTAGAGAAAGCCCATGTGTAGCAATGAAGACTCAACACAGCCAAAAATTAATTAATTAATTAAAATTTTAAAAAAGATTAGCCATATGCCTGATGGAAAGTCAAGTTTCCTGTTCCTGAAGGAAGATTAGATATTGATGTATTAGATACTGATTAGATATTGAGGTATTGTCACCTTGCTTGGGTAAGAGGCAGGTTGAGGGATGAGAGACAGTCCCATAGTACACAAATCTCCAGGGGGGAAAAGGGAATTCAGCCTTTCCACCACCTGGGTACAGGAGAGGGAATTTTGACTGTGGTAGGCTGGTCATTATCAGTGTCAGTTCAGTCGCTCAGCCATGTCCAACTCTTTGTGATCCCATGGACTGCAGCATGCCAGGCTTCCCTGTCCATCACCAACTCCCAGAGATTACTCAAACTCATGTCCATTGGGTCGGTGATGGCATCGAACCATCTCATCTTCTGTCATCCGCTTTTCCTCCTGCCTTCAGTCTTTCCCAGCATCAGGGTCTTTCCCAGCATCAGGGTCCCACCTGGGTACAGTAGAGGGAATTCTGACTGTGGTAGGCTGATAATGGCCTCCAAGGATATCCAGGTTCTCAACCTGGAACCTGTGAATGTGACCTTTTCTTGGCAAAAGAAACTTTGCACATGTAATCAAATTAAGGACCTTGAAATGAGGAGATTGTCCTGGATTAGCTGTGTGCCTGCTAAGTCAGAGACTGGAGTAATGTTCTTTGAAGATAGGTAAGGGGCCACAAGCCCAGGAATATAAGCGGCCACTAGAAGTTGAAATAGAGAAGGAATTGAATTTTTCCCAGAATTCTCCCTAAGGAATCAGCCCTATTGACACCTTGATTTTGGTCCTCTAAGACTCGTTTCAGGGACTTTCGTGGTAGCCCCGTCGTTAAGAATTCCCCTTGTAATGCAGGGGATGCGAATTCAATCCCTGGTCCAGGAATTAAGATCCGAAATACTATGGAACAACTAAGCCCGCACACCACAATTACTGAGCCCCAGGGCTGCAACTAGAGAGTCCATGCACTACAACAAAAGGTCCCACACGATGCAACTGCATGCCACAACTAAGACCCAATGCAGCCAAAGAAATAAATAAAACATTTTAAAAAGACTCATTTTCATGCAAATGACCAATGAGCAGGTGAAAATATGGCTACCAAATGCACATCCATTTGGTTTTTTTCTTAGATTGATTTTACTTCATCATGTATATCATTACTTGGTTTATTTATTCATTGATCAATGGACACACTGCGAGTGAGATGGAGCCAGAAGCATGCTCTGGGTAGAGGAGGGGCCTGGCTTGACTCGAGTATTTACAGATTCCCTCTGGCTTCACGTGGGGATCAAACTAAGGGTTCACAGCAGGACTGGCGAGCACAGAGAAGAGGCTGCTGCCATGGTCCAGCCTAAGAGAAGGTGGACAGGAGCAGGGTGGGGCCGGTGAGGGGGTAAGCAATGGTCCAGTGCAGCATATTCTTACAAGTAGCATCAACTGGACTTACTAACTGGATGTGGGAGATGGGAAAAAGAGAGGAACCAAGGATGATTCCAAGGTCTTTGGCTTGGGGATCTGGAAACATGGAACTTCCATTTACTAGGATAAGAAAGATTGTAGAAGAAACAGGCTTAGGGTAGGGAAGAGCAGGAGTCACATTTCTGGCATGACAAGTTGGAGAAGCCCATTAGATATCCAAATGAAGTTGTTCAGTAGTGAGTTTGATGTATAAGCCTGGAGTTCAGGAGTGAGGTCTGGAGAGCTATATTTGGCAGGTATATCAGTGAGTGTGTTTCGTGTAATAAACAACCACAAAAATCTCAAAAAACATCATTGACTTAGCTCAGCTCTTTGCAGATGAGCTGAGGATGGCTCTGCTGGCCTCTGGGGTTGGATGATTCTGATTGGGTTCAGTTAGGTGGCTCTGATTCAAGCTGAGGGTCTGGATGGCTCAGGTCTGAGGCCAGGCTAAAGGAGAGCAACAAGCCAGGAGAGCTCTTCTCATCATCAGAGCAAAACCCCAGGAGAACACAGGAAACCCATGAGGCTTCTTGAGGACTGGACTGAGAACAGGCACATTGTTGTGTATCATTGAATATATATATATATATATAATTGGCTTTAAAAAGTCACACGGCTTGGTCTAAAATCAAGGGACAGAGAAGTAAACTCTGCTTTCAGTGAAGCCATGGGAAGGGTGTAAATGCAGGAAAGGGGAAGAATATGTACCAAGAATTCAATCTGCCACAAGAGCCATGACTATAGAGATGGGATTGGGTTCTAAGCCATGAGAATAGATACATGAATCACAGATAGATGAGAGATAAGCACTGTGATGAGCCCTGGATGTTCCAGGAGATGGAAAACCAGAAAAGGAACTGAGAACGAGCCACCAGAGAGAGAAGGAAAACCAGGAAAGTGGGAACCCGAGAAGAATGTGTTTCATGGATCAGAGAATTATCACCCATGTCAATTACTGCTGAAAGATCAGGAAACATTGGTCTGAGTATCAACCATTGGGTTTGGCAATGGAAGGTGGATTCTTAACCACTGGACCACCAGGGAAGTCCCTAGACAATTCTTTTGACAAACATTGCTGAAAAGGGCATGTGATGGTCAACTTTATATGTCAGCTTGATTGGGCCATGGGGTGCCCAGACATTTGGCCAAATGTTGTTCAAGGTATGTCTGTGTGCAAGTGTGTTTCTGGATTAGATTACACTTGAACTGGTAGAGTAAATCAAGTATATTGCCCTCCCTACAGTGGGTGGACCTCATCTAATTGATGGCAGACTTGAATAGAAATAAAAGGCTGAGTAAGAGAGAACTCCATTTGCTTGACTGCATTGAGCTGAGATTGTGCTCTTTCCTGGCTTTCAGACTGGAGATGAACACTGGCTCTTCCTGAGTCTCAAGCACCCTGGATTTTGAACTGAAACTTACACTATAGGCTCTCCTGGTTCTCAGGGCTTTGGACTTAGCCTGGAACTACACATCAGCCAGCTCTCCTGGGTCTCCAGGTGGCCAATGGAAGACACTGGGACTTGGCCTCCATAGTGCATAAGCCAACTCCTTATAAAAAATAAATAAATAAATATGGCTTCTCTGGTGGCTCAGCTGTAAAGAATCCATCTGCCAATGCAGGGGTGTGTGTGTGTGTTAGTTGTTTAATCATGTCCGACTCTTTACAACCCCATAGACTGTAACCCAAGAACACTGGAGTGGGTTGCCATTTCCTCCTCCAAAAGGGGATGTGGGTTTGATTCTTGGGTCAGAAAGATCCCCTGGAGATGGAAATGGCAACCCACTCCATTATTTTTGCCCGGGAAATCCCATGGAAAGAGGGGCCTGGTGGACTACTGTCCATGGGATCACAAAAGAGTTGGACATGACTTAGTGACTAAACAACTACATATATATGTTGTTTATACACACACACACACACACACACACACACACACACATATATATAT
>ML660220.1:2043096-2307069 GCA_007570785.1 Antilocapra americana | reverse complement strand
CCTCCTCACCCGGGACCTGAAATGTGTTGCCAGTGGAGACCAGTGTGTCTGACCCCGGAGATCCGCCTTCAACCTGTCCCACCTTTTTAGATATTTTTTTATGCATCAAAACCAGCTTTTTTTTAATTTATTGGCTCCAAATAATTATTTCTTTATTTATGGTTGACGTTTCTCAAACTCAGACCCAATATGTTTATTTTTCTACTTTTTATAAAAAATGTACCAATAAACAATGAGAAAATGATACTTACTCCGGTGTGAGTTTCTGTATTTGTGTATGTTAATTTTTTTTTTTTTTTGCTGCCCCAACAAATTCTCACAAATTGAGTGACTCCACAAATACAAATTCATTATCTCACACTTATACAGGTCAGGAATCTGGGTGGACTTGGGTAGTTTCTCTGCTGTGGGTCTCACAGGCTAAGTCGAAGTGTGGCTGGCTGGATAGTTTCAGAGGCTCAGGAAAGGATCCCCTTTCAAACTCATTTAAGTTGTTTGCAGGATTCTTTTCCTTATGGTTGTCAGACTAAGGTTCCATTTCCTTTGCTGTGATGGCTCATCCTTAGCTCTTGGACTCTAGATCTCAGAGTCAGCAATCGTGAGTCAAATCCTTCTTATGCTTGCAATCCCTCTCATTTCTCCCTTTGTCACATTTCTCGTCTACCTTCAGCCTGAGAAATTTCTCTGCTTTTAAGAACGTGTGTGTAGATTGGGTCTACTCAGGGAATCCAGGATAATCTCTCTATTTCAAAGTCCCTAAATCTTAATTACATCTTCAGATCCTTTAATTACACCCACATGTGTAATAGGATTTATTCATAGGTCAGGGATGGGGCCATTATTGATCCTCCCACAATACCTATGTGATGATGTGATAGTGTCACTAGAAAGCATTCTTTTCTAAACCTCTTCTTTTTAATTTATTTTATTTTAAATTTTTATTATTATTAGTTTTTTTTTTAAGCCATGACATGGCATATGGGATCTTCGTTCCCCAATCAAAGATCAAACACACATCCCTTGCATTGGATGCACAGAGTCTTAACCACTGAACCACCAGAAAATTCCCTAGAATGCATTCTAAGTCATATTAACTAAAAATGCCTTAATAATGAGAAAATTTATTACTATAATACAGGATGAGAAATCTTGAGCAGTGGGGTCCATTTAAGTTGAGCTGTTCAGTATAGTCTCCAGATCACATGCAGCTATCATGTATTTGAAAGGTAGTCAGTATAAGTGGAACTGTGCTCTAAGCACATGATATCCTCCAGAATTTAACGACTTCTTGTTTTTCTTATGTTTATTTTTTCAGATGGTGCCTGCCAAGTTTCTCCACTGTACAGTTACTATTTTTCTCTTTGGAGTAAATAAGGATGTGGGGAGATTTTTATACCATGTAAATCCCTTTTACTTCTCAAACTCTGACCCATTTGTTTTAGCATCTACTGATGGATTTACCTTACTGTTACTGTACTGATAAGTTGATTCAGTCGTGTCTGATTCTTTGCATCCCCCATGGACTATAGCCTGCCAGACTCCTCTGTCCATGGGATTCTCCAGGCAAGAATAATGGAGTGGGTTGCCATGTCCTCCTCCAGGGGATCTTCCTGACCCAGGGACAGAACCCGCATCTCTCATGTCTCCTGCAGTGGCAGGTGGGTTCTTTACCACTAGTGGCACGTGGGAAGCTCAAAATAAGTGCTATTCACTCAGTTGTGTCCAACTCTTTGCGACTCCATGGACTGTAGCCCACCAGGCTCCTCTGTCCTGGAATTCTCCAGGCAAGAATATTGGAGTGGGTAGAGCACCAGCAGATGGCTTCTCTGTCACCATCGACTGAACCTTGACCCACCCACAGCGGCTGCAAGAGACACTAGCTCTTCCCCAAGACCAGAACACATTTCCTGGGTGCATCCATTTCTGCGGGATGCATGGCCACAGAATATCATCTCGGGTGGTCAGTAGAAGACTTGATTCCTGGGTGCTTTGGTCACTGACCCCCCACCTACGAGGAATCAGTCTTACTTACATAATTGCGTGGGTCCCTCTGACCATTACAGGGCTGGTCCTCTGATCTGAACCTTCCATGCCTTTGGGGGAGTCTATGAATCTGTCACTCTTGGATCTCCCCACCCAAGCAAGCCTCATTCCCTGAGGGATCTGGGGATCACAGATGTCAAAGTTCCCAGTTATAATACTCTGGGTCCTGGTACTTATGAGTCCCCATGTTTGCAAACCCTGTGACTCTGGTGGTATTCTTTTCTCCTGGTGTCAGTTCATTTTCATTTATTAAGTAGTGTTACACTTACTAGTGGGAGCAATTATTCTGAGATAGTGACAGTGGAGAAAGTCTGACTTTGAACTTGGACCTGAATTTGATACCCAGATGGGATATTTATCTACTGAGTGACTTGTCATAATATATTTATCTTTCCTGGCCTCTAGATTTCTTCATCTGAAAATAACTTAAGGCAACTTCCTTGGTGGTCCAGTAACTAAGACTCCTTGCTCCCAATGCAGGGGGTCTGGTTTTGATCCCTGGTCAGGAAACTGGATCCCACATGCCACAACTAAGAGTTCGAATGCCACATCTAAAGATCCAGTATGCCACATCTAAAGATCCAGTATGCCCCAACAAAGATAGAAGATCCGTGTGCTTCGACTAACACCCAGCAGTCAAATAAATAGATAATTAAAATTTTTTTTAAAAATTTTTTAAAGAAAAGAACTTGGGGATACTTCTCTTTGAGAGGTTCATTTATTCTTCTCTGCAGCCATTCAGTCGTCCACTCATTCTACACAGATGATGTTTCCTAGTCGCCTGTTATTTGCCAGTATTGTGGATACAGAGCCACAGGCCCCTGTCCTCCCAGGAACTTCAGTCTGGGGAGGATGCTGGTTACTAAAGTTTGAGAAACAGAAAGAAGGCCGGCATACTGGAGTCCGAAACACCTCAGAGGAATGGCTGGGAGTAAGGTTATACAGGCAGATCGGGACCAGGGCCTTTGGTGTCTGTGAAATCTTTAAGCATTTGGATTTTTCTGTAAGATACACAGGGAGTCATTGCAGAATTTTAATCAAAGATACAACTGCTCAGATTTATGTTTCTAAAAGTTCGGGCCTCAGAAGAGGAGAGCTCCCTGGAGTACCTAAGGGTAGATGAGGGAGTTTGGGTGAGAGGTGATGGTGACATGTATTCAAGTAATGAGGTTCTTCCATAGATTAGAAACAATATATGCCAAGAGATTAGCATCTCATCTGATGGACAGAAGTATCTCAAGTCTGAGAAAGGATGATGGTCATGGTTGAAAATGCGAGCTCTGAGGTCAGAGAGATCTTGGAATCTCAACCAACGCTCACTTAGTTACTGCATGACCTGGGGCAAGTCAATTAAACTTTTAGTTTCCAATCAGTAAAATAAATTATAATATCCTGCCCCCATTGGGAGGTAATGGGAATTAAATGTGTTAAATCATGTCAAGTACCAAGACACAATCCCTGGCATAACATAAGGACTCGTTATTAAATCAATTTATCATCATTAAATTTTTTTTTCTAACGTGTGAACTGTCGAATAAGAGAGGAAGCTCTACCTTAAGGCCCTATCACTAAAATGGTTAAAGGAGACACGGTTGTGGGCAGCCCAACAAAAATTTCTCAGGTCATTCTTTTTGGCACAGCCCCTTCCCCACATTATTCTTTCCTTAAAAAATAACTTATATATTTTTTATTTTTGACCGCGAAACGTGGCTAGCTGGGAACTGCATCAGGGATCAGGGATTGAACCTGTGACCCACACAATGGAAACATGGAGTCCTAACTACTGAACCGCCAGAGAATTCTTCTTCTCCTTCCCCTCCATCAAAGTCATTCTTGATTGACCTAAACCAACCTGCACTAGTCCTCTTGCTGAGGACTAGCGTAGACTTGACCAGATGACTGTATCAGCCACGAGCCTCTCGATCCTCTAGGGAAACCAAATAAGCAGACGGGGCAAGGGATTTATTGAAGCAACAACTGTCCAAGATACGAATGCATAGCTAAGGGAAACCAACAGAGGGCAGCACCCCCGGCCCAGCAGGCAGCCGGAAGCTACCACCGTTCCCAAACAGCCAGAAGGGACCTGGGAGGGTGTGTTTCCCAGTCCCCCGACACAGATTCTGCAGCATCTCTGCTGCAAGCCCAGCAGGGAGCTAGTCAGGAGAGTCAATATCACCTGCTCTCTTTTCCTCCCTCCAGTTTTCTGCTAATACCTCCCATGGCTGAACCCAGCTGGAAGGCAGAAGGCAGAGTCCCAACGGATGTAATCCACACACCCCCACCTAGAGCAGAGAGAGAGTGAATCTAGAGGGAAAAGAGAGGACGTGTTTTGGGACTTCCCCGGCGGTGCAGTGGTTAGTACTCTGCGTTTCCACTGCAGGAGGACGGAGTTTGATCCCTGGTCGAGAATCTAACGCCCCCTCATGCCATAGAACGCACCAAAAAAAAAAAAAGAAGAGAGACAGGACACTTTTCACAGGGGTCAGATTCTGACCCATGCTGAGGGGAATTTGGCTTGAGAGGAGGTGACTGCTCTAAGAAAGATTTTATGATCTTTCTTGTGGTAGGCTGAAAAGCGACTCTCCCAGAGATATCCACAGCCCAACCCTGAGACCTATAAAAGTGACCTTACTTGGGGAAGAAAAAAATATATATTTTTAAAAGATGTGATGATTAAATTAAGTATTTTGAGATGAAATTATCCTGAATTATCAGGCTGAGATGGAAATGCTCAGACAAGCATCATCATAAGAGAAATATAAAGGGAGTGCCCCTAGGAGAGATGGTCCAATTGCTCTGGGACCCCAGATGTCATCAAAAAATGTCCTCCCAAATAATGTTGTCCACTTACTCAATAAACATCTGCTCTGTGCCAGGCCCTGAACTGGGTGATGAGGGGACACCATGATGACAAAGAGAGCCCAGGTCCTGCCCTCGCGGAGTTCGCAGTCCGGTTACTCTCAAACCCTCCAGCACTTGATTTTCATTTATTTTCTTTTGTTTGTTTTGGGCTGTGTTGGATCTTTGTCATGGTGTGCTGGCTTCCCTATCTGCAGAGCATGGCTGGCATGTGGGATTTTAGTTCCCTAACCAGGGATCAAATCTATGTCCGCTGCATTAGAAGGTGGATTCTTAACCACTGGACCACTAGAGAAGTCTCAGCACTTGGTATTTTTAATCCTTCTGTTTAAAGTCATTCAGGTGGATGAATAATGGTGTCTTATTGTGATTTTGTTGCTGTTTCTCAGTCACTAAGTCGTGTCCAACTCTTTGTGATGCCATGGACTGTAGCACCCCAGGCCCCTCTGTCCTCCACTATCTCCTGGAGTTGCTCAAACTCATGTCCATCGAGTCGGTGATGCCATCCAACCATCTTATCCTCTGGCATCCCCTTCTCCTCCAGCCTTCAATCTTTCCCAGCATCTGGGTCTTTTCAAATGAGTCAGCTCTTTGCATCAGGTGGCCAAAGTACTGAAGCTTTAGCTTCAGCATCAGCCCTTCCAATGAATATTCAGGACTGATTTCCTTTAGGATTGACTGGTTTGATCTCCTTGCAGTCCAAGGGACTCTCAAGAATCTTCTCCAACACCTCAGTTCAAAAGCACCAATTCTTCTATTTGAATTTACATTTCTCTAATGACTAACAATAATGAGGATGCTTTCCTATTGTTATCTGCAATCCATATATCTTCATTGGTGCAATGTCTGTTCAAATGTTTTTTTTCTCATTTTTATTGGGTTCTTTGCCTTATTACTGAGTTGCAAGTTTTCAAAAACATATTCTGGATAAAACGCCTTTATTCAAAAATAGTTTTGCAAATATCTTATCCCCTTCCATGGCTTGTCTTTTCATGTCTTCACCTTGTCTATATTTTATATATAGTTTATATTACATACTTACAAATATTTATATATTTATATTTATAAATATGTATTTTATATATAGTTTATATTCTTGAGATACAAATGACATACAGTAAATGACATATATTTAAATTTACAATCTGATCACTTTTGATACATGAACTCATCTGTGGAATCACCACCACAATCAAGATAATAACCATATCACCAGCCTCTATAGTAGTCCTGCTACTTTGCAATTCTTCCCTTCCTTGCTAATTTTTTAAAATAATTAATTTATTTTATTTTTGGTTGGGCTGGGTCTTCATTGATGTGCATGGGCTTTTTCTAGAGGCTGCGAGCGGGGCCACTCTGCGCTACAGTGTATGGGCTTCTCATTGTGGGGGCTTCTCTTGTGGAGCATAGGCTGTGGGCACACAGGCTTCAGTAGTTGCGGCCTGTGAGTTCTAGGGTGCGGGCTCAGTAGTTGTGGCCCACGAGTTTAGTTGTTCTGCAACATGTGGAATCTTCCCAGACCAAGGATCAAACCCATGTCCCCCCTGCCTTGGCGGGTGGATTCTTATCCACTGTACCACCAGGGAAGGACCCGCGCCCCCCTTGCTTATTAATCCACTTCTGAATAAGTCAGAAAAGGATCACATAGTGGGTGGCTCACTTATATCATTAGGACTTAGGCCCCAGAAACCGCTCACACTGGACCAAGCCTTCCTCTGCAGGCTGAGGCAACACACATGGACATCATTAGGCAGAGAAACTGTTCATCTGGGGGCTTTTTCTCTCTCTTTTTTTTTTTGTATTTTAATTGCTTCCATGATACATTACCACACATTTAGCCATTTAAAAATAACATGTTTATTGTTTTACAGTTTCTGTAGACTGGAATTTTGAGTGGGTTCAACCAGGTCCTCTGCTTAGGGTCTGTCACCAGGACAAAATCAAGGTGTTATCAGGGCTGCCTTCTTTACTGGAGGCTCAGGGGAAGAATCTGTTTCTAAGCTCTTTCAAGTTGCTGGCAGAAATGTCCCCACAACTTCAGGGTCGAGGTCTTGCTTCCTCCCTGGGTGTCTAGCTGCCTTTACTCTTAGAGGCTGCCTACATTCCTCTGGTGCTTTCTATGCGGGCCCCTTCCAGCAACCCTGGGTGGAATCCTTCTCACACTTTGAACCTCTCTGATTTCCCCTTCAGGATCAATTCTGTGATCCCAGCCACAGAAAGTCCTCTGCTTTTACAGAGTTCATGGGATTAGACTGAGCCCACTCATATAAGTTCCCCGGTGGCTCAGACAGTAAAGAATCTGCCTGCAATGGGGGAGACCCAGGTTTGATCCCTAGGTTGGGAAAATCCCCTGGAGAAGGGAATGGCAATCCACTCCAGTATTCTTGCCTAGGAAATTCCATGGACAGAGGAGCCTGAAGGGCTACAGTCCATGTGATCGCCAAGAGTCAGACAAAACTGAGTGGCTAACACTTTCGCTCAGATAACCCAGGATAATCTCTCTGTTTCATTGCCTGAAACATCAATTACATGTGCAAAGTCCTTTTTGCCATGTAACATGCTTCAGTCACTTTTTTTTATTTGGCCATGCCACTCAGCCCGTGGTTTCTTAGTGCCCCCATTAGGGACTGAGCCCAGGCCCTCGGTGGTGAAAGCATGAATCTCCCTGTCATTCACTTCTGTCTCATCCATCCAACAACTGTCTCAGGCCCTGTTATCTCCTCCAATCGACCTGGATTTGCTCAAACTACCTCAGCCTCCCAGTCTTCTAGATTCACCCCAATTCTTCACTCAACCCCTACAATCTGGCCCCCAGCCTCAACTGCCTACCATGACTGCCAGTGGTAAAGTTTTGGGGCAGCCTTTTGTTGATGGGGTCAGTCAAGAGGCATCCTTTTCAACTTCCTTCCACTGTGTCATCATGAAGCTGGAAACCAAAAAACCTTTCTCAGATTCCTTTCCAGTTAAGCTTTGGATGCAAGTTAGCTTTGGCCAATGAGGTGTAGTCTAAGAGATTTAAAAGGGGAAAAGGGAGGAGTGAGACATAGACTTCCCTCCCACTGTCTTGATTTTGTTCTCCAGCAGGATCCCAGTTGGGCTTCCCAGGTGGCACTAGTGGTAAAGAATTTGCCTGTCAATGCAGGAGACACAAAAGACTTGGGTTCCATCCCTAGGTTGGGAAGATCCCCTGGAGTAGGAAATGGCACGCCACTCCCAAATTCTTGCCTGGGAGATCCCATGGGCAGAGGAGCCTGGGGGGCTATATTCCATGGGGCCACAAAGAGTCAGGTATGAATGACCACACACACACGCACACACACACACACAGCATTCCAGTAAATTCCTACCGATTCACAAGTGTCAAGAATCAGTAGGACAGGATTTCCCTGGTGGTCCAATGATTAAGACTCTGTGCTCTCAATACACGGGGTACAGGCTCAATCCCTAGTCAGGGTTAGATCCCAATGCCAAGTGACTCGACCAAACAAGAAGCTGTAGGACAACCTTATAATCACTGAGTCCCAACACAGGATGTATTGTTGAAGTCATCAGTTTCAGTGATAACCTTGTGATCTTCCTTCCATCTCTACCTATTTGTGGCAGAGGGATCAGTCAGGGTCCAGTCAGGAATATGGAACCAATCTAAGTTATTTAAGGCAAGAGGGTTTTAAGTTCAGATATTTGTGCAACTGGAGATGATCACTTGACTACTAAGCAAAGTAAGTCTGAAAGTGAAAAACAAATACCATATCACTTATATGTGGAATCTAAAATGTGACACAAGTGAACCTAGCTATGAAGCAGAATCAGGGACATAGAGAATAGATGATAGTTGCCAAAGGGGAGAGGTGTTGGAGAGGATTGGATTAGGAGTTGGGGATTAGCAGATGCAAGCTGGTATATATAGAATGGATAAATAAGACCCTAGTGTATGCACAGGGAACTATATTCAACATCCTGTGATAAACCTGTGGAAAAGAGGTTTATCACAGGTTTCCTAAACCTGTGGAAAAGAATATGTAAAAGCATATATATATGTTCTTTTTTGTATTCTTGTATATGTATACATATATACATGTGTATATATATATATGCATGCATGCATGCATGCTAGGTTGAACCCACATCATATACATATATATATATATTAATAACTAAGTCACTTTGCTGTACAGCAGTAATTAATACAGCATTGTAATTCAGCTATACTTCAATAAAAAATAAATTTTTAAATACATAAATCAGGTTAATTGGTTGCACAGGTGTTGGAAGGCTGGATGAGCAAAGAAAAGGATGTCAGGGTAACCCAAAGATTGTAACAGAATAAATCCACTATCACCTCTGGGACTGAAGGAGCAAAGGAAGACAGGTGGTACTCTCAGAATCCAGAGTCTTAGAGATGAGACCCCACTTGGTGGATTCCAAGATTACCACGAGCTGGGGCTGGGACCTCCAAGGAGGCACCAAGGCAGTTCAGCTCTGGCCTCTGAAGGGAGCCCAATCTCCAAAAGGAGAACTGTGAAGCTGATTTTCTGATGTCCAAATGCAGGTTCCCTGCCGCTGGTTCTTTGATCATCCAGGGTGCCTGACATATTATCCTGCTGGTATATTTGTGGGGGTAGAAAACGTACAAAGCAGCTAGGACTGGGAACACTGCAGTATTCCAGCTGAAACTAGACCTAGCCATTGTGTAGTAGATGCCATGATAAATGACCCAAACTCCCATTCAGGAACGACGAACTTACTTCTCCAGGTGTTGGGAGTGCTTAGCCATCAGCTCTCTTTAGGAATTGCCTAGGCTGAATAAAACTGCTTTGCCCAAATTCACACCTCACTCCAGTGTAGCCAATGATTGATGAACAAGGAGATGTAAAGACCCAGGAGTCCAACAGGAATCCAACTCAATACAGGAGTGCAACTCAAGACAATTTGAAGAGCCATCCAGAGCCCCCACAAGGTCAGGAGAGGTCTTTTTGGGGAGTATATCACAGCCCAACTTCTTCTCTGCCCAAGCCTCATTCAGTCGCCTAGCTTTCACAGGTGTTGACCTCAAGAACCCTCCCTAGTGTTCTCCTTGAGGATCCCAGCCATGATACACAGAGACTGAGAGGATGTGGAGCTGAAGGAAGTTCCTGCTCTCTTCTCTCGTTGGCAGAAATTAATCAGAAGATGGCAAGGAGTCTAGGCAAACGTAGTTTGTAAGCTTTCAGCCCTATAATCACAGAGCGGAGTGGAGACAAATGAGCTTGAGGCTGAGATTACAGATGAATAAACAGTATTCCCAATATGCTCTTGAATTCAACAGTCCTGCAATAGTCTCTTGAATCTCATCTTCCATTTGTGGCAGAAATAGCAATTTCTGGTTCAGTTCTGCAGCATTGTTTGAGAATCCTTTCCAGAGGCCAAGCCTGCAGCTTTCTCCTCTGAGCCTTTAAATGATTTTATAGGTGTATTAAGGTTCTTCAGAAAAGCAGAACCAATAAGAAATACAGATACAGATTTAGATATAGATAGAGTCAGAAAGAGAGAGACAGAGATTTATTTTAAGGAATTGGTTCACATGACAATGGAAGTTGGCAAGTCCAAAATCTGTAGAGTGCACTGAAAAGCTGGATACCCTGGAAAGAGGGGAATGTTGCAGTTCAAGTCCAAAACCATTCTGCTGGCAGAACTTCCTCTTGCTCAGAGAAGTTCAGTTCTTTGTTCTATTCAGGCCTTCAACTGATTGGATGAGGCCCACCCTTATGGTGGAGGAGAATCTGCTTTACTCAAAGTCCACTGATTTAAATGTTAGCCTCATCCAAAAACACCCTCACAGAAACAACCAGAATAATGTTTGACCAAATACCTGGGCACCATGGCCCAGGCAAATGGACATATAAAATTAACTACCTAATTTTTACTATTACACTCTTTTCTGTCTAGAATAGCTAGACTGGTTTATTCCTTCTAGAAATGAACACTGACTGATATCAGTATCAGTCTTTTTACAAGACACTTGTTAACTGCTTCAAAGTCTTTCTCTTTACAAAGTCTCTTTGTTAAGGGCTGAGGTGAGTCAGATGGATAATCTCAGGTGAGATCACTGGATTCAGGACCCAGATCTGCCACTGACTAGGTATGTGCCTTTGATCAAATCATCTAACCTCTCTGTACCTCGCTTTCCTCTGAAATAAAGGGAAAAATAACACCTAACTCATAAGGTTGTTGAAAATCTACAGTTATTTAACACATCTAAATCACAGAATAATTCTCAGCACATCATCTCTGCTCAATAAATGTTAGTTATCTTCATCATGAGCATCATCACCTATCCATGTTCCTGAAGCTTTATTGCCCACTTGAGTTTAATGTTTTCTCCACAAACACTGGAATATAGGGACTCTTGGCCAGTCTTTCCAAGAAGTTCTGAACCAGAAGAGGGAAAAAATCAATAAGGATGGGAACAGAGACAGACAGATAAATAAATTCAGGCTGGGGGAAATCCAGCTACAAAAAGACTTCAAGAAAAAAGCAAAAGCAACTTGTTTCTGTGGAAAATCTGTACTGTTTAACCTAGAAGATGGATGTTTCAAAATCTTTAAGGCATTTGTAACCACCAATGGAATAATTGATTCAGAAGGGGATCACCAATGGACACTAAAACCTTTGGGTGAAAAGTTGTTGGATGGGAGTTCTCTGGTGGTCCAGTGATTAGGACTCTGACCTTTTACTGCAGGGAGCACAGGTTTGATCCCTGGTTGGGGAACTGAGATCCCACAAGCTGGGTGGTGTGGCAAAAAAGTAAACTAAATAAAGTATTTTTAAATTTATTTTTTAATTAGTGGAAAATTGGTTAACAATGTTGTATTGCTTTCTGCCATACAACAATGTGAATCAGTCATAGTTTATATATATATATATATCCCCTCCCTCTTGAGCCTCCCTCTCCTCCCTCCATCCCATCCCTCTGGGTCATAAAATATTTTTTAAAAAATAAATAAAAGTTATTGGAGCACAAGATATTCACACAATCTCCAGTATAATCCCACAGATGATTCATTAACTAGAAGGAAGGAAAGAAATCTTTACAATGGAGAAATCTGGCAGACTCCATCTTAATCCAAGGACTTCCCAGGTGGCACAGTGGTAAAGAATACACCTGCCAATACAGGAGACAGAAAAGATGCAGGTTTGATCCTTGGATCAGGGAGATCCTTTAGAGGAGCACATGACAACCCACTCCAGTATTCTTGCCTGAAAAATTCCATGGATAGAGGAACCTAGCAGGTTACAATCCATGACGTCACAAAGAGTCAGTCGCGATCAAGTGTGCACACACACACACACACACACACACACACACACACACACGCACGCACACACACATCTTAATCCAATCAGCAAAAAAGGAGATAAACTGACAACACGTCCCTTGGGATGTGATACACAGAGGACACAACATCATCTCTGAATTATTCTTGGCCAAAACGTTTAACTTGAATTGAATCATGAATAAAGAATTAAACAAACCCAAGCCAAAATACCCTACAGAACAACTAGCTTGGAGTCTTCAAAAATGTCAATGTCATAAAAGGAAAAAAAAAAAAAAGGCTTGTGGAACTGCTCCAGATCAAAGGACGGCAAGAGAGATGACATTCACATCAAAATGCAATGCACAGTCCTTGACTGGATAGGATCCTGAATTTGAAAAAATATGAAGAACAAAGCTATTGTTAGTATAACTGGATACATTTTAACATGGAGTGCAATTAGGTAATCCACAGTTGATCCTGTTACTCTAATGTTAAAATTGTGGAGTATTGTGATTTAGGTAGGAGATGTCCTTGTTTCTAGGAGCTTCGAAGACAGTGTTGAGGTGGGAAGTATTGTAATGTCTGCAACTTATTTTCAAGTGGAAGAGAGAAAGGAAATTAACAGTGGTGAATCAAGGTGAAGGGTATATGAGTGCTCATTGTACTAACTTTTTAAACTTTTCTATAAGAGTGAAAGTTTTCAAAATAAAAACCTGGGGGCAAGTCAACAAGTATATTTTTTTAAAACTTCTTCCACATTCCAAATGATTTGAAGTTTTCTTCCTGCCCCTTGGAGTGTTAGCCAGAAGCACATTCATTCAATTCTTATTGAGAGCCTGTTGTGTGCTCGGCATTATTCTTAAGGCACTTTGGAAGCAGTGGTGAGCAGAACACCTAAAAATCCTTGCTCTCATAGAACTGGGGCAGTCTAGTGGGAAATGCTTCTCAAGCTGACATTTCTGTCATTCTCCACATCAGCACACACCTGGCAACAGGTGTGTGACAAAGACTGCTACTGGCCTGGGCTACATCCAACCTCTACTTCTTTAGTAACAGAACCCTGATTTAATGGCAGATGGCAATGGTCCAGGCTAAAATATATTTACCAGCCTCCCTTGCAGCTAAGACAAAAAAAAATCCCTCAAGTCAAGGAATTCCCTGGTGGTCCAGTGGTTAGGACTCTGAGCTTTCACTTCCAAGGGTGCCAGTTCAATCCTTGGTCTAGGAACTAAGATTCCACAAGCCTTGTGGTGCAGCAAAACAAACAAAAACTCTCAAGTCATTGGATGGGGCTCTCAGGAAAATTTCTTAAAGGGAATAGGCAGCTGGCAGACACCCTTTATGCCCTATATCCTTCCATGTAATCTCTGCTTTGAATATGGCTTGGGCTCCAGCAAACACAATGAGAGATTTGGAATGAAAACTGATCTTTTCCAGTCCTGTCATACTGAGTGCAACACTTAAACAGCAGCATCCTTTAGGATTTGAGATAGCTCAGCTGGAATTCCATCACCTCCTCTAACTTTGTTCGTAGTAATGCTTCCTAAGGCCCACTTGACTTCACACTCCAGGATGTCTGGCTCTAGGTGGGTGATCACATCTTCATGGTTATCTGGGTCATTAAGATCTGTTTTGTATGGTTCTTCTGTGTATTCTTGCCACCTCTTCTTAATATCTTCTGCTTCTCTTAGGTCCTTATACTTTTCTGTCCTTTATCATGTCCACACAAAAACTTGTACATAAATGTTCATAGCAGCATGATTCATAATAGCCAAAGAGTGAAAAACAACCCAAAGGTCCACCAACTGATGACTGGAATAAACAAAATGTGGTATATCCATACAATGGAATATTATCAGCCATAAATAAAAAAGAAGTATTGATCCGTGATACAATATGGATCAACCTTGAAAACATCATACTAAGTAAAAGCCAGACACAAAAGATCATGTTATATAATTCTATTTGTATGAAATGGTGAGAATAGGCAAATCCACAGAGACGGAAAGTAGACTGAAAGTGTGTTAGTCACTCAGTCATGTTCATCTCTTTGCAACCCCATGGACTGTAGTCCATCAGACTCCTCTGTCCATGGGATTCTCTAGGCAAGTATAATGGAGTGGGCTGCCATTTCCTTCTCCAGGGGGTCTTTCAACCCAGGAATAGAACTGGGGTCTCCTGCATTGCAGGCAGATTCTTTACCATCTGAGCCACCAGGGAAGCCCTAGAAAGTAGACTAGTGGTTGTCTAGGGAGCAAAGAGTCACAAACAGCTTAGCAACTAAACCATCACCACCAGGGCTGTATGTGAGGGGAAGAGATTGAGAAGAAAAGGAGAGTGACTGACAAAACATACAGGATTTCTTTTGGGGGTGTTGAAAATGTTCCAAAATTGATTGTGGTGATAGCTTTGCAACTCTGTAAATCTATAAGAACCATCGAATTGTACTCTTTTGTTTTACATTGAAGTATAGTTAATTTACAATGTTGTGTTAGTTTTGTTTTGTTTTTTAAGAATTTTTATTTTCCCAATTATACTGACAACACCAAGATTATTTTTGGGAGAGGAGAACAGTCTCCTCAGATGAAAGGAGATGTTTCCACTGGCCAAGGAGACTAGGTTGAGGTGATGTAGTTGCTGTTTAAAGGGCCTTTTAATTATATTTTTTTAATTTTATCTTTTAATCTGACCAGGCTGCACAGCATATGTGATTGAGCCTGCATCCCTTACATTGGAACCATGGAGTCTTAACCACTGGACTGCCAGGGAAATCCTAATGTGTTAGTATTGAACTGTACACTTTAAATAGGTGAATTACATGGTGTGTGAATTATATCTTGATAAAGCTGTTACCAAAAAAATATGTAATATAATGTCAGGTAGGGATACAGACTCCTTGCCACACCATCTGCCAGGCTCCTCTGTCCGTGGAATTTTCCAGACAAGAATATTCTAGTGGGTGGGCACTTTCTAATCCAAGGAATCTTCTCAAACCAGGGATCAGTCTGTGTCTCCTGCATCTCCTACACTGACAGCCAGATTCTTTGCCACCGAGAATCTGCAGTTTGAAGTACATAAGACAGACTTGAATATAGAGCCTGGAGCCACCTCATAATTGCTTGTGTAGATTGCTTCACCTTGCTGATCCTCAGTTTCCTCATCTATATAACTGGAATAATAATAATATCTACTTCATGTGCTTGTTGTGAGAATTAAATGAAGAAGGTAATGATATCTGGGAGATAAAAAGTGCTCAATAAATCTTGGGTTTTGTTGTTTTAAAAAGGAAAGGGAGAGAGCTACAAGAGGTGGCCACAGAAATGGAAAGCATTTGGTGGCCTTTGCAATAAAATGCCTCTTGGAAAAGAATCCATAGAACTTCCCTGGTGGTCCAGTGGTTAAGACTCTGCACTTCCAATGCAGAGGGTAGGGGTTCGATCCCTGGTGATGGAACTAAGATCCCACATGCCTCCTGGCATGGTCAAAAAAAAAAGACTAAAGAAGAGTGGATATATGTATATGTGAGCTTCCCAGGTGGCGCTAGTAGTAAAGAATCTGCCTGCAATTCAGGAGACACAGGAGATGCAGTTTCAGTCCCTGAGTTGGGAAGATCCCCTGGAGGAGGGCATGGCAACCCACTCCAGTATTCTTTCCTGGAGAACCCCATGGGCAGAGGAGCCTGGTGGGCTACAGTCCATGGGATCGCAGAGGACTGAGCGACTAAGTATAGCACAGCACAGCATATTTCAATAAAAAGTCTATTTAAAGCCTCAGGTTATGAAGGATGTTCCTGGAGGCTAGTCCTGACCTTTAGCGATTCTAAGCAGTAAGTAGGTACAGGGTTTTTCTCCCCAGAGAGGCCCTCATGGTGCAGTTGGAGATTATTCCAGGCTTTTGGCTTCCCCAATAGCTCAGTTGGTAAAGAATCAAGACCCCAGCCAGCTGGGTCTCGATTCCTGGGTCGGGAAGATCCTCTGGAGAAGGGATAGGCTACCCACTCCAGTTTTCTTGGGCTTCCCTGGTAGCTCAGCTGGTGAAGAATCCACCTGCAATGCAGGAGACCTAGGTTCAATCCCTGGGTTGGGAAGATCCCCTGGAGAAGGGAAAGGTTACCCACTCCAGTATTCTTGTCTAGAAAATTCCATGCTGTATAGTCCATGTGGTCCCAAAGAGTCAGACACGACTGAGCGACTTTCACTTTCACTTTGCCTTCATAAGCTGCCACTCTGCCCTCTCTGATAATCTACAAGCTTCCCAAAGTCTTTAACTGAATGTCTTTACTCCTCTAGCCAACATGGATTCTGTTGTTTGCAACTAAGAGCCCTGAAAGATATAGACAGGAAGGGGTTTATTGGAGGCACAGTAATAAGGCCATTTGGTAGAGGAGAGAGGGGTGAAGAGGGAGATGAGGTTAGAAGACCTGGAGGGCCAGCCCTCAAAGGGCTCTGTAAAACATGGTAGGGGTTTGGATTTGATTCTGAGTGAAATGGGAGCCATGCGAGGTTCCTGAATAAAAGGGGGACATAATTTCTGTGTGTGGGAGACAGACTAGGGTGGGAGTGAGCACCAGGGAGGAGGCTGCTCTGATTGTCTGAGCAGGAGGTGAGCATAACATGACCAGGGTTGGGGGTGTGGAGAGGATGAGAAGTGGGTAAATTTAGAAACACTCTGAAAGTACCAGCCAACAGGATTTGCTGATAAATTGAAAATAGTATGGGCTAGGTGTGAGAAAGAGACAGACAGACAGAGGGAGAAAGAGAGAAATCAAGGATGACTTGATGGATACAATGAAACCTCAGTTTTATCAACAGGAAAAGGAAAACAACGTTGCATAGGTTCATCTCAGGGAATCTCTCTAATGATGGGTATAGAGCACTTAGCACATTTCATATACCACCACCATCATTATTTATTACCGGAGGTATTTGAGACAACTCATCTAAACCCATCTTCTTTATTCTGGCACCCCCTCAAACCCTACATATGTCCTCTGGGATTCCAAGAAAGCTCTCTGCCATGCTCCAATTTATTCAAAAACATCTGCTCCCTTATTTTGTGTTCCTCACAAGGAAAACAGGGGAGACAAAGGGCAACGTCCTCCCCTCCCACCATTCCATGGATTCTAAGGATTTGCCTGTCCAGGGTTCTCTTGGAAGGATCCTAGGATCCCTATTCTAGCCTCCTTTCCTTTTTATTTATTTATTTATTTGGTTGCTCCAGGTCTTAGTTGCAACACATGGGACTTTCAATCTTCCTTGCAGCAAGCAGGATCTTTAGTTGCAACATGAGGAACCTAGCTTCCCGACCATGGATCGAACCCTTGTACCCTGCATTGGAAGCATGGAGTCTTAGCCCCTGTCCACCAGGGAAGTCCCTAGCCCCCCAAATTCAGTTTTTCTGGTACTCTTCCAAATTCAGTGTTTCATCTGTCATCTCCTGGCCATGCCCACCAAGGCTTCCGCAGGCCGGACCAAACCCTGACAGCAAATTCCAATTCAGCTAGTGTGTTTGTTTACTTACATAAACTAGGATTGTCCTTCTAGCCAATCCAGTGGCTCAGGGTCTTTGCTTGCTTTACAATCACTTGGGGAACTGTAAAGACACCAGTGTCTGGGCTGCAGTCCCAGAGATTTGATTGGTCTTAATTGTTACACTCGATCAGTGGTGCTCTCAAGCTTTAATGTGCGTCAAAATCAGCTGGAGTTCTTACTAAACCCTAGGTGACTGGACTCCATGACCAGAATTTCTGATTCAGTGTAGCTCAGAGAATTCGCATTTCTAAGAAGTTCCCAGGGGACTTCCCTGGTGGTCCAGTGGCTAAGAAGCCACCTGCCAATGCAGGGGATATGGGTTCAATCCTGGTCTGGGAAGATTCCACATGCCAAGGGGTAACTAAGTCTGTACACCACAACTGTTGAGCCCCTATGCCCTAGAGGCCGTGCTCTGCAACAAGAGAAACCACTGCAATGAGAAGCCCACGCACAACTAGAGAGTAACCCCTGCTCGCCGCAATTAGAGAAAGACTTTACAAAGCAACAAAGACCCAGTGCAGCCAAAAATAAACAAGTAAATTTTAAAAAATTTTAATTAAAAAAAAAAGAAGTTCCAGGTGAAGATGCTGCTGGCCCAAGGACCACACTTTGAGAACCACTGCTCTATACCAAGAGGTGGTAACTTATAATGGTTAAAACTCTTGCTCCTCAAGTGTGATCCACAGACCATCAACATCACCTTGGGAGAGTGTTAGATATGCAGAATCTCAGGCCCAACCCCCCACCTACTGAATCAGAAATCTGCCTTTTAACAATATCCCCAGGTGATTCATACATATGATATGTTAAAGTTGAGGTTCAATCCCAGTGCTGCCTATTATTAACTATGAGCTTAGGAAGTGGCTTCTTGAGGTCTTAGTTTCCTCATCTGTAAAATGAGAGTAATAATAATACCTACATTATAAGGACATAATCAGGATTAAACGAGTTAACCTAACTGTAACAGTGCTTAGCATCAGATATGCACCCAACAAATATTTGCTATGTTTGCTATATTATCAGCTTCCCAGATGTTTCTAATGTTGCAGCTGAGGCTGAAAATCACTGAGCAAAGCTAAAAGCAGGCCCTGCCCCGGGGGCCTCAGGAGCCACAAAGATATTGATGAAATATGAAAACAGACTGAAATGGAGATGCACACACCCAGATAGAGGCCAGAGCCAGAAAACAAACAGCAGCAAAGAGCCAGAGACTGAAACCCAAGAAGTCAAAAGCTGAACCGAGGGGCTTTCCTGGTGGTCTAGCGGTTAAGAATCCACCTTCCAATGTAGGGCACACAGGGCTCCATCTCTGGTCTGGTCAGGGAACTAAGACAGCTAAGCCTAAGAGCCACAACAAAGACCCAGTGCTGCCAAAAAAAAGCCAAACCCAGGCTCACCCAGTGAGGGAGACAGAAATTCCAGGAGAAATACACCCGTAGAGAAGAAGTATCAACCCTTTCCACACACAGAAGTTAGAGGCAAAGCTGGGTGAAGCCGACCTCCCTTCCCTGATCAATATCCGTCTGTCCATCCATCTATCCCTCTGCCCAATCCATGGCCCAGCCATGACTGTCCTTCCCTGCCATGTCTTTATCCCTTCAGCTTGTCCATCCAGCAGGTAGGGCCACAGGTCCAGCTGTGGTCCAAGTGGCACATTTAGGGGCACACACCTGGGAGATACAACTGTGTTGTGAGGTTTGAGCCCCCAGGTGTTCAAGAGAACAGCTCAAGCTCACCATCTTTGTGAGCCTCCCCCATGAATATTGCTGCTCAGGTGATGCTAGCGGTAAAGAACCTGCCTGTCAATGCAGCAGACATAAGAGACATTAGTTCAATCCCTGGGTCAGAAAGATTCCCTGAAGGAGGGCATGGCAACCCACTCCAGTATTCTTGCCTGAAGAATCCCATGGCCAGAGGAGCCTGGAGGGCTACAGTCCATAGAGTCACACAGATGCACGCACCATGAGTGTTAAGCAGTTCTCAAGTCAGGCACACCTGGGATTGAATCCGACTCCACCACTTACAAGCTGCGTGGCCTAGGGCAGTTTGCTTTACTTCTCTGTGTCTCAATTTCCTCGTCTGGAAAATAGAAAATAGAAATAATATGTCTGACTTAGGTCCTGAGACTGTCCTGAGGATTTCGGGGGGTAACAGAAGTGATGCATTTAGAACAGGGCCTAGTATAGGTAAGCATTCAAATATCACCACCATGGTTTATGACTTCCTCCTTGTCCTGCTAAAAGCTTACCCCCGGGGCTCCCACTCTCAGCATGCCTCTCTCAGGTCCTCTGTGGACTCACACTTTCCTTCACTGGGAGGTAACAGAGAGAGCTCTTACTATTGAGGTCTATTCCCCTTCCCCATCCTTCATGCTGTGGGCTGAGACCCCCTCCCACTCTGCCCATGGTACAGGCTCATTAACATATGACAAGAGAGGGACTTCCCTGGCGGTCCAGTGATTAAGAATTCCTCTTACAGGGGAAGGGATAGTTAGGGACTTTGGGAAGGTCATGTACACACTTCTATATTTAAAATGGATAGACAACAAAGACCTATCATATAGCACATGGAACTCTACTCAATGTTATGTACCAGCCTGAATGGGAGGGGGGCTTGGGGGAGAATGGATAACTGTATATGTACGGCTGACTTTCTTCAGCCGTACATATACAGGTGAACTTTCAGTTCACCTGAAAGTATCATAACATTGTTAATCGGCTATACCCCAATACAAGGGGCTTCCCTAATAGCTCAGTTGGTAAAGAATCCACCTACAATGCAGGAGACCCCCATTCAATTCCTGGGTTGGGAAGATCCCCTGGAGAAGGAATAGGCTACCCACTCCAGTATTCTTGGGCTTCCCTTGTGGTTCAGCTGGTAAAGAATCCACCTGCAATGCAGGAGACCTGGGTTCAATCCCTGGGTTGGGAAGATCCCCTGGAGAAGGAAATGGCTACCCACTCCAATATTCTGGCCTGGAGAACTTAATGGACTGTATAGTCCTTGGGGCCACAGAGAGTCAGACACAACTGAGCGACTTTCACTTTCACCCCAATAAAAATCTTTTTGGTGTTAAAAATAAAGAATCCCCAATGCAAGGGATGTAGGTTCAATCCCTGATCAGGGAACTAAGATCCCACATGCCATGGGGTAACTAAGCCTGAGCTCCACAACTAGAGAAGCCGGCACTCTACAAGGGAAGAACCAGCACAGCCAAAATAAACAAACTGTAGATATAGATATAGATATATAAAATGAAAGAATTCTCAGGGAGTTGGTGGACACGGCTCCTGCTCGCCCCCCAACAGGACGGGAAAATTGAGACCTGCCACAGCAAGCGAGGACTTAGGGGAGCCTAAGATGGGTGTATGTGAGGGTCAAAGCTGAGCAGGACAAGGGGGTCAGGTTAAGGGGGACAGGAGACTCTCAAAGTCAAGTTGAAGACAGAGAGGTGAGGAGACACATTTGAGTGGCTCAGGTGGTGGGTGCAGGTGGCAGGCACAAGCAAGGAGCAAGTCAGAGAGAAGGAGGGGAGTCCTAACTCTCCGGCCTCTCCGGCGCCTCACCTGGCCCTTTCATCCTACCCTTCTCCCCGGCCTCTCTAACCTGTCTCTCCTCACTTTTCTCCTTCCCCTAACTTCCCCTCAACTCTCTCACGGTTCCAACTCCCTGCCCCCCACTTGTCTCTCAGTCGCTCCTCACAGGTTAACCTTTACCCTCTTCACCTTTATCCTTCCGCCTCCACCTTTTTCCTCAGTCCCCTTTCACTTGTTCTCCACTTGTCCCCTCTTCCGTATCCTTTTTGCTAACAGGGGCTTCCTGTTTTCCATACGGGGGGTCCCCTGAACGCCCTCAGGGTTTCTGGGCACCCTGGGCAGGGCTGAGCAGGGCTGGGGACCGCAGGGCACAGAAGGGATGTGGGGTCAGCGGGTCGTCTCAGACCTGCGAGAGAGGGGCTGGCGAGAGGTGGGGAGGAGCGCGAGAGAGGGTTGCCTAGGAGAAGGAGACCCCTGGGGCTGGAATCCGGGGTGGGATCCGAGGTTCCTCTGGGCAAGTAGGTGGAGCCAGTCTACCTCCCTTACCCCAGCTGACCCGAAGTGCCCCTTCCTGCCATCTCCCAGTCTCTGCCCTTGAAAACGCTCCGCCGCGTTTGCCTCTAGGGTCCACCCCCCACCCCAACGCCTGCCCCATCGCCACCGCCCAGCCTGCAGTGGGGCTCCTGAGAGACTCCGCGGGCACCGAGGGAGGGGTGGGCAGTTGTGAGGGGAACTGAGACCACCAGAAAGGTGCCCTGACTCAGCTTTTCCCACCCCCACAAGGGAAGCCGTGCCTTTCCCTTCATGCTTCCCAACCCTGACCACCCAGGACAAAGTTGGCCAGATTCAGGAGCACTGTGAAAGGAGAAAAGCAAACTGCAGAGAAATACGTGACCGATGCTACTTTTGTAAAACCAAAGGAGAATATGTGAGTGAGCCTGCATTTCATATAAGTGTATAGAAAAGGCTGTGAGTTAATGGTTATCTAAGGTGGTTGGAGTCGGACAGGGAGGGGCGGAAAGGGAGGTAAGGAAGAAAGGGGAAAAGCTGAATGGAAAAATACTCATGCAATCTCTTGTTCTCCTTTTAGTACATTTATTGCGTAAAAAAATTAAAATTTCTAAAATTTTACGATACTGTAGACTTACAAGGAATTGCAAAAATACTAAAGAGAAGCTCCTTCAATCCACTATTACATAATTGTAGCACTTTCCCAAAACTAAGAAATTGACATTATCACAATGCAATTAACTAGACCACAGACCTTACTGGGACTTCCCCAGGTTTCCAACACACATTTTCTGTAATTTGTGTATAATTTGGTGACGTTTATATCACATGTGTAAGATGCATAAGTACAACAATCAAGATACAGAATTATTCTGAATTTCCTGACAATCCAGTGGTTAGAACTCTGCACTCTTACTGTCAAGGGCCCAGGTTGGATCCCTGGTGAGGGAACTAAGATCCCACAAGCCCCGAGATGTGGCCAAAAAAAAGATACAGAATTAGAGTCTCACCACAAAGAAACAACCAAGTGCCATTATACAGTCACACCGTCCCTCCTCTTCTGTTACCCTTGACAACTACTAATCTGTTCTCTAGCTCTATAATTTGTCATTTCAAGCATGTTATATAAATTGAATCCCATAGCATGTCGTAACCTTTTGAAATTGGCTTTTTTCATTCGGCATAGTGCCCTTAAAATCCATTTAATTTGTGTATCTCTAGTTTCTTTCTTTTTATTGCTGAGTACTGTTCCATTGAACAGATGTGCTGACAGTGGACTATTAACCATTAACCAGTTGAAGGACATAGGGATTGTTTCTAGTTTGGGGCTACTACAAACTAATCATATTAACTAGTTTGCTACTGCTAAGTCGCTTCAGTCATGTCCGACTCCTAGCGACCCCATGGACTGCAGCCCACCAGGCTCCTACGTCCATGGGATTTTCCAGGCAAGAGTACTGGAGTGGGGTGCCATTGCCTTCTCCCTAGTTTAGGTAGTACTAAAAGAGCTAAAGGACTTCCCTGGTGGCTCAGATGGTAAAGCATCTGCCTACAATGGAGGAGACCTGGGTTCAGTCCCTGGGTTGGGAAGATCTCCTGGAGAAGGAAATGGCAACCCACTCCAGTATTCTTGCCTGGAAAATCCCATGGATGGATGAGCCTGTAGGCTACAGTCCATGGGGTCACAAAGAGTCTGACACGACTGAGCGACTTCACTTCAAAAGAGCTTAATGGCTAAGTGGTAAAGAACCTGCCTGCCAATGCAAGAGAGGAGGATTCGGAAAGATCCCTTGGAGAAGGAAATGGCAACCTACTCCAGTATTCTTGCCTGGAAAATCCCATGGACAGAGAAGCCTGGTGGGCTACAGTCCATGGGGTTACAAAAGAGTCTGACATGACTTAGCAACTAAACAACAACAACAGTTTAATGAGCTATTGAAGCTCCCATGAACATTCACATCATATTTTTATGTGAACATGCGTTTTCATTTCTCTAGGATAAATGCCCAGGATCGTGACTGCTGAGTAATGCAATGTAAGCGTATGCTTACTTTTTAAGAAATCTCCAACTGTTTTCTAGAGTGGCTGTACCATTTTACATTCCTATCAGCAATATATGAGTTGTAGTTTCTTCTAATTCTCCCCAGCATTTGGTTCTCTTATTGTTATGATTAGCCAGGCTAGTTAGGTGTGTACTGCATGATAGATCATCATTTTATCATGATTTTAATTTGTATAATTTTAATTTACATCTTCCCAGGTGGCTCCGTGGGTAAAAAAAATCTGCTTGCAATGCAGGAGATGAGGGTTTGATCCCTAGGTCACCAGAAGGTCTCCTAGAGGAGGGCATGGCAACCCACTCCAGTATTCTTGCTTGGGGAATCCCATAGACAGAGGAGCCTGGCAGCTACAGTCCATAGGTTCGAAAAGAGTCAGACACAACTGAAGGGACTGAGCATGCACAATGCCAAGTGACGCTGGCACCTTTCTATGTTCATTTGTCAACTGAATACACCATTCAGTGAAATTTCAATGTTTGCTGCCCATTTTCTAATTGGATTTTGGGATTTTTTTTATAATTGATAAGTTTTAAGGGTTTCACAATGTATTCTAGACACTAGTCCTTGTCAGATATATCGTTTGCAAATGTTTTCTTTCAGTCGCTTATTTTCTCATTATTTTAACAGAGCCTTTCTCAGAGGACAAGTTTTTTCATTTTGATCAAGTCCATTTGATCTTTTTTGTTTTTTCAAGGATTGTGCTTTTGGTGTCAAGTCTAAGAACTCTGCCTAACCCTGGATCATGAAGATGGTCTTCTATGTTCTCTTCTAAATTTACAGTTTTACATTTTACATGAAGATCTATGACCTGTGTTGGTTTTTTAATGAGATGCCTTTTAATTTTATTTATTTAATTTTGGCTGTGCTCAGTCTTTGTTTCAACACAGGTTTTCCTCTAGTTATGGTGCACAGGCTTCTCACTGCAGTGGTTTCTCTTTGTCCTGAGCACAGGGTCTGAGGCACGCAGGCTCCAGTAGTTGTGGCACATGGGGTCAGTAGTTGCAGCTCCCAGGCTCCAGAGCACAGGCTCAGTAGTTGTGATGTTTGGGCTTAGTTGCTCCACGGCATGTGGGATCTTCCCTGATCAAGGATTGAACACCTCCTGCATTGGCAGGCAAATTCTTCACCACTGAGCCACCTGGGAAGACCTGACCTATTTTTTAAAATTAATTTTTATTGGAGTATAGTTGCTTTACAATGTTATGTCAGTTCTGCTGTACATCAGAGCGGATCAGCTGTACATATAGGTGTGTGCTGTGCTCAGTCATGTCTGACTCTGTGCGACCCTATGGACTGTAGCCTGCCAGGCTCCTCTGTCCATGGGATTCTCCAGGCAAGAACACTGAAGTGGGTCGCCATTTCCTCCTCCAGGAGATCTTCCCAATGCAGGGATAGAATCCTCATCTCCTGCATTAGCAAGTAGATTCTTTACCACTGAGACCCCAGGGCATCCCATGTGTGTATATATATATGTATACATACATATATATATATATATATATACACCCTCATTTTTGGATTATCTTCCCATTTAGGTCACAGAGCATTAAATGGGTCTTCCTAGGTGGCGCTAACATTGAACAGAGTTCCCTGTGCTATACAGTAGATTCTCATTAGTTATCTGTTTTATACATAGTCACGCATCTATGTCAATCCCATTCATTCGTTGCATCCCACCCTCCTTCCCCTCCTTGGTATCCAGACATCCATTCTCTATGACTTTGTCTCTATTTCTGCTTTGCAATATGACCTGTTTTGAGTTAACCTTTGTATGGGGTATGAAGTTTAGGTCCAGGTTCATATATTTGCCTACTAATGTTCAGTTGTTCCAGCACCATTTGTTAAAAAGACTATCCTTCCTGTATTGGATTGTTTTTCAGTCTTTGTCAAAATTCATCTGGGCATACTTATGTGGCCCCATTTTTGGTTTCTCTATTCTGTTGCATTGATTAATGTGTCTGTGCTTCTCCCAGGATCACGCTGTCTTGATTACTGTCACTATCCAATAAGTCTTGAGATTAGGTAGGGTGATGTTTCTAATACTTTTTCTTTTTTAATATTGTTTTAGCTGTTCTAGCTCTTTTTCTTTTCCATATAAATTTAAATATAATAATCCATATAAATTTTAAGATAAGTATGTGTGTATATATACCCAAAAAAATCTTGTTGGCATTTTGAGAGGAGTTACATTGAATTATAGATCACTCTGGGGAGAACTGACATCTCTACTACATTGAGTATTCCAGTTCATTAACACCATATGTCTCTACCTTTATTTATTTCTCCTTTGATGTCTGTCTGTAAAAAAGAACAAACTTGATTCCAATTGGATCTATACCTTTAATGCTAACCCTTTGTGCTCTGTTGCCACCGCTTCCTGATTCTGCACGCTTGTAAAAGAATGTTGTCTCTAGCCTGAAATAGACATAACAGGCCATTCTCAAGCCTCTGACCTTTAAAGATATAATCCTTTCCCTTTCATACAGAGATTAAAAGTTGCAAAAAGAGAAAAAACATTTGTCTTATTGGAGATTTATAGGATTGTTGTAATTCAACCTACAGTAAACAACTGCAAGAACAAAGGATTCCCATACCAAGAAGTTTGTAACAACCAACCTTACTCAGCTCCCCTTTTAGTATAAAAGGAGCTTGAATTCTAACTCAGGTACAATGCTTCTTTGGGGCAGTACTCCACCATCTTTTTGGTCTGCTCGCTTTCCAAATAAAGTCACTATTCCTTGACCCAACAATTCATTTATCAATCTGTCCACCTATGGTGCAGCAAGCAGCATGTACATGGACTCTAACATTTCATCAGAATTTTGTAACTTTTAACATACAGATTTTATTCATATTTTGTTGATTTGTAGCTAAGTAGGTTTTTTTAGCAATTATAAGGGGTATTGTGTTTTTAATTTTGGTTTTCAATTGTTTCATGCAGCCATGAAATTAACAGATGCTTGCTCCTTGGAAGAAAGGATATGACCAACCTAGACAGCATATTAAAAAGCAGAGACATTACTTTGCCAACAAAGGTCCATCTAGTCAAAGCTATGGTTTTTCCGGTACTTAGGTATGGATGTGAGAGTTGGACTGTAAAGAAAGCTGGGCGCCAAAGAATTGATGCTTCTGAACTGCGGTGTTGGAGAAGACTCTTGAGAGTTCCTTGGACTGCGAGGAGATCAAACCAGTCCATCCTAAAGGAAATCAGTCCTGAATATTCATTGGAAGGGCTGATGCTGAAGCTGAAACTCCAATACTTTGGCCACCAGATGGGAAGAACTGGCTCATTGGAAAAGACCCTGATGCTGGGAAAGATCGAAGGCAGGAGAAGGGGACAACAGAAAATGAGATGGTTGGATGGCATCACTGACTCAATGGTCATGAGTTTGAGTAAGCTCTGGGAGTTGATGATGGACAGAGAAGCCTGGTATGCTGCAGTCCTTGGGGTCCCAAAGAGTCAGACACGACTGAGCAACTGAACTGAACCTGCATTGATGGAATAAATCTCCACTTGATCATTGTATATGGTCTTTTTTAAATTATAAAACATTGTAATTCCATTCTTCCAGTAAGGTTACCATTTTCCTTCTTGACTGTGGTAATATATATACACATTGGCAACCCACTCCAGTACTCTTGCTGGAAAATCCCATGGATGGAGGAGCCTGGTAGGCTGCAGTCCATGGGGTCACTAGGAGTTGGACACGGCTGAGCGACTTCACTTTCACTTTTCACTTTCATGCGTTGGAGAAGGAAATGGCAACCCACTCCAGTGTTCTTGCCTGGAGAATCCCAGGGACAGGGGAGCCTGGTGGGCTGCTGTCTATGGGGTCGCACAGAGTGGGACATGACTGAAGCGACTTAGCAGCAGCAGCAGCATATACACATAGTAAAATTTGCCACTTTAAACTTTTTTTTTGTCCATACCTCGTGGCTTATAGATCTTAGTTTCCTGACCAGAGATCAAACCTAGGCCCCCTGCAGTGGACATGTGAGGTCCTAACCACTGGACTGCCAGGGAATTCCTAACATTTAAACCATTTTTAAGTGTATAGTTCAGTGGCATTAAGTAAATTCACTATATTGTAAACCGTCACCACTATCTGTTTCCAAAACTTTTTCAACATCCAAACAGAAACTCTGTACATATTAAGCAATAACTCCTCCCATGCTCCCAGTCCTGAGTATCTGCTAAACTATTTTCTGTTTCTATAAACTGCCTATCCTAGATATTTTCTATAAGGTTTCTATAAGGAGAACCACACAATATTTGTCCTTTTGTTGTTGTTGTTTAGTTGCTAAGTCATGTTCAACTCTCTGAGACCCCATGGACTGTAGCCCACCAGGATCCTCTGTCCATGAAATTTTCCAGGCAAGAATACTGGAGTGGGTTGCCATTTCCTTTTTCAGGGGATCTTCCTGGCCCAGGGATCAAACCTGTGTCTCCTACATTGTCAGGCAGATTCTTTACCACTGAGCCACCAGGGAAGCCAAGTATAGGGCTTGTAGGCCTGCAAGGTACAACCCAACAAAGGTCAACCCAGATTGAAGGAAATAAGACAGATCCACTTTCCGGTGGGGAAAGGGTCAAAAATCTTGAAGACCTGTTTCAAAACTACTACAATCTGCTTTCTGGCCATCAAATATTTACATTCCTTCCACATGCAAAATTCACTCATCTCTTTCCTCAGCCTCAAAAGTCTCATCTATTTTGCATCAAGCTCATAGTCAAAGACTAGGACCTCATCATCTAAGTCAGAGCCAGGTGCTGAGAGTCCACCCTCTTACAGGGATACAGGGTCTCTCAAGCATCTCTGAAAGGAATGAAGCAGATACAACTGTTTGGGAGAACAAGATGAGAATTTAGAACTACCCCTTATGGTAGCCAACAGCCACATGTAGGAATTAGATTTAAATGAAAGAAAAATGAAAGAAACTGAAATTTCAGTATCTCCATTACACTAGCCAAATTGTAAGCATTCAGCAGCCAAATGTGGCTAGTAACTACCATATTGGACAATGCAAATACAGAACACTTCCATTATTGCAGAAAGCTCTTTTGAATGGTGCTAAATAGACAATGTAAGCACAGATGTGCCCTATCGTGACTCAGAAATCCTGCTCCTGAATAGGGATCAGGATTTAGTTGGGGGTCTCCCAAGGGCATGCCCTGAGCCAAGGGTACAAGTAGTTTATCTGGGAAGTATCCCCAGGAAATTCAACGGAGTGGGAAAATTGGGATTCAAGAGGAAAAAGCTATGAGTTCCCTAGTGGCCTAGTAGTTGGGATTTGCTGCTATCCCTGTTGGATTCAATCCATGGTCAAGGGATGAAGGTCCCACAAGCTGCGTGGTATGGGCAAAATATTTTTTAATTTTTAAGAAAAGAGGAAAAAAGGCAACAAATGGTGCAGAGTGAGGCACTTTGGGTGACTCCCTAAGTTTTGCACCATAGCTATCTTGCTTCCTCATGCTAGTCCCAACCCCCAAAGGGTGAGCACCGTGAACAACAAGAGGTCATTCCTACCAGGGATCCTCTAAGGAGTTTAGGAATCATGTAGAGTACACCTCAGAACTGACTCACCAAAGGAAAGGAAACAGAAGTCCTTCATCCCAGGCTCCTGACCCTCACTGGTTGAAGACTGCCCCCGGAGAATTAATCTTAGCACTTCCTGTCCCGTATGCAGACAGAAGAAAGACTTCAGATGGAGAAGCAGAAAGATAGAGGGCACATGAGGTGGGAGGTTGTCAGTGTGTGTGGGAACCCACTGGATGTACAAGGGAGGGAGAAAATGAGCCAAAAAGGATACAGTGGGGGCACCAGGTCAGGGCTACATTTGTTCCTTTTCATTCTCAAAGTCATGTCCGACTCTTTGCAACCCTATGGACTGCAGCACACCAGGATTCTCTGTTTTTTACCATCTTCTGGAGTTTGAGCAAACTCCTGTCTGTTGAGTCAGTGATGCCATCCAACCTTATCTGCTGTCGTCCCCTTCTCCTCCTGCCCTCAATCTTTCCCAGCATCAGGGTCTTTTCCAACGAGTCAGTTCTTCACATCAGGTGACAAAAGTATTGGAGCTTCAGCTTCAGCCTGTCCAATGAATATTCAGGACTGATTTCCTTTGGGATTGACTGGTTTGATCTCCTTGTAGTCCAAGGGACCCTCAAGAGTCTTCTCTAGCGTCACAACTCACAAGTATCAATTCTTCGACATTTAGCATTCTTTATGGTCCAACTCTCACATCCATACATGACTACTGGAAAAACCATAGCTTTGACCATGGTCCTTTCTCAACTAAGTGATGTCTCTGCTTTTTAATATGCTGTCTAGATTTGTCATAGCTTTCCTTCCAAGGAGCAAGCATCTTTTAATCTCATGGCTTCAGTCACTGTCCGCAGTGGTTTTTGAGCCCCAGAAAATAAAATCTGCCACTGTTTCCATTGTTTCCCCATGTATTTGCCATGAAGTTATGGGACTGGATGCCATGGTCTTAGATTTTTGAATGCTGAGTTTTAAGCCAGCTTTTTCACTCTCCTCTTTCACCCTCATCAAGAGGCTCTTTAGTTCCTTTTTGCTTTCTGCCATTAGAGTAGTATCATCTGTATATTTGAGGTTGTTGATATTTCTTCTGGCAATCTTGATTCCAGTTTGTGATTCATCCAGCCCAGCATGTCACTTGATGTACTCAGTACATCCTAGAAAACCTCCCACAGAGAGGATGTGTATGAGCCTTATGGTAATGGAGAGCTGAAGGCAACCTAAGCGTCCTTCACTGGGGAAATAACTAAGTAACAGACTGCTGCGGGCACACCATGGAACACGCTGCAGCAGTTAGAAACAGAGAGCTTGAAGTACACCCCTATATGGAAAGATCTCAGAAACATACTATTAAGCTAACAAACAAACAAAACAATAGGGGGAAGAAACAGAAGATTTATAGCCCAATCCCATTTATGTAAATTGGAAACATATACACATTCAAAATCACAAAGTATAAAGCTACGTCTTTGCAGCTATATATCAAGGGCATTAAAGTGGGTGTCTGTGAAGGGGAGGGAGAATAGGGATTGGGCATGAGGCTGCGTGTAAAATCTAAGAGGGTCTTTCATGGACCAATGGTGAGTCTATATTATGATCTGAAGAGTATGATTAATATCCTTCTGCACCTAAGGGCCAAGAAAAAAAAATAAAGGAATGAAAAATATTAAGTTCCTGTACGTCAGAGCAATTCTCTCCTCGCTGCACAATGCTCATTACCACAGGGGATGATGACAGCAAAGCAACCAGACTCTGCCTGCATTCCAGAAGCCCTCCTCACTGCCTGCTTTCCAGGTAGCCCCAGCAAGTGCTCTTGCCCCGAAAACAAGGAGCCCTCTACCCTTTCATGCTACCCAGAGGGAGAGAAAGGAAAGCTAGGCATCTTGAGCCCCAGAGATTTCCATCTTCTACTTAGGCTGTACACAGATTAGGGAGTAAGTGCACGAAACCCCAGCTCTGCCATTAAACACCTGTGAGACCTAAGGTTAAGTTACTTTACCCTCCTGTACCCTTGTTTCCTCACCGGTAAAATGGGAGTGATCATAAAAATAACTACCTCTGGGAATGTTTGGAGCATAGAATGAATGGATTTGTGGAAAACACTTAAACCAACGGAGGAAGCTTCCTCTCTGCCACTCCAGCAGCCTCGCCCACATCCATCCCACCCCAGCCCCTGCCCTGTTGTGACAGCTTCCCACCTCTCATCCTGCCTCAGCCTCCGTCAGGGGCTCCCCAACATCGCAGGGATTCATAGGAACGTCTCCAGAGCTCTCCTGGGATTTCAGATTCTCCTTCCTTCTGGGCATAGCGCTGAGCTCACCTTGCCCCACCCATAGCCTTCAACTCACCTGGCTCAGCCAGCTGGCCCTACGCATTCATGCCTTTCAAGTCACAGCCATTTGCCTTTTTGCTTCACAAACCTCAGCCAGGATGGCTCATTTAGCCTGGCTGAAAAGCTGAGCTATGCAGCTGGAAAAGCAGTGGAAATTTGGCCATGGCTGCAGCACGGATGCTGGCTCTGGTGGCCACAGGGCTGGGCTTGGCCAGAGCATGTCCTGTCCCCACCACAACCAGGAAAGGCTACGGCACTGACCTGCTCAAATCTCTGCTGCAAGGTGAGCTCGTGGCCTTCAAGAAAGAAAAGAATGGGAATCCCCTAGCGATCCAGTGGCTTCCCAGGTGGTGCTAGTGGAGACATGAGACACAGGGTTGATCCCTGGGTTAGGAAGATCACCTGGAGAAGGGAATAGCAGCCCACTCCAGTATTCTTGCCTGGGAAATCCCATGTACAAAGGAGCCTGGTGGGCTACAGTCCATGGGGTTGCAAAGAGTCAGACATGACTGAGCAACTAACACAACACAACCAGTGGTTAGGACTTTGTGTTCTTACTACCAAGGGCCCAGATTTGATCCTTGGTTGAGGAACTAAGATCCCACAAGCCATGTGGCACAACCCAACACAGATTGTGGCACAAGCAAACACACATGCACACACACACAACTGTTAAGTCTCTATTATCATGGGCTAACCTCTACCGCTTCTGCCATAGCCAAGATGCTGCCCTGCTACTGATGGCTTAACCTCTCTCCTCTCCTGCTACAGGCTGCATCTAGCTTTCTGTCTACAATTAATCTCTAATCTCTTCAGTTCAGTTCAGTCACTCAGTCGTGTCTGACTCTTTGAGACCCCATGGACTGTAGCCCACCAGGCCTCCCTGTCCATCACCAACTCCCAGCGTTTACTTAAACTCATGTCCATTGAGTCGGAGATGCCATCCAACCATCTTATCCTCTGTCTCTAGCTATTCCAAAGAATAGCAAGGAGAGATAAGAAAGCCTTCCTCAGTGATCAAAATGCAAAGAAATAGAGGAAAACAATAGAATGGGAAAGACTAGAGATCTCTTCAATAAAATTAGAAATACCAAGAGAACATTTTATGCAAAAATGAGCACAATAAAGGACAGAAACCGTATGGACCTAACAGAAGCAGAAGATATTAAAAAGAGGTGGCAAGAATATACAGAAGACCTACACAAAAAAATCTTCATGACCCAGATAACCACAATGGTGTGATCACTTACCTAGAGCCAGACATCCTGGAATGTGAGGTCAAGTGGGCCTTAGGAAGCATCACTATGAACAAAATTAGTGGAGGTGATGGAATTCCAGATGAGCTATTTCAAATCCTAAAAGATGATGCTGTGAAAGTGCTGCATTCAATATGCCAGCAAACTTGGAAAACTCAGCAGTGGCCACAGGACTGGAAAAGGTCAGTTTTCATTCTATCAGGTAAGTGTAGATGTCACGTGAGGGTATGTTCCTCGGTTCTTGTCTTGTCACAACAAAGATTTGGAGTGACGGACCTTGAAGCCCTCGGTGGGCCACAGCTCTCAGGTCTGGACAGACTGTGTTATAGCTCTTAAATAAATTAGTGTTACAGTTCAGTGTTATAGCTCTATTTTATTTAGAAGATGATAGCCCTCGAAGCGTGAGGGCATGGCAATCCAAGGCCTCGACGAGAAGAACACCGCAGCGCGTGGGAGAGAGAGGGAGAGTCCATCTTCAAGGCGCAAGAGAGAGAGAGCGCAAGCGCTTTGGCTCCTCTCTTATATGTTTATTTCTGCCCCCTGGGCCTGTCCTATGCAAATTGGGCTTAGACAGGAGTGCTGTTCTATCTGCAGTTCTCACTCAGGTCCTCGGAGCTTCCTTGTTCTATTTTCACGGGCTTTTCCCTTCCTTGTATGCCACCACCATTTTGGACTCCTGTTTCCTATTCTAACTACCTAACAATTCCAATCCCAAAGAAAGGCAATGCCAAAGAATGTTCAAACTACCACACAACTGCCCTCATCTCACATGCTAGCAAAGTAATGCTCAAAATTATCCAAGCCAGGCTTCAACAGTACATGACCCTTGAACTTCCAGATGTTCAAGCTGGATTTCAAAAAGGCAGAGGAACCAGAGATCAAATTGCCAACATCCACTGGATCACTGAAAAAGCAAGAGAGTTCCAGAAAAATATCTACTTCTGCTTTATTGACTATGTCAAAGCCTTTGACTGTGTGGATCACAACAAACCATGAAAAATTCTTCAAGAGATGGGAATACCAAACCATCTGATCTGCCTCTTGAGAAATCTGTATGCAGGTCAAGAAGCAACAGTTAGAATCGGAAATGGAACAACAGACTGGTTCCAAATTGGGAAACGAGTAGGTCAAGATAGTATATTGTCACCCTGCTTATTTAACTAATATGCAGAGTACATCATGTGAAATGCTGGGCTGGATGAAGCACAAACTGGAATCAAGATTGCTGGGAGAAATATCGATAACCTCAGATATGAAGATGACACCACCCTTATGGCGGAAAGCGAAGAACTAAAGAGTCTCTTGGTGAAAGTGAAAGAGGAGAGTGAGAAAGTTGGCTTAAAACTCAGCGTTCAGAAACCTAAGATCATGGCATCCAGTCCCATCACTTCATGGCAAATAGATGGGGAAACAATGGAAACAGTGACAGACTTTGTTTGGAGGGCTCCAAAATCACTGTAACCATGAAATTAAAAGACACTTACTCCTTGGAAGAAAAGCTATTGAGCAACCTAGACTGCATATTAAAAAACAGAGATATTACTTTGCCAACAAAGGTCTGTCTAGTCAAAGTATGATTTTTCCAGTGGTCATGTATGGATGTGAGTTGGACTATAAAGAAAGCTGAGCGCCAAACAATTGATGCTTTTGAACTGTGGTGTTGGAGAAGACTCTTGAGAGTTCCTTGGACTGCAAGGAGATCAAACCAGTTCATCCTAAAGGAAATCAGTCCTGAATATTCATTGGAAGGGCTGATGCTGAAGCTGAAACTCCAATACTTTGGCCACCTGATGGGAAGAACTGACTCACTGGAAACGACCCTGATGCTGGGAAAGATGGAAGGTGGGAGGAGAAGGGGACAACAGAGGATGAGATGGTTGGATGGCATGAGATGGTTGGATGGCATCACCGACTCAATGGTCATGAGTTTGAGCAAGCTCCAGGAGTTGGTGATGGACGGGAAAGCCTGGCATGCTGCAGTCCATGGGGTCGTAAAGAGTCGGACATGACTGAGCAACTAAACCAAACTGACTGAATCTCTCCACTTAGGCTTTCCTGGTGGCACTAGCTATAAAGAACCCACCTGCCAGTGCGGGAGACATAAGAGACTCAGGTTTGATCCCTGAGTCAGAAAGATCTTCTGAAGAAGAGCATGGCAACCCACTCCAGTATTCTTGCCTGGAGAATCCCATAGACAGAGAAGCCTGGCAGACTACAGTCCATGGGGTCACAGAGAGTTGGAAACAACTGAAACAACTTGGCAGGGCACAACCCCTTTCCTCTTGCCTATGGGTTAAATTCAAGCTCTCCTGCTAGACCTTCATCCTTGCTGTTAGCCTCCAACCCTCCCTCTGTGATCTGACCTTGTCCTTGCTCTCTAGGAAGACTTGCTCTTGCAGAAGGACTGGGACGGCACCTCCCACCCCTTCCCCAGAACCCTGGACCTGAAGCACCTGTAGGTGAGTTGGGAGAGTCAGGCCCACCTGCCCTCACTTGGCCCCGCCCCCCCCAAGCTCTACCTCTGCAGGTGGCCTCTCACCTCCTTTATCTCATCTGGTCTTTATTCCTCTGGTCTTTCCTCATCTGTCCTGCACCCCTGTCCCTCCTCAAATGCTCCCCTGACCCTGTCCCTCCCTGGGGCTCACTTTCCCGTCTCCCTCACTTGTCCCTCTCACCTGCCCTCTTGCCTATTTCCTTCTCTTTTCTCCTTTTCTCCCCCAGCCCTGTCCCCAACCTGTGCCCCTTGCCCTCCCCCACCCCCACCTTATCACCATCTACTCTCAACACTAACTCCCTCTTCCCCTCACCACTGACTCCCACCTCGTCCCTCTCCATCCTTGCCTCTTCAAACCTCTGTGATCCTTCTCATGAGTCACTTTTCATTTGTCCCTATTTCAGTTTTTCACCTGTCTCTTCCCCTGTCATTCTGCCTCATCTGTAGCCCCTTCAATTGTCTCCTTCCATGTAACCTGTCCCATCACCTGTCCCCATTGTGTCTCATGTCACCTGCCCTCCTCCCCTGGATTCCCGACCTGTCTCCACTTCACTGAGCTTTCTTGCCTATCCTTTCTCACCTTTCCACCCTCACCTCTTCTCTCTCACCTCTCAGATGTGGGAGCACCCCATAGCCTTAGGGACAGAGCTGGTCCTGACCCTGAAGGGTCCTGGGGCGGTGATTACCTCATCCCTAGACCACACTCTGGAGCAGCCCCTTCTCACAATACACTACACCCACTCCAAGCTCCAGGCCTGTGTGGGTGTCCGGGGCACCTGGGCTGGGTCTGTGGGTTCTGAGAAGATGGGACCTCACCCTTCTGTCCTACGTCCTGTCTCACACAACATCCCTTTCTATGCTCAGGTCCAGGCTCAGCCCACAGCAGGCTGCAGGCCTCAGGGCTGCTTCCAGCACTGGCTGCATCAGCTCCAGGAGGCCCCAGAGAAAGTGAGTGACCCTGGAAGAGGATGAATGTCTGGGCCCTGAGTAAGGTGGAGGCTGATGCCTGGGCAATGGGAAACTGGGCATCAGTGGGAAACTTCTCATCTCTCCCACAGGAGTTTCAAGACAGCCTCAAGGCCTGCCACCTTCAACCTCTTCCACCTTCTCACTTGGGACGTGAATTGCATCACCAGAAGAGACGTGCGCATCTGAGAACCAGGACCTATCCCCACCCCATCTGAGACCGCAGACCTTCTTTATGCGTTAACCCCAGTCCTGCCTGAAGATATTTCTTCTCACCTCTTTTTTTAAAAAAATATGTATTTATTTGGCTGCACTGGTCTTAGTTTCGGTACATGGGATCTTCCATCTTCATTGCAGTTTGCAGGATGTTTTTTTTTTTAAGTTGCAGCATGCAGAATCTTTAGTTATAGCATTCGAACTCTCAGTTGTGGCATTTGAACTTTTAGCTGCGGCATGTGGGATCTAGTTCCCTGGCCAGGGATCGAACCTGGGCTCCCTGCATTAGGAGTGCAGTCTTAGCCACTAGAACACCAGAGAAGTCCCTCATTCCTTATTTATAGAGCTGCAGAAATAAACTGTAAGGAGTTGGAACCTTGAGTATGTGTGTGTTACTGTGGGTCTGTGATTGAGTGTGGGTGTCTGTGTGATGCAAGCAAAATTCATTATAGGGTGCATATACTTGTGTGTGCCTGCCTTCTGTGACTGTGTGTATATGCATCCAAGTGAGTATCTGCCCAAACCAGAGTCTGAAGAAGCATAACAGCATACTCATGCCCACATGTGTGTAAGTGCATATGTGTTTGTGCACATGTTTATGTGTCTTTCCCCTTCTGTATGAAATGTGTATCTCTCTTTTCCATGTGTACCTAGGACAGATGGAAGTCTATATCAGGATTCTTTATCCTATAATAGGTGTCAGAAACCCAACTCAAATGGGTAGAACAGAAATGAATGTATTATCACACATAATAAAAAGTGAGTTGGCAGGGCTGTTCTAGGACTCATTAATAACGTCACTGAGAAACCAGATTCTTTCCATTTCTGTTGACTTACTCTGGCTACCTCATGATCTCAAAATGGCTGCCATGGCTCCAGCTTTCATACAAACAGTATCCTCCAAGTTATAACAAATGCCCTAAATACAATGGAGTGAAACAACAAATATCTTATTATGCTCACAGATTCTGTGGATTTTGAAATTAGAAAAGGCCCAGAGTGGATCACCTGCCTCTGCAGTGGAAGGGTCATGAAATAAACTAATTTATGTAAATAATTGAAAACAATTGACAGAGGTTAAGCCCCAAACATGCATTTATTGCTGTTATTTTTATCATTTTAGGATTTTTTTTTTCTTTCCCAGCAGAGTGAAAATTCTTCCATTTGTTCCTTTCCTTTCTGTGAGGATGAGCGACTTGAAGCTGTGGTGGCCATTTTGTGACCATAAGGCAATAAGCCTAGAGTGTGAAACTATTCTCCTAAGTAAGGTGGAACAAAAGAGTAGGAAAATGGGTCATTGAGATAAGAAAACGTCTTGAGTCATGTTAACTAGGTTTTGTTTCTTGCAGCCTAATATATCTTCAAATATACAGATATACATATATCTCTGTATACCCAGCCAAAACCCAGAAAAAGTGACCAATTATTATTTGATAATAAAAATCTGAATCATATAAGACAAGTCTGAGTTCAGACATGAGTGGTGTAATTGAAATAAGATTGCAAACCTCTGCTTGGAGATGCCAAGGACTAAAAAGAAGTTTTGAACTGGATATATTTTGGTTTTGCCTGCCCAGAATCCCTGTCTCCTGGTAAAGCTTCTCAATTTTCCTTTGGGACATGAGACTCAGGTTTGTCCAATCACAGCACTCCATCTCCAGAGTGCAAAGACAAATCTTCCCTTGTAACTCTCTTATGACAGGCTTTGCATAAGCTGTTCCATCTGCTTGGGCCATGTCCCCCCTACTCTCCCATCACAACTGTGTCTTCATCTAATTTTCACTCATTCCCTATGTCTCAGTATTATCACTTCCTCCTCCAAAAATTCTTCTGAGTGATACCCTGGGGTTTCTATTGCCTTTATATACCCAACAAGTTTCACCATCCTACTTTTCTGGTGACTATTTCATTTCAACCAAATGAAATGCCAGTATTCTGCCACTTCTAACCTATAGAACTGGCAACTTCATATGGTTCAACCTAATATTTTTAGCTCTCCCTTCTTTTCCCAGAGCCACACTGAACATGTGACTGAGATCTGGCTAATCAAAGCATTCCATTCCCTTGAATAGCCTAATCAATGCAGAGTTGGCATGTGACCCTAGTCCAACCAATCAGAGCCCTTCCCTGGGATTTACTTTTATTTAGGATTAGAGGAGATTCTGCCATTTTACCTCTGGGCTATGGTGCTAGAAGGACTGAGTCTGTGTCTGTAAATAAATAGCCTTTTCCCCCACTGCTTGCAGTGGAAGGGGACACATCTGAGCTGAGATAAATGGAGAAGAGAAATGAATGGGAAGAGTGTCGTGATGGAGTTGAGTCTTGGGTCCAGTCTCTAAGGTCAAATTCCTTATAGTTTTGCCCTTGATTGCCTTCTTCCTAGCTCTAAGAGCCAACAAATGCACACTTTTTACACCTAATCAAGTTAAGCGGACCTCCTGTCACAGGCAGCCAAGACTCTGACTAATACACTTCCCTGAAACTCTGGGCAGAGTCAGGCAACTCTTCTGTGCTCTGATAGGCTTTATGTTTCTCCCATCACAGCCCTATTGCCATCTGTCTATCTGAGCTTCAGGAGGGCAAGGACTGGAGCTGTCTGGGTCACTTTTGTATCTCCAGTGTCCAGCACAGGGCCAGGCACAGAGGAGATGCTCCATCACTCCCTTTGAATGATATCATGCCCTGTCTCACTTAATGTACCTATTCCTTGAGTTGAAAGCTCTCAGTTTGGGAAGGGGGGTGGGGTGGAGGAATGTTACTGCCATTGATAAATACTTCTCTGTTAAATGAAAGGCCTGATGTTACAGAGGAAGGTGGGGGCTATCATTCAAAGGGCTGACCTAGGGACCATGTGGGCCCCAAATATGTCAAAGGGTGCATGTCAAGTTCTGAGGTGGCAGGTCCTGATTTTGCTGTGAAGACAGGCACACTTCAGTCAAAGCTAAGTTCTTTACAGAATTCAAACCAAATACTGCCCCAGCTGAAACCCACAGCTGAGAATAAAATCTTGACTCTTGACCACAGGCCACAAGGCTCAGCAGAAGCTGCTCCCTGCTTGCCTCTCCCACTTGCTCTCCTCTCACTCTCCCCCTTATTCCCATCCAGACACACTGCCTCCAATACACTAAGCACACTCCTGCCTCAGGGCCTTTGCACATGCTATTCTCTTTGCCAGGAATGCTCTTCCCTGGATTTCCACGTTGGATTTTTCTCAGCTCCAATATTACCTTCCTTGACCTTCCAGTCTAAAGTAAGTCTCTCACCCAGATGTAGAGAAGGGACATGTGGATACGGGGGCTTGGTTGGGGGGAGGGTGAATTGGGAGACTGGGATTGACACATGAGCACAGCCACGTATAAAAGAGATAGCTAGTGGGATCTTGCTGTATAGTGCAGGGAGCTCAGCTCAGTGCTCTGTGGTGACCTAGATGGGTGGGATGGGGTAGTAGGAGGTCCAAGAGGGAGGGGATGTGTGTATACTTGTAGCTCATTTCCTTTGATGTACAGCAGAGACTAACATAACACTGTAAAGCAACTATACCCCAAGAAATAAAATAAACCTCTCAGTCATTCCATCACATCATCCTGGTTTTTTTTTTTTTTTTTTTCCCACTGCACCTGCAGCCTACAGGTTGATATCTTTGACCAGGGATCAAACCCTGGCCCCCTGTGTTGGGAGTGGGGAAGTCTTAACCCCTGGTCCATCAGGGAAGTCCCTCATTGAAATAAGAATGTTTTCATTCTCCATGTGACACTTATTCACTACCAGACACTCATAATTTACTCGCTTGATTACTGTCTCCTGCCTCTAGAATATAAGCTCCATGGGGCAGGGGTCTCTTGTTTCATCTGTTTTGTTCACTGCGGTATCCCCTGCACAGCGCCAGGTACATAGCACATGCTCAGTAAAGCTTTATTGGGTGGAGCAGAGACAGTACAGTCAGACAGTTAGGTGTGCAGGATAAGGAGGCAGTAAATTCTCCAATCATAGCTCTGTCATTTACAGACTGCATGATCTTGGGCAAGCTGCTTACCTGTCTGAACTTGTTTCCTTGTCTAGAAAAGGGGGTGCACAAGGCCTCTCACCTTCTGAGATGGCCCACACTCCATGGAGTGTGTTTCCCTCTAAATAAATCAACTTACCTAGTCTAAAATAAATAAGAGGGTGCACACACTGCACACATCTGTTTTGGAGTATAGACGGGATCACGCTTCCTCTCTGAGTAAGTCCGTTTTGTGCTTTGTGCCAGGGGCTGAGCTGCACGCTCTATTCATGCTTCAGGGAGGGTTTGTGAGCACCATGCCTGGTGTGTGGGAAGCCCTTGGTACCCAGGAGTCGTGATGACTGAGATAGATAAGTGCGGCTGGGCCACTGGGTGATGCCGGCTTGTGATTCTCTGATGCCTCTGTCCTTGCTGCCTCCCACCCTGTCTGCCCAGATCCATCCCCCTCCCTCCTGCTCCGTTTCTATTTCTGTCTTTCTCTCCTCCTCCCCAGGCCTCAGGAGGCTCCTGGCTGGCAGGAAGCCTTCTTCCTTCTTCCCCAGGATCAGAAAAGTTTTCACTGCAGGACCCATCCACCCCCCCAAAAAAAACTTCCCTTCCCCAGCCACAGCCCATATCCTTGTCTGAGAAACTACCCGCCCCCCAACGCCAACCTCTGTGCCCTCAAGTAGACCTGTTTTCTACCTTCTAAGATCCCTCAGGTTCCAGACCCACGAGCCCTTTCCCATGTCCCCTCTCCCACCAGGCTGGCTTTCGATACCCAGGCTCAGCTAATTAAGGTCCTTGGGGCCATTTCCCAGCCTCTAGACACAGACATCAGAGGCTACATTTTGTAGTAGAGTGAACAGATACTGAGGTCAAACTGCCAACTCTCCTATTTCTTCATCAGGGGAGCATGGGGCAAGTGACTTCACTTCTCCCTGGTGTAGATTTCTATCTGTAAAATGGGGCCAAGTGTATCGACCTCCAATAGCTATGGGACCTCAGGGAGATGAGCTGTGCTTAGCACTACCTATGTGGAAAATGAACACTCCCTAATTGCTCAGCACTAAAGGCTCAGAAGGCTGCCGGCCTTTTAAATCCCAATTTTGTTACCTTCTGGTTATGCGACCTGGAGCAAGTTGCTTTAATTCTGGACCCCAGTTTTCTCATCTATAAAATGGGGTCATTGTACTGATGTCCTGGGGTTGTTGTAAGGATTAAACGATTTAAGTGCTTGGCAATAGTAAGCACTCATTAAACCTTAGCTATTGTTTTTCATATATTATTCCCCACCCTAAGTCTCTCAAAGGGTAGGAAACTGCAAATCTCCCTGGTCGCAGTCAGCCGTCCTACCTTTAGTCTCACTGAACAGTCCTAGTGCTGTGCTAATCTAGGCCACGCTCCCCCCGCCCCCAAGACACAAGAACACACACAGAGGTCAGCAGAGCGGCCTCAGACACAGAAAAAAGTTTAATTCTCCTGCGGCGGAGGGTCCCGGCTCCGGTAGCGAGAGGGATTTGGTTTTGGATTTTGTTTCTGTGGGGATTCACTTGGGAGTAAGAGGAAGGAGTCGGGGAGAGTCTGGTCCTTCCGGTGGGACCTGCCCGGGAGAATTGTGTACTGGGGGAAGATACCTGGTGAGACAAGGAGGCTGGACACCATACGGAAGGGCAGAGGGAGAACAGACGACGGGACAGAGAAAAGAGAGACGGATAGGGAAGGACGTAAGACAGACGACAGAGGGCGGGGCAGAGACAAACGAGGGAAACAGAGGAAAGGTGACCCCAAGCCAGACCCGACGACGGGACCAGGGAATTGAATGGGGTCGGGCGGGGGGGCTTTGGAGGCCGCCGCGGGACAGAATAGGATCTAGTCCAGCCAGATACGTGAAATGGGCCCCTCGCCCCTGCCCCGGGTCCCGGGCGGGGGGAGGGGGCTCGTGTCTCAGTGCTGCAGTGAAAGGGGGGCCCTGCCCCTCCCCGCGCTTCGCTGTGTAAGGCACCGGCTCCAGCGAGGTCCGCGAGCGCGCGGGGGGAGGGGCAGGAGGGGGGCTTGGAGTCCACGGGGGAGGGAAGCCCGGCGGCCCGCCCTCAAACCCCCCTGAGCGCGGGGGCGTGGCCCCGAGCCACAGCCCAGGCAGCCCGCCCCCCTCCAGGGAGAAGGGTGCGTCTCCCCTCCAGTCCGACGACGTGTTGCCTCAGCGCTTTCACCCCCGAATCCTGCCCTAAACGTCAGGGCGGCTGGGCGTTTGTCCGCGGCACCCAGGCGTCCCGGCGCCCGCCCGCCCGCCGCTCACACGGTACTTTCCAGCATCCACTCGGTGCTGGTAAAGGCCAGGCGCGCCCTGGCGGAGCCCAGCCCCAGGTCTCCGTCCTCCCCGGCCGCGCCCCCTCCGGCCCCGTCCAGGTGCGGCGTGGACCGGTGGCGCTTTGTCCGCCGGGCGCGGCGCGGGTAACTGTGGCTCTGGAAAAGCGCCCCGTAGTCCCCGTCGAACGAATAACGCTGCTGAGGCCTCGGCCGGGCCGGGGCTCCCCCAGGAACCAGAGCTAAAGTGGGGGGCGGTGATGCCGGCGGTCTCAGGGCCCCGGAACGGCTCCTCCGGGGGCCCGCCGCGGCCCGGGACTCCTCCCCGGAGGTTTCCTCGGATGGCAGCAGGCACAGCGAGGTGGCCGAGCCGCCCAGGGAACGTCCAAGGACTGCCTCCGTTTCCGCGGAAGCCATGTCGGCCGCCGCGGCCTTCGCCTCGACGGTCGCCGCCGCCGCGGCCACCGGAGCCGCTACCTCTCGCAGCGCCTCGTAGCGGTCCGGCGCCGGGGGGGGCGGGGCCTGCGTTGCGCCTGCGCCGTTGGTCTGCGAGCACACGTGGCTGACCCGCGGAGGCGATCTGGAGGTACCCTTGACCCGGCGGCCATCCCCATCGCCGTAGACCTTGTAGCGGATCATGAGCAGAACGATGAAAACGAGGACGGAGGCGACAATGACACCCCCGATGGCGATGATCATGGTGCCGCCCAAGAAATGGGCCCTCAGCGGGCGGCAGGGTGCGGGATCCCCAGCGGTGGTAAACTGCACGCAGCCCACCACTCGGGTGGCCGGCAGCGCCGTGGCCCCATCGTCGTAGACGGCCAGCACGCACAGATCGTAGGCGCGGCCCGCTGCCAGATCATTCACCAGGAAGGTCTGGCTGGTGGATGGGATCATCCTGCAGGAGGGGGCGGGATCAGCGCGGGGTTAGCTCCACTCTGAACCAGGCTGCTTCACTTGCATGTCCCCACTCGTGGGGACCTATCCATGCCTCCCTACCAGTGTCTCACCCGCTACTGGGACAACAGCAGCCACTCAAGGAACAAATTCGCACCCTCTCAGGACCTTTGGTATACGTCACGCCCCTTATCTGCATGCCCCACCGTCAGACCCACTCCCTACTCGTGTTTCACGGTAAATTTCAGCCATTCGTCTTCCCTCATCTTTATATCCTGGCCCCTGCCAGGGAGGAATGTTACAGCTTTTATGCCCTGCTCTCAAGGGACTGGCTCCCTAGCAGTGTCTCATTCCTACTGGGACAAGTGCCATTCAAGTGTTCTTATCTACATATTCCCACCCTTTAAGGGGATGGATGCTACAGACCACGCCCCCTTACCTGCAAGCCTCTCTCACCGGGGTGGACTAAGAGATTACCTCATACTCCCAGTCTTACTCCTACTGGGACAATGGATGCTCTTCTAGTTCCTCTCCTCTATGTTAGTGCCCCTTCAAGGAAACCATGATACAGACCACGCCCCCTCATCTGCATATCCCACCCTTGGGATAGGCCACTTCTCTTCTGATTGACAAGTGCCTTCCAAGCTACACCCCACAGTGGCCCAGGGGAGATGGTTCCCCTACTGGGGCCTAGAACCATGTCCACTCTTTGCATGTCATGCACTGTACCCAGATACCAGAGGCAACCACTTTATGTGCATGCCCTGCCCTGTACTGCCTGAAGTCATTATAACATGCCCCCAGGTAAGTGTCATCCATAATTGGGACAAAGGTAGCCAAGAAAGCATGCCTCTTTCTCGCCATGTACCCCTGCCCTCAAATAAACGACAGAGTAGAGAAATAGTTAAGCTGACAAAGTCTGAGAACCACGATGCCAGAGTTTGAGTTTCTCTTCTGTTGCTTCCTAGCTCTGTGACCTCAGGCAACTTTCTTAACCTGTCTGTGTCTCCTTTCCCCCACTGAGGTTATTAAGAATTCCAACCCCATAGAGATGGTGTGAAGTATAATGAGTTAACATCCCCAAAGCATGGCACTTAATAATTTCATTAACAGCTGGCGTCCCACCCAATGCTGGCTTTGCTGTGGCTCACACTCTCCTACCAGTTGCTTTCCTCCCCATCTATAAGAACCATTCCCCTTGGGCCTTGCCTCTCTTCTGTTGGGCACATCCCTTCCATGTTCGTGTTGGCTAAGCTGGGACTGCCGCACCCACACAGATTTGCATGCACTCAATCTCAGTCTCTCCTCTCCCACAAAGCTCTTAGTGGGTCATCAGAGACATGAACCGCCTCTTCATCTGCGTGGGGACCATGCTGCAGGAGCACCACCTCCTCTAAAGGTCATGCCCCCACCTCCTCAGGCCTCTTACCTCTCAGAAGCATCACCTTTCCTCCAGCCACATCACTTTCTGGTCCTGAAACCCACCTCAGTTCCTCCACCTCCAGAAGTTTCTGCCATCACCAAGAGCCATCCTCCCCCCAAAAGACTACATGTCAGAGGCCCACCACCTCTCCGACTCTCCCCCTGCCTGCCATTTCCCAGACCACTGGGCCCCCCCAACTCCATCCAACCTTGGGGCCCTGGCTGCAAGTCTTCTTCTTCCTCTCATCTTCCCTCTCAAAGAGTCTTGGGCTCCGTTTGCTCCTTCCCCTAAAATTACCAGTTGCTAGGGATATCCCCCTTTTCAAGGACAGAGGCTGGCTCCTTAAGAAAGCTTGAGCCCATGTGTCTCTAATTGGCTGTAAGGCCCAAGCAAGCCACAGAGCAGGCTTCTGGTTGGTTGTCACCTCCTCCCATGGCAGCAGTGAGGGAGTTAACCCCTGCAATGCTGTAGCACAGGTGCTGCAGTGAGGGACAGAGGACTGGGACTGTGCAGCCCTGAGGGGAAGGGAAGAGTCCCAGGGTCTGTTGCCCAGTTGGAGACAGAGGGCCATCAACATCTGCAGAAATGCTGGGTCTGGGAGCCCAGGAACCTCCCTCTACCCCACCATGTAGTGACCACAGGTTAGAGAGAGAAGGAAGAAGAGAAAGAGAGGTGGAGAATCACAGAAACCAGGAGCTGTTTACACAAATCTATTATCCCTCTCCCCTAATCCCTGCCTGGCAAACAGTAGTCACCTGATAAACAAGTGTTCAATGAAAAAAGGGCAGAACTGGGAGTTAGAAGGGTAAGAGCTGGAATCTTGGTTCTGTCTCTTTCTGTGTGACCTTGAACAAGTGACTTCTCCCACTGAGCCTCAGTTTCCCTGTCTATAAAATGGGAGGGGGGATCATAGCTGCCTCACAGTGAAGTTGGGAAGGTCAAATGGAGCAGTATCCTTTGGTAGTACCTTATAAAAGTTTTTGTTTTGTCCATTTGTTTGCCCTAATATTTTTAAGACTGGGCCAGTGTCTTATCCATCTCGGTAGGCCCAGGGCCCAGCATGGAACTGGCACACAGTAGGCATTTATTCAGTGTTTGGTGACCAAATTCAAAATGAGAAGAAAATGAGCGTGACAGAGACGAGAAAAGGAAGGCATCACTTCATTCAAGCAATGATGGGAAAGCGCCTACTGTGTGCCAGGACCACAACCAAGAGAACACTAGGTGAGGTGAAGATGGAAGCCAAGCGGCAGGCTTAGTGTGGGTCTAAGCACCCACAAGATCAGGAGCTGCCCACAGGTAGGGAAATGGCTCCACCCCCTCTGGAGCACCCAAGGTATGTTATACAAAGGATTAAACATTCAGCAAGCACTCTGCAATGTGCCTAAGGGAGGCAGAGCCAGGACAAAGCAGAGATGTGCACAGAGCCCACAACCACTGAACAAACACCCACTGTGTGCCAGGTCAATTCCTGTGAGCCACACTACCGAGATGGAGAGACAAGACAAAGCCAAGACTGAAATTCATCATATACTCTCTGCCTCCTTCCCCTGGGCTGTGAGCTCCCTAGGGCAGGGCTTGGTCTCTTGGTCTCCTTGTGTTTCCTGCACCCAGCTGAGGGTCTGGCACATAGCAGGGGCTTAGTTCCTCATGAGAGCAAGAGAGACAGAAGGGACAGACAGACAGACAGAAGTGAGAGCAAGAGAAAATCAGAGATGATGGGGGGAAAGTACCTCTTTAACGTCAGTCTATACCATAGGGATCTGTCCAGGCCATGGCAATGGCTTCTAACCCAATGGATGGTGGAAACAACTTACATCTTTTTCTCATACTTTTCTGCTTCTATATTGTACCCAATGTGTTGATACAGTAGCCTTTTATGTGATTTCTAAATATAAACGCAACTGTAACTATCTATGTGTGAGTACATTTCCTGCTCGAAGAATGTCTAACTGACAAGGCAGATGATCAAACACCTTTGGTGAGCAGTGATGTAGACCCTGGTTCCCATGAGAGCAGAGACCATGCTGGGTGCATTCATGGTGATAAATGGCTCGTGGGTGCTCCAGGAGGATTTGCAAGATGTGTGAAAAACAAAGACAAGAAGTAGAAAGAGAAGGAAATAGGGCAAATGGGAGCCAGAGACCACTCTACAAGCCCATCTAGAACCCCAGCTGAGCAAGAAGGCCTGGGGAGGCGAAGGGAGGGCCCCTGAGGCGGGAGGAGGTCCGGGGACTCCAACACCCACCTGTAGACAAGGGAGTCGTCTGCGGAGCTGTTGTACTGCACCTGGTACATGCGGATGCCAGGCACAGGCCTCTGGGCCGGCCAGCGGATAAGCACAGAGTTGGAGGTGAGCTCAGCCGCCACGAGCCGGCGCTCAGCTGCCGACTCATTGGCTCCAGGTCGGCCAGGTGTGGCGATGTCCGAGGAGCCAGGCTCCGTGAGAGGTGGTGGGGCAGCAGGTGGGGGCGCCATCAGCGGCAGAGGCACGACGCACACCTCCACAGGTGCGGTGGCTTCCCCGGCGGCGTTGGAGGCGATGCAAGTGAAGGTGCCGCTGTCCCGCAAGGTGGTGATGGTTACATCCAGGGTCCCATCCCCCCGGACCCGGGTCCGGCTAGAGTTCCCCAGCAGGCGCCCGTCGGGTGCCACCCAGTGCACCACGGGCTCAGGGTCCCCCACGGCGCGGCACCGCAGGCTGACCGCCTGGCCCTCCACCACCAGGGCCCGGCCACCCGCCTGCCGCGTGATCAGTGGAGGCTCACATAGAAACTCCTCCTCGGGGATGGACCAGAAGTAGCGGTCAGTGAGGTGCTCCGGCGTGGCACACGTCTCCAGGTCATCCTCCCTGGTCAGCCGCCGCAGCCACAGCAGCTCACAGTTGCAGTGCAGAGGGTTGCCGCCAAAGCTGACCGTGAGCGGTGTGGGCGGCTTGGGTCCTGGACCTTGGGACCTCAGGAAGAGCCCATCGGGGGGCAGTTTATGCAGGCGGTTGGAGGTCATGTCCAGGCGAACCAGTTTGTGAAGCTGCACAAAGGTCCCTTCGGCGATGTGGTCGATGAGGTTGTGGTCCAGCGTGAGGGTGTTCAGGTTCACCATCTGGCCCACAGCCTCCCAGGGCAGGGCCTCCAGGTTGTTGTAGGACAGATCCAGGTCCTCCACGGTGGACAGGAAGGCATCGAAGGCGGCCGACTCCACCCGGCGGATCTGGTTGTTGCCCAGGATCAGGTGGCGGAGGTTGCCCAAACCCCGGAGCTGGTCGCCTCGGACCTCTGCCAGGCGGTTGCTGTCAAGGTGCAGGGCGCGGAGGGCGCGCAGGTCCGCAAAGGCGCCGGCCGCCACCTGGCCAATGGTGTTCCGGGAGAGGGTGAGATGTACCAGGCTGCTCATGTTGGCGAAGTCTCGGCGGCGAATGGCCGCGATAAAGTTGTCAGTGAGCCGCAGCTCCACCACGCGCCGGTCGATAGCCGGCGGCACGAAGAGCAAGCCGGTCTTGGCACACAGCATGGTCAGCGTGGGCGCCACGTTCTGGCAGATGCAGCGGCCAGGGCAAGGCTGGCCCCGTGATGCCCCTGCCCAGAGGAGCAGCAGAAAGGGCAGGGCAGTAGGCGGCAGCGAGAGGAGCGCTGAGGAGAAGGGGCCCGGAGCCATGGTGCAGGGGGGAGGCGGGAGGAGCGGGAGGTGAGATCTGCAAGGAAGGAGAAGGGTCAGCCAGGCGGTAGGGCTTGACCACCCGCCTGGCCACCTTGGGATGTCCTGCTCCGAGTCTGACCCATGTCCGTCCCTTCCTGACAACCGGGTCCTGTAGGACAGTAACAGGTCTGACCATCAGCTGGCATGCCCTTGTGAACAGATCACATCACTTCCATGCTGCTTGGTAAATTACCACTTCCCCACCTCTGAGTGTCTAACCCCCACCTCTGCCCCTCTTCCAGGAGCTCCCAGACCTCTCATGACTTCTCAGCCAGAGTGATGACATCTGGCCTGGCCTGTGCCTTCTAGTACCCACTAAATATTTTGAAAAATCACTGCTGACTAGTGTTGAAAGTCATGGATTTCAAAGCCATACTCCCTGGGTTCAAATCCCAGCTCTGACACTTACTAGCTGTGTGATCTCGGGCAAGTGTCTGAACCTCTCTGAATCTCGGTTTCTTCATCTGGAAAACAGAGACAAAAACAGGCCTTACCTCTGTGAGGATGAACTGGATTAATGAGCATAGTATACTCAGAACAGTGCCTGGCACATAAAATGTGTTCAATACATGTTAATGTATAACTATTATTACCATCATCATCGAGTGTCCAGTAGGTGCCATGCATAGAAATGTGCGCTATTATTAATAGCAAGGGCTTTGAAATCAAATAGACTCGGGTTCAAGTCCTGGCTCCCTCAACTTGCTAACTCTGTGACCCCAAACCAATGATTTTCCCTAACTAGGCCATAATTTCCTCATTTGTAAAGTGGTCTGATAATTGTACTATCGTCACTGGGTTGTTGGAAGAGTTCAGTGAGCTCATTCATAGGGGTCATGGAGCATAGGGCCAGGCACACAGTACAAACTCAATAAATGTTAAGGGTAACACCCCTCCACCTTTGGCAGTGGGAAGGGGGGATTGTGCTGAAGGTGGGAGGAGCTGAGAAAACAGCAGTCTCCCTGCTCAGTCTTGGGAAGTCCTTCTCTGAGCCTGGTTTCCTTCTGGCCTCTGCTGAGGGCCCAAGCAAGGGGCAGACTTTCATGCTCACATTAATGGGCACAACACAAGGCCCCATACATGCCTACACACACACACACACACACACACACGCATACAATCAGGCTGTGCCTCTGCTCCAGGCAAAACCTTCCGGCTGGGATTCCCCCTGCGGCAGCTGCAGCCCACGACATGTCAGCTCCCATCACAACACGGGGTGGGTGGGGGGTGAAGAGGAAGGGATGGGAAGGGGGTGTCCCTGACACTGTTTTCACCCCACCCCAGGCCCCAGTCCCTGCTGGCCCACCTCCTGGGAATCTGCAGTTTGGGGCTGTGGCCTCACATGGCCCTGATCCTTCAGCCCACGGGCAAAGGGGGACTGTGGACACAGAGAAGGGACCGAGAGAGTCAAAGAGAGAGAAGAGACAGAGAGAGACAAGGGGGAGGGAGTGATGAACTGGCAGACACAGACAGAGAAAGAGAGAGAGAAAGAGACAAGAGAAAGAATCTGAAAGACAAGTGAAGAGACAGGGAATAAGTTGGAGGCAAAGAGAGAAAAATTGAGTGAAGGAGACCCACACAGAAAAGAGAGACTGAGACATCAAGATGGAGAAAGGGAGAGACAGAAAGAGAAAATGTGTTACACAGATGAAGACCAGAAGGAAGAGACTGAGGAAGACAGTGATGGGGCTGAAAAAAGAAGAGGCAAAGCCAGAGCATCGCTTCATCTCTGAGCAACCCCACCACCACCACTAATTGTCATGCACTCCCTCTGGGACACTGCTCTGCATCCAACAGGAAATCCTGGCCTGGAAAGTGGCGCTCCTGAAGTAGGAGGCTCAGCTCTGCCCCTGCGTGGCTGTAAGCTCTCTGGGGCTCAGAACCACTATCTATGAAACCAGAAGGCCCACAGCCAGGGTGGGACTCAAGTTGAAACAGTGTAATACTAACAATGAAAATAGCTAACATTTATTGAGAGGCAGCATGGCATTGCCAGACAGAATCTGGCCCACAACTGCCCATGTTCACACCCCAATTCCCTGCCATGTGACTTCCTCTCTTTGGGCCTCAGTGTGTTCATCTGTCAAATGGGGATGATAGCACCAACCTCATAGAATTATTGTGAGGATTAAATGAGATAATCCACTGTAACATGCTTGGAGTAGTTGCTGATGGAGTAAACACTATATAAATGTTAGCTGCTGTTAGCGTTAAATGATCATTTGCTCTGGCTCTCTCTCAGCCATTAGTAGGTCTGATTATCAGGAGATGTCCCCACATACATGCACATACACACACAAAATGGTAAACCATATCCATGCCACCATCCAAATGCAGGGTCATTTCATGTCAGGAAACTCTTGTCTCCTTTACTAACATGAGGAAACTTCCCTTTTCTGACCACTTCACTCAGCCTAAAAGGGGATACCGCCAGGCCTGAGATCCCACCTACCACCCACACCATCGTCCAACGAAGCTCTTACCCAAACAAGACGTTCCTGACCTTGTCATCAACCCCCAGCCTGGGGGGCACCTGGCCCCTCAGGACGCTGCCATACTTGCCACTAAAGTTCATACAAGACAGCACTCCAGGCCTCTGGCTCTCTCAGAGTAAACCCAATCACTTCACATCTCTCTCCCCAGAGGGACCCCACTCACCTCTCTTCAGGCAGTCAGGGCCTGGGCCAGTACCTGCAAAGGAGCAAAAGCACACTGTTAGCGTTCTTCTGGCTGCTCTCCCGAGACCCTCCTCAGAGATCATCTCAGCCCAAGCAGCCCCTGCCATGATCACTCTCTCAGCCCTCCTGTTGTAGGTTCTGCAGGGTCTCAGGTGGACCCAGGAAGTCACCTGTGGAAATCAAGGAGTCTGAGCCCCAGACTGTTCACCCTCCAAATCCCAAGAGTCTAGGACTTTAGTTCTTTGTCCTCTGGGGGCTCAAGAAGCCGAGATCCTCATCCTCCCCCTCCCTTAGACCCAACAGTCCAGGTCTCAGTTCTCTCCTTTCTCAAGATCCAGGAATCTGGTCCCTCAGCTCTCTATCTCCTTCAAACCCAGGTTGCTAGGCTCCCAGCCTCCTCTTCCCAGACTTCACATCCCAGTCCCCCAACTTCAAAGACCTGAACAGCAGCAGGAGCTGGGGGAGGGTCAGAAGTTCCCATCTTCACCATCAGACCATGGTCACCCCAACACATGTAGACATGCCAAAACCCACATGGGCCCACAACCCATGACTCTGTATCTGAACTCCCATGGACACAGCAGCATGATATGTGTGCCCCCGCCCTCTAGAGGTTCTTGGTCCAGGATGTGGACACACTTGTGTCCGTGGAGCCCAGCATACCACAGGTCATGCCACGTGGGCCCCCATCTCGCTGGGCCTGTAAGTGAGGTCAGCCTATGTCAAGGACACAGGCATATGTACACACATCATCCTGCATGTATTTATTTGAACATACACAACCCCACTCTTCAGATACCAACACAAATGCGCAAATGGACTCAGAGTACAGACACAGACCCTGGAGGTTGACATACCTGCACACAACCACACATACAATACTGCCTTTTCCCTTGCACACTCACATACAGAGGCACACACACAACTGTGAAACCCATGTGTCCCCTGGTGTATGCATCTATAACAAAGCTACCCTTGCACACTCACCAACACACATGTAACAGATGCTCACTCACACAGATACACAGGTCCATGCTCTTAAATACCCAACACACTCATGCAACTTCATGTACCCCCAGTATGCACAGTCACAAAGCTGGTACATTTCCACACCAACAGATGCACAAATGCACACACTAGCCTATACACACCTCACACACATGCACAGAACCACAACTGGAACAGACACTGACAAGGCTGATATACACTCAAACAAGCACATAGATACAAAAAGATCCACCTTTGCACAGACACTCAGAGATGTTCACTCATAACAGGCACATGCTCACATAACTGCCCTGTGAGGGATTTACACACTTACAAATACACACAAAATATTGAACCCCACTGGCAGAGTCAACAGATTGGCAGAGAATCACACTCACACACAGTCATGGACACACATCCCTCCCAGCCCTGAGGCACTCCTGCCCCACCTACTTCCTAGGCCAAGGAAATCCTAACACCCCTCCCTCCCAGCACACCCCCTTTCCCAGCCAGGTCAGAGTTCAGAGGGTTGGGGGCCTGAGCTGAAGAGCACCTGGTCAGAGGCCATCCTCCACCAGCAGCCCAAAGGTCCCCCAGCCTGGCCATCTGGATGTGGGCACCTCCAGCCCCATCCGCAGAGTATGGCCGGTAGGGGACTGGGGTGGGATGGGTGGGAGAGGGCCGGGTCTGCGTCCCTCCCTCGGGCCCATCTGTCCACCCCTCGGCCTCTCATCCCTCCATCTGTCCACCTACCGGCTGCCCATCCCCCCCACCTCCAGCCACCAGGAAGGGGAAGACATGGCCGTCTCTCCCAAGGACCGCCGAGGACCCCCCCACAGTTGACATGGACCGAGGGAGCGGCAAACTCCCCTCCCCCAAACCCATACAGAGGCCCCACAAGGCGCTGAGCCCCAGCCCCCTCTCCCCACGCCGGGAACCTGACATGGACGCACAGACACACACCCTTGGAGACATACAACCCGCAGACACACACACACACACACAAATGGACACCCGAGCAGGCACACCCGGCTACACAGACCCTGGGATGGAAATCCAATCCACAAACACCCAACGCACCTAACCGCGAGAACACACTCACGCGGGGGGTGGGGGGAGGGGGAGAACCCACACCTGGGCACACAACCCACGCACACACACCTGCACACAGCCCCTCCGATGGGCGCGCGACAGCCCCCCAGACACACAGCCGAGGGGGCAGCCACCCGGGGGGACACACACGCAGGGCCGGACACAGCACCTCGGCTCGACACCCGGCACACACCCGGATGGCCACACAAGCAGGGCGCCGCACACGCCGGCGCCGGGCACACACAGGGCCGCGCGAGCGCACGCCGGGCCCGCCGCAGCGCCGCGGACACACACTCACACGCTCGCACGCTCACACCCGCGCTCACACCGGCGCCCCCGCCCGCCGCCTTCCCGGCCGCTGCGGGCCGCGCTCACCCAGCCCGGGGGGGCCCCGGGCCCGGCCCCGCCGCCGCCGCCTCGCTCCGCGCCATGGTGGGGGGAGGGCCGGGGGAGGGGGCGCGGTGCCGCGGGGCCGCCTCCCCCCCCCCCCCCCCCCCCCCCCCCCCGCTGCCGCCGAGCTCCGCCCCCCGCGCCGCCCGCCGCCCGAGCCCCGCCGCCGCCACCGCCGCAAGGGGGGAGGGGGCGCAGACCCGAGGGCTCGGGCGCGGCGGCCGCAAGCCCCCGACCCCCGCCCCGGGGCCCGCCGCAGACCCCTCTCCACTGCGGAGCCGCCGGCCCGCCCCCAGCCCCTCCCCAGCCCCACCTCCAGCCCAGCCGGCTTCCCCAGAGACCACCAGACCACGCCCCGACTGGCATGGGGACACTTGCCGCCCCAATGAAGACCTCAGATCTTGTCCCGATACCCAGGGGAACTCCAGATCACGTCTTACCGCCTTTGAGGACCCAGACCATGTTTCTCAGCTACCCAGGACCACAAACCGCGTCCTGCCCTCCTTGGAGACCTCAGACTGGGCCCCACACCCATTAGGGACCCTAGACCAGACCTCCCAATTTAGGGGGGCCCCAGACCGTATCTCAGCATCCAAGAGGGTCCACGGCACCCCTACCAGGGACCCTAAATCATACCTCAACATTCAGGTGGACCCCCAGACCACACCTCATCCCTCAGGGACCCCAGATCACCCCAACATCCAGAGTGGATCCAAACCATATGTCAACATCTGGAGAGACCCCAGATCATGCTTCACTCCCTTGGGGGACCCAAACCATGTTCTATAGTCACTCAGGACCACAGACCATATCCCACTCCTTCCTGAGGACCCTCTATGTCCCCCTACCCTCTCGACCTCAAACAATTCTCTGCCCCCTAGTAGAGACTCTAGACCATGTCTAACTTCTAGGGATCCCAAATATAACTCTTTTCCTCATGGGAGACCCTAGACTTTTCTAATTACCCCCATTAGATCCCAGACCATCCTCCTCTCCAAGGCAGTCCTTGATTTCCAGAGTGCCCAATTTGCCCCAAATTCTTGATCATCTTCCCCACCCATGCTGCCCTCCTGAGGACCCTGCCTCATCCCTATTCTTTTTCTCTCTCTTGAACCCTCCAGGCCCTTCCCCTGCCCTGTGACTTCTGTGAAACTGAGAATTCCTTGTTCCTTTCTTGTTCAGACCCCTTTGCCCAACTCCTACAGAATAGCTAACCCCCAGAAGGGTACGACAGGGGATGAAATGGATGAATGGCATCACCAACTCAATGGACATGAGTTTGAGCAAGCTCCGGAAGTTGGTGATGGACAGGGAAGCCTGGCGAGCTGCTGTCCATGAGGTCACAAAGAGTCGGACATGACTGAGGGACTGAACTGAACCCCCCTCCCACTGGGTATCTCAGACCACTCTCCATCTCCTTTTGAGATATTCTGGCCTCTAAACTCAGCAAGCTCTCCCCTCAAAATCTGTTTTATTTCATGGGGCTTCCCTGGTGGTCCAGTGGCTAAAACTCCGGGCTTCCAATGTAGGGGGCCAACTTCAACCCATGGTCAGGGAACTAGATCCTGTATGCTGTAACTAAGATATAAGGATCTCACATGCCACAACTAAGATCCAATGCACCCAAATAAAAATAAATAAATAAAGGGGAAAATCTTAACTTAAAAAAAAAAAAATCTGTCTTATTGCAATCCCCTAGGTTCCTGGTGGCCCAAATCCCTCCCATTTTGGATCCCATTTGGATTCCAAGCTGTTCCCCTAAACCCCTTCTCTAAATTCTTCCTACTCACATCATCACACGGAGCCTGTCCCACACTCTCAGATCCAGGACATCTCTGCAGAGCTTCCCTCTGGGGAACCTCACTTTAGTGAACCACTCACAACCCTTAGATCCTCCTGAGGACACTCAAAGTCCCACTCCCCACCCCCAAGTCTCTAGATTTCACCATCCCCACCACCATCACTGGCTTCCCTGGTGGCTCAGTGGTAAAGAATCCGCCTGCCAATGCAGGAGACTTGGTTTCCATCCCTGATCCAGGAAGATCCCCTGGAAAAGGAGATGGCAACCCACTCCAGTATTGTTGCCTGGAAAATCCCATGAACAGAGGAGCCTGGCGGGCTATAGTCCATACAGTCCATAGGATCAAAACAAGTCAGACTTAGTGACTAAACAATAACAACAACCACCATCACCACCACCACCCAGGCACCATTCCCACCTCTCACCCTGATACTGGGTGCTCGCTGCTGGGACACGGAGGACTAGGGCTGGAAGGACAGATGTGGGAGAACAATAACAATAATAGCAAAATTGGACACATGTCCAACCCTACTATGTACCAGGATTGGATCTAAGGGCTTCACATATATAACTCCACTCCTTTTTTTTTTGTTAAGTTGCACACTTTATTTTTTAAATAATTAATTTTTGGTTGCATTGGCTCTCCTTTGTTGTGCATGGACTTTCTCTAGATGCAGTGAGCAGTAACTACTCTCTAGTTGTGGTGCACAGGCTTCTCATTGATGTGGCTTCTCTTGTTGCAGAGCACAGACTCTAGAACACACTGAGGGCTTCCAGAGTTGTGACTCACGGGCTTAGTTGCCGTGAGCCACATGGGATCTTCCCTGACTAGGGATCAAACCCATGTGCATTCCCCGCCTCCGCCACATTTGCAGGCAAACTCCCAACCACTGGACCACCAGGGAAGTCCTCCATTCACTCTTCACAGAAACCAAATGAGGAGGTCAAATGACTATGCCCATTTTACAGATGAGGAAAATTGAGCCACAGAGAGGTTGAGTCACTTGCCTAAGATCACATAGACAGAAAGTGGCAGAATAGGTGGAGGCAAAGAGGATAGGGCAGGTCTGGGATGGATGGGAGTGGAAAAAGGGGGTGGGGTGAGAAGATAATAAAAACAGAGACGTCCCTGGTGGTCCAGTGGTTAAGAATCTGCCTTGCAATGCAGGGCACACTGGTTCAATCCCTGGTCTGGGAAGATCCCACATGCCACAGCACAACTAAGCCCATGCACCACAACTACTGAACCAGAGCTCTAGAGCCGAGAGCCATGAACCAAAACTACTGAAGCCCTAGAGTCTGTGCTCCGCAACAAGAAGCCATCACCATGACAAGCCACTCTCAGGAACTGAAGAAAGCCCTTGCACAGCAACCAAGACCCAGCACAGCCAAAAAAGAGAAAGAAGATGCCACATGCCTCAGAGCAACTAAACCTCTGCCCCACAACTAGAGAACCCATGTGCTGCCTTAAGAACTATTGTTCAGTTGCTAAGTTGTGTCTGACTCTTTGCCACCCATGAACTGCATGCAGCACGCCAGGCTTCCCTGTCCTTCACTATCTCCCTGAGTTTGCTCAAACTCATGTTCATTGAGTCAGTGATGCCATCCAATCATCTCATTCTCTGTCACCCCCTTCTTGTCCTGCCCTCAATTTTTCCTAGCATCAGGGTCTTTTCCAATGAGTCAGCTCTTTGCATCAGGTGGCCAAAGTATTGGAGCTTCAGCTTCAGAATCAGTCCTTCCAATGAATATTCAGGGTTGATTTCGTTTAGGATGGACTGGTTTGATCTCCTTGCTGTCCAAGGAACTGTCAAAAGTCTTCTCTAGCACCACTGTTCAAAAGTATCAATTCTTCAGCACTCAGCCTTCATGGTCCAACTCCCACATCCGTACGTGACTCCTGGAAAAAAGGTAGCTTTAACAATAAGACCTTTGTCGGCAAAGTAATGTCTCTGCTTTTTAATAGGCTGTCCAGGTTTGTCATAGCTTTTCTTCCAAGGAGCAAATTAATATGATAATAATAATAGAGACAGTGATAGAGAAATAAACAGCCTGAGCCCAGGCAGAGATAGCCTCACTTGCAGAGCGTGTCTGGCCCTGTGATCTCTGGCATCTCCCTACCTTTTGCCTTCATCCCTGATCACTGTTGTCTTCCAGCCTCAGTAATGAATTTTCTCTTCCTCCAACATATCATGTCATTCCAACCCCTGGGCCTTTGCACTCTTTCCCCCTTCCATGGCTGATTTCTTCTTTTCATTTAATTCTTAATTCAAATGTAATCTCTTCAGAGAGCCCTTCCTTTACCATGACCAAGTTATATCCTCACTGCCACCCGATGTCTTCAGATTACTTTGAAATACTTTAAAAGTAAAAATGGATTAATGAATGGGGGACTTCCCTAGTGGCTCAGACTCTGTGCTCCCAGTGCAGGGAGCCTGGATCCAATCCCTGGTCAGGGAACTAGATCCCACATCCCACTACTAAGAACATGTGCAGCCAAATAAATAAATATTTTTTGATTAATTAGTGGATGGATAGATGGATGGCTATGTGATAAGCAAGGACAGTCAAAATGTTAATCTAGAATCTAGGTGGTAGGTATATAGGTGTTCACTGTAAAACTATTTCAGCTTTGCTACATGTTTGAAATTTTTCACAATAAATATTGGCAGGAAGAAACTGAAGGACTTTTCTAGAGACTAAAAAAGCAACAACAACAACAAAAAACACCCGAACAGGTCCCTGTTTGGGATTTCTCTTGTCCCATCACCTCATTTTATTTCCTTCATAGCCTTTATCACTCTTGGTAACATTCTTGCTTGCTTGTTTACCTATTTATTCATGTGTTGCTTATTGTCTCTTAATTGAAATGTAAGCCACCTGACATGTGGCATGCACACCAATTTTCTCCAGTCCACCAAATTTCTCCAACAGTCTTGGCACCAGTTGTTTAGTAGCTAAGTCTGTAGCCCACCAGGCTTCTGTGTCCATGGGATTCCTCAGGCAAGAATACTGGAGTGGGTTGCCATTTCCTTCTCCAGGGGATCTTCGTGACTCAGGGATTGAAGCCATGTCTCCCACATTGGCAGTTGGATTCTTTACCATGGAACCACCTGGGAAGCCCAATAGGGCTTGGTAAAAATGTGTTCTTGAACTCCTCTTAGGAGAAGGCCTGGGAGCTAGAGCCGCTGCAGGCTCACTGTAGAGCCTACACTCAGGAATAAACATGATCTTCCAGCATGGGGCCACTAGAAGGGGAAGGATATACCCCAGAGGCAGGGGAATGCTCCATGAGGTCAGGTAATGTGAGTTGGCCTGGAAAAGAAGGTGACAGATGAAAGCATATGATTATTTCCTTCTGGCCTTAATTCCTGACCCAGACTTCCTACTAGAGATCCAATCTAATGCTTCCACAATTTAGGCCCCACCCAGAAGCATAGGCTCCACCCCGTTTCTAAAGCCTCATCCAACAGCAAAATCCCCCCCCATCTGACCTAAATAAGTAACACCCCTCAAGCCTAGGCCCTCCCTTACAGCCTGAGCTCCACCCCTTTACCTTAGACACCATCTTAAAATTTGTAATATTCATGTTTCTTCAGTCTGGGTCCTGCCACCACCCAAGCCCCGCCTCTCTATCCTGGCCCCCCCACCTCCACCTTAGACTCCACTCCAAAAGAATCAAAATTTCAGCCTAGGCAAGGGCCATTCGGGCCTAATTTGGGTACCCCATTTTCAACTCTGACCTAAAGCCCAGTCTTCACCTGTTCACAACATAAACCCTGCTCCCTGTCAAGGTTATCAGGGAGAAGTGCCCCAGGGAAAACCTAGGGAGCCTGGATCTGTGGGAACCTAAAAGGGAGGTTTACTTTTTTGGGTTCCAAAGTCACTGCAGATGGTGACTGCAGCCACTTGCTCCTTGGAAGAAAAGCTATGACCAACCTAGACAGCATATTACAAAGCAGAAACATTACTTTGCCAACAAAGGCCTGTCTAGTCAAAGCTATGGTTTTTCCAGTAGTCATGTATGCATGTGAGAGTTGGATTATAAAGAAAGCTGAGCGCCAAAGAATTGATGCTTTTGAACTGTGGTGTTGGAGAATACTCTTGAGAGGCCCTTGGACTGCAAGGAGATCAGTCCTGAATATTCATTGGAAGGGCTGATGCTGAAGCTGAAACTCCAATACTTTGGCCACCTGATAGGAAGAACTGACGCATTTGAAAAGACCCCAATGCTGGGAAAAATTGAAGGCAGGAGGAGAAGGGGACAACAGAGGATGAGATGGTTGGATGGCATCACCAACTTGATGGACATGAGTTTGAGCAAGCTCTGGGAGTTGGTGATGGACAGGGAAGCCTGGCATGCTGCAATCAATGGGATCTCAAAGAGTCGAACACGACTGAGCAACTGAACTGAACTGAACTGAGAAGGGAGGTTGGTGGAAAGAGAGGAAGAGGTTCCCAGTTTGTACCGCCCCTCAAAGGTGTGGCCCCAAATGAAAAGCCACAGCCCCACTGTGCCCACTTTTCATTGTATAGCGGTATTCTGTTCTGACCTCTCTGATTGGTCCCTCCACAAGCCCTCTAGTCAAACCTACTGTGCATTGGACTGCCCTTCAGAGTCACCCTCTCTGATTGATGCCTGCTTTCTAAACTCCCTGCTCCTGATTGGGCAAATCCTTATACATGCCTGTTTCTGATTAGAGCATTTGTGAATGAACCTGGAGGCAGACAGATGTTCAGCTATGATGTGATCGAGTAGTAGTGAAGAAAAGAAGAGATAGAGGAGGGAGAGGGGGTTCCCTAAATCTCCTAAGAGAGGGAGTGGCCACTGACTGCAGAATAGCCTTGGGTTAAAGTTCTAACCGTACAGACCGCTAGTTGTGTGACTTTGGGCAACTCTTTTTGGCTTCTGTGCCTCAGTTTCTTCATTTGTAAATAGGGTATAATAATGATACCTTCTTCAAAAATAATTGTAAGAATTAAATTAGTTGTAAAATGCTTATAGAAGTACTAAGCACATAGGAAGCCCTCAGAGTATTAGTTATTATTACTCATTTCATTGTGTAAGTTCATGACCTTGGACAGATCCTTTTGCCTCTCTGACCTTTGCAGGCCAGGAGTTGTTTGACCTCTTCATTGAATGACCCCTCCCATTCCCTCATCTCTAGCCTTCAGGGACTGAGGCTGTGAACTGAGGGAGGAGTAGAGACAACCCTAGCAGAGAAATGGGGTGGGGGGCACCAGCATAGACGAGAGAGAAGGGCTGAGCACCTCAACCCAAGCCCCACCCCCAGAAAATTGAGGACCATTGGGATCTCTCTATGGCCCAGTGTAGAGTAATTCTATCCTGAATCTCTCAGGCAAGGGGCGTGTCCTGATTGGGGGAAAGGGGGCAAGAGATGGGACAGTGTGGGACAATTGAAGGCATGGTGTGTTCAGGCTGGGAAGCTAGAGGAAGGGTTGGAGCTGGGCTTTTGGGCCCCCCCCCCAAGGAACGACAGGACTGGGGGAGGGGCAGCCGGCCCAAGGTCACTCTGTCGTTGTTACCATGGCAACAGCCACCTCTCCACTAGAAACCTGGAAAGGGGTGGGGAGAGGGGGTCCCCAGATCCCTGAATCTGGGAGTAGAGAGAGGAACACTCAGAGATCTAGAGGAAAAGCAGAGGGAGGTAGTGATTAAACTCTTTGAAGACCTCAGAATCCTCAGAGCTTAGTACATTGTGGGTGCTCAATAAATGTCTCTCAGAAACAGAAAGCCTGAGAGAATCAAGTGACCAAAGATGACGAAAGAAAGAAGAATCGCCACAGGGGGAGGGCAGTGTCCCTTTCCTGCCTTCTCTACTTTTCATACTCTTCATGGGTCCTCTGAGAGTTCTGATTCCTGTTAATCTTTCCCAGACCTGGGCCCACAGGCCCACCCAACCCCACAAATCACTCACCCCCCAGCAACTCTCCAGCCCCTGAAGCTATTCTATTTGAAATTTATAACAACTGCAACAACTTTTCTGTCTTCAAAATCTTCCTGCCTGGGGGATCACTGAGAAAATTACCATAGGTGCATACTGCTGCCTGCAAGGGTGGGAAGGTGAGAGGCGGGGAGACAGGCCCTCACCTCCTTTACTCTCAGGGACTCAGGTGTCCTTGTTCCTCTTGGAACAAGACCCCTCCACAGATTCACATATTCCCGCAATTCCTGTAGGAGACCCAAGGCACCCTCATTTCTCCTTAGGAAACCCGACAGGCCCCTCCCTTTCTTTCAGAGGAACAGGTATGGTATCCTCCTCCTCCTCCCAGAACTCAGCAGGCGTCCACTGGCTCTGCCTGCCCTCTACTGGTCCAAGGCTGGTACTGCGGGACTGCCACCTAGTGCCCACAATGAGGAACAGAAAACTGAGCCAGAGCTGAGGGTCTGAGTTGTTGCATTTTAATTTCTTTAAGGTCTGGGATGTTCAGGCCCTAGGAGGTTTGAGTTCAGGTTCCCGGCACAGAGGTCAACGGAAGAAAGACAACTTCTCTTTGAGCCAGGCCTCGGTGAGGTCATCAGTGGTGCGGATTTCAAACACCTGCACAGAGACAGGGTTCAGTTTAATAATCCACTCAGGAACTGAAACAGTGAGGGCTCCAGCCCCTCCCTCCTTCAGACCCAGAGACCCAGCTCCCTCCTCCCTCAGACCAGTAGTTGTGACCCCCAGTGGGGGACCTCCAGGGGTGGAGTCCCCTACCCTCCGTCAGCCCTGGGATCCCAGACTCTCCTCCCTCACACTCAGAAGCGGCGGCCCCGACTCAGACCTTTGTAAGCTCAGCTGTCTGCACCAGCCTGTTTTTGCTCCCAGCGTACATCATCTGTTGTTCAGGCTTGCAGCCTGTGTGAAAAATAGAAGAGGAAAGCATAACTGGGGGATGCCAAGGTGTTCTCTAAGGCCCTGGTAATGTCCTACCCTGGAAAAGGAAATGGTAACCCACTCCAGTACTCTTGCCTGGGAAATGCCATGGACAGAGGAGCCTGGTGGGCGACAGTCCATGGGCTGGCTCGCGAAGAGTCAGACATGACTTGGTGGCTGAACAATAACAGTGTCCTACAGGCCCTGGAATTTTCTAAGAGTCCCAGGAATTGTTCTAAGGAGATCCCTGGAGGCTACAGAGTCTTCAGATTTGTATGGGGGCTGGAAGTTATTCTAGAATCCCTGGAGATGGTGTAGGGGCCAGACAGGGGTTGCAAGTAAAAGGAAGAGGTGAACATGCTCACACACCTCAAAACTAATGAAGATGGGGGTTTGGTGCCCTCACCTCCACCCCATTGCCCTCTCAGCATTCACTCATCACACACACCACACTCTCACACAGGCATCTATACACACGCACGTAATCACACACACAAGGTCACAAGTCACGTGCACATACACACACTTACACTCAAATACACAGGCTTACATATCCCCACACAGAATCTAAGACCCCCTTCTCAGGAGGAGTAGAGCTGTGTCTCACCCACGGGGCTGGAGAAGATGAAACACAAGGGGTAGGACACTCGGCCATCGGCGTGCACGTACTTGTAGCTGTAAACCACAAACCTACAATAGCGAAAGGGAATTCAAACTCAGGACTTGGCCTGGAGCTCAGGCCTAATGCTCATTACCTGAGACCACAGCCTAGAAATCTTGCCTGAGTCTGAGAACCTAGGGCAAACAACTGAGACCGAGGGTACTGGCTTCAAACACAATAAATGATTTAAAACATAATAATGGAGGAAAAATAATAATAATAGGGGAATTCCTTGGTGGGCCCATGGTTGGAAATCAGCTGCCAATGCAGGGGTCATGGGTTCGATCACTGATCTGGAAAGACCAGTGCCGCATGCCCCAGAGCAACCAAGTCTTCGTGCCATGGCTATTGAGCCCATGCCGCAACAGACTGAGGTGCACACACCTAGAGCCTGTGCTCTGCAACAAGAGAAGCTGTCATACTGAGAAGCCTGCGTGCTGCAGCTAGAGAGCAGCCCTCACTCACCACAGCTAGTGAAAGGCTGTGCATAGCAACGAAGAACCAGTGCAGCCATAAATAAGTTTTTAATTAAAAAAATAATAATAGTAAATGCTAAATAGAATTACCACCTGCTCCAGCAATTCCACTACTGGGTATTTATCAAAGAAAATGAAAACAATAATTCAAAAAGATATATGCACCCCCATATTTATTGCAGCATTATTTATAATAGCCAAGAAATGGAAGAAACCTAAGTGTCCATTGACAAATGAATGGATAAAGAAGATGTGGTACACACACACACACATATGCACACAATGAAGTACTATTCGGCCATTAAAAAAGAATGAAATTTTGCCATTGCAACATGGATGGCTCTTGGAGGGCATTACGCTAAGTGAAATAAGTCAGACAGAGAAAGACAAATGCCTTATGATTTCACTTACATGTGGAATTGAAAAAATAAAAATAAAGAAACAAACCATTAGGTTCATAAAGAGAGAGAACAGATGAGTAGTTGCCAAAGGTGGGAATGGGTGAAATGGGTGAAGGGAGTCAAAAGGTACAAACTTCCAGTTATTTACTTTAAATAAGTCCTAGGGATGTGATATGCAGCATGGTAAGTACAGTTAATAATGCTGTATTGTATATTTGAAAGTTGCTAAAGGAGTAGATATTAAAAGTCCTCATCATAGGAAAAAAAGATTTTTAGAAACTATATATGCTGACAGATGTTAACTAGATTATCATAGTGAACAGTTTGTAATACAGTATATACAAATATCAAATCATTATGTTTTACACCTGAAATTAATATATGTCAATATAACTCAACAAAGAAAGAAATGTTTAAGAAAAAACAGTTTTGGAACTTCCCTGGAGGTGCAATAGTTAAGACTGCAGAGGCAGGGGTTCGATCCCTAGTTAGGGAGCTTAGATTCCACATGCTGAGTGACGTGGCCAAAATAAAAAAAATAGTAAATGCTTATTTGGTTATTCACAACAACCCTATGATGTAGTTACTATTATTATCCCCATACTACGTATGGGAAGATCAAATCCCAGAGAGCGAAGTCGTTTGCTCAAGGTTCTGTGGGTAGATTTGAACCCAGGAAGTTGGCTGGTAGGTGTAAGTGCTCAACCACTATGTTTTACTGTCCAGCAGTCTAGAATCAGGGGCTGAGACAAGGGCCTGCTATATAATTTCCCAAACCCAGTGCAAAATGAAAATGCAGGGCCCCTTGTAATAAACACAGGAGAAAGCCTTTTTCCCCTTTCTTCTGCAGTCTCTTTCCAGGCTGATCTTGGTCTTTAAGAATTTCCTATTTCATGTCATGCTGTCTTGGGCATGGGGACACTTACCGGGGGAGTGAAAATGCTCAAGGCACACCCTGGAATTTATCTTTCGGGAGTGAGTGTTGCCCCCCTGCCCCTGACACTCCCTGAATCTGCAATTAGGCCCCCTGCCTGGGGCAGAGGGCACCAGCCATCATTGGGCAGTGTGGGAGTGGGAAGCTGAGAACCCATCTAGGGCTGGAGGTGTGAGCTAAAGGAGGCTCCAAGCCCCCAGCACAGGCTCCACTGTCCTGTCAGGCTTCACACAAAACACAGATTCAGAGAGAAAACTATAAAGAATTTCAAGACAGCAGGCATCAAGCCCTGCCTTCAAGGCTCCCTTCTGGGTATGGGGTCCTGTGTGATTGCACTTATCAGATGCCCAGGGTGCTGACTGAGATCTAGAGTCTGGAATTGAGGCTCAAAGTCCTAGGACACCCAAAACTCACCTCAGTCAAGATGAAAAAATCTAAAGAGACCAGTTTTCATAGAAGTATCAAAAAACTCCTCCACACACAAAAAGCACCAGGCTCCACTGGCTTCACACAAGATTCTCCTCAGTCATTAAAGGTCAAATAAATCCTTTCCTATTCAAAGTCTCCCCAAGCATTGAAAAATAAGGAAATTTTAACTTTTTTTTAAAAAAAGAGCAAGTGCAATGTTGAGACCAAAACCTGACAAAGTATGTACTAACATCACATATGACTATTAGCGTAAAATTCTGCAATAAAATTTTGGTATAAAAACCAAAAGTCCTGTGATAGGAACTCAGTGACATAGTTTCAAAGTCCATGAATAACACTGGACCCATGTTGTCCCTCAATCTGTATCCCTGCATGGCCTGACCTTCCCCCTTCCTTGCCCCAGGATACCTGGGCTGTCTCTCAGGCAACTCCATTTTTAGTTCCTCTGGAGAAATATTCTGTGAGGGGTTGGGGGAGGAGAGAAAAAAAAAAAGACTGCCATTAAACGAACATGTACTCTGCGCCAAGGCACTCATCCAAGAAACATTCATGAATTGTTAATCCCATTGATCTCTCCCCAAACCCAAAGGGGTAGGTCCTGTTATTATCCTCATTTTACAGGTGAGCAAACTGAAGCCCAGAGGTGTTAAGACACTTGCTTTTTTCTAAACAAACTACAAGGATTAAATCACTGAATTCACAGACAACCCCCAGAGGTAAGGACTGTTATCACCATTTCACCGATGAGGAAACAAGAGACCTATACCCGCAGAGTCTCTCGCCTAGGGTCACAGCCAGGGAACTTGACTTCCTGGTTTTTCTGGCTCCCAACACAAGGCTCTTGGCATCAGTCACAGTCCTTCGGGTCTCCCAGGCCCATCCCTGCAGCCCCTCACCTGAAATTCTTCCTCCAGCACCACCATCTGCCGGTCTTTGTCCACCTTCACTGAGGAGCGAGGGCGTACATGGGTTAGACGTCCCTCTCATCCCTGTGCTTCCCCCCCACACACCCCCCATTCGTTCAGGAGGGAAGATGACACTCACTTATTATGGCTGCATTGTCCGTCTCTTTTCGGAAGCGGAATTTCCTCAGCTTTTCCTTTAGCTCTGGGTCCACCTCACACACCACCAGGGAGTCGGACTGCCAGAGGAGCCCAGTTAAGAGCTGAGTCGTCTGACCTCAGCACTGCCCCTTTCCCCAAACCTCAGTTTCTCCATCTACTAATAACAAGGAGGGACCTGTAGCCCAGATTCCCGTTGTGAACATTGGGAAAAGGCACCCTTTCCTCTGGGGGGCCGCCGCCCCTTGATAAGCAGAGGCTGGACTCGAGCCCTCCCGGCAGGTGCCCTTGGGCAACGCCCAGGGAAGCTCGGGGATCTGCTTGCCTGTGGCTAAACCCGGAACCGCCATCTCTCTTTCCCCAGCCTTGACCGCTCATCCACAGCCTGACCTTCACCCCGGCGTCCCCCCAGCCCCAGTCCCACTCCAGCCCCTAGCCCTTCCCATACGACCCTGGCCCCCGACCATGACTTTTCTGTCCAGGGGCCTCTTCTTTTCCTGGTTCCACTGTCTTCTAGGGGTGGGGACCACAGCTACAGGGGGCGGGGTGTGGGGTAGGGGAAAAGTTTCATCCAACACCACATCCTGTTTATGCCCATTCTGAGACAACTGTCACAGATGACTCCTCCCCCTCCTTCCTTCCCCTCATCTGTTGGGACCTCCCAGGCTTTGCAGTCACCCAGACTGGGGTTCAAGTGCAACCTGACTGTGTGGCTCTAGCTAAGTAACTTCACCCCTCTGATTCAGAATTGTTATGAGGATAAAAAAACTTCACATATCTCCCAGAATGGTGGACAACAACCAATACACCATAGGTAGTGATGAGCTCTTTATTTTTTTTAATTTTTATTGGAGTATCGTTGATTTACAATGTTGTGTTAGTTTCAGGTGCAGAGCAAAGTGAAACAATCAACCATACATATTTGCACTCTTTTTTAGATTATTTTCCCAAGTAGGTCATTACGGAGTATTGGGTGGAGTTCACTGTGCTATATAGTAGGTTATTATTAGTTATCTATTTTATATACAGTAGTATATATATGTCAATCCTGATCTCCCAATTTGTCATTCTCCCCCTTTCCTCCCTGGTAACCATGAGTTTTCTACATTTGTGACTCTGTTTTGTAAATAAGTTCATTTGTAACTTTTTTTATATTCCACACACAGCAATATCATATAATATTTGTCTTTGTCTGACTTACTTTACTCATTATAACAATCTCAGGGATGGTCCATCTGTGTCATTGCAAATGGCATTTTTCATTCTTCTTTATGGCTGCATAATATTCCATTGTCTATATTGATATGTACCACATCTTTTTTGGAGTATAACACATTTGTTTTATCCACTCCTCTGTTGATGGACATTTAGGTTGCTTCCATGTTTTGGCTATTGTAAACAATGCTGCATGTACCTTTTCAAATTATTGTTTTCTCCAGCTGTATGTCTAAGAGTGGGATTGCTAGATCATGTGGTTGTTCTATATTTAGTTTTTTAAGGAAACTCCGTACTGTTTTCCATTGAGATTGTACCAATTTACATCCCATCAACAGTGCAGAAGGGGTCCCCTTTCTCCACACCCTCTCTAGCATTTTTTTGTTTGTAGACTTTTTTGATGATGGAATGATAAGCTCTTTAACTGTTCCTCCAGGAAGCCTTCCTGGATTCCACTACCCCCTAATCTGGAATATTTTAATTCCAGAGCTAAAAGGGGGAACTTAGAAATGTTTGCTGATCAAACTGCCACTTATTAGGTTGATGGGAAAATGGAGGAGAAAGAGGAGACTCACCAGCACTCAGGTAATTGTGTACTTTTTTCCTGCAATTATTCAACCTCATGGGCCTTATAATGGGCACTACAACAATGGTGTTTAATCCTATCAGACCAGTACCTCCTTTATTATGAAGAGTATTTTGCATTGTCCTCCCCAGTTCTGATCCTGGAATGAAATTCCTAGATAAGGCAACCTACTTATATGCATAAACTTTCCCTAAAATCAATATAATGTCCTAACTATCCTATAAAGTAGAAATAAAAGGGGAGTAATTTATGAGAACCCCCTCTGTATTTCTATGAAAAAATACATACAAACAATAGAGAATGTTCAGAGGACCTAGCTTCACTGTGTTAAGTTCCCTCCCATAGCAGTAGGCAGATCCCACCCTCTCTAACCTCCTCAAGGGTATCGCTGCAGCTACCCTCCTTCTCCCTGTATCACCAATATCCTTATCTCTACCAGATCTTTCCCTTTAGCCTACACACCATAGTATGTCTTAAAAACTAAAAACTCTGAGATTTTTCTGGTGGTCCAGTGGTTGAGAATCTACTGATGAATCCCTGCTTCCACTGCAGGGAACACAGGTTTGATCCCTGGTCAGGGAACTAGGATCCTGCATTCCACATGTTTTAGCCAAAAATAAATAAATAAAAAATAAAATTTAAAACTAACCTATAAACTTTATCTCTCCTGCCTATTCATTTCCTTCCCTTTCCAGCAAGACTTTTTGAGAGAATTGTCCATACTCATTGTCTCCAATATCTCCTCCTAATTTGCTCTTCAACTCTCTCGCAGCAGACTCACTCTTATCTCTCTCCAATGACAAGGACCACCAACGACCACCGTCAGAGGGCCACCAAGGAGCTTTGTGGCGCTGGACCCAATAGTCAGTTCTTAATCTTCATCTGCTGTGCCCTGTCAGCTGCATCTGATACCATCCATCACTCCTGTGCCCAAAACACTTTTTTCACTTGGCTTCCAGAACACCACCCTAGCCTGGATTTCCTCTGGCTCTTCTGGCTGCTCCTTCTCAGTTCCTTTCTTAAAATTTTATAGAAGCATAGTCGACTTACAATGTGTTAATTTCTACTGTATAATAAGGTGATTCAACTAAACATATATATACAATCTTATTCATTTTTTTTGGCTGCACCATGAGGCTTGTGGGATAAAAGTGCCCAGACTAGGAATTGAACCTGTGGCCTTGGCAGTGAAAGTGCAAAGTCCTAACCACTGAAGCACCAAGGAAGTCCCTCATATTCTTTTCCATTACAGTTTATGACAGGATTTGAATGCAGGTCCCTGTGCTATACAGAGGACCTTGTTGTTTATCCATTCTGCATGTAACAGTTTGCACTGGCTAGTCCCAAACTTCCCATCCATCCCTTTCCCACCCCTCTCCTCCTTGGCAACCACAAGTCTATTCTCTATGTCTGGGAGTCTATTTCTGTTTCATAGATAAGTTCATTTGTGTCATGTTTTAGATTCAACATATAAGTGATATCTTATGGTATTTGTCTTTCTGATTTACTTCACTTAGTATGACAATCTCTAGGTGCACCCACGTTGCTGCAAATGGCATTCTTTTATTCTTTTTTATAGCTGAGTAGTATTCCATTGTATATATGTACCACATCTTTTTTTCACTCCTCTGTTGATGGACACTTAAGTTGTTTCCCTGTCTTAGCTATTGTAAATAGTGTTGCAAGGAACATTGGAGTGTATATATCTTCTTGAATTATAATTTTCTCTGAATATAAGCCCAGGAGTGGGGTTGTAGGATCACGTATCAGCTTCCTTTTAAGAGTCATGTGTCCCAGGGCTCAGCTCTTAGTCTGCTCCTCTTTTCTATCCTCCATCCCATCTTCCTGAGAGCATCAGTCTCTTAGTATTCAGAAGGGGATACCCTAATTATTTCCCCAGCCTGGGCCTCTCTAGGCTGTTATGTCCAACTGCCAGCATGACTCTATCTGGATGTCTTGGAGTCATCCTTGACCCATTTCTTTCCTCTGACAATGTACCTTAAAACCTGCCAGCTCTGAACTTCCAAATATAACCAGAACTGGCTCACTCCTCCCCTTCCACAGCCTATATTCTGCCCCTGCCACCTTCAACTTCTGCCTGAACTCTCATAGTAGCTTCCTCACTGTCTTTCTGCTCCCACCCCCCTCCCCACACTCTATTCTTTATAGGACTGTCAAGAGAGATCGTAATGAACCCTAGACCAAGCCAGGAATTCTCTGGTGGTCCAGTGGTTAAAACTCCATGCTTCAACTGCAGGGGGTATGGGTTCAATCCCTGATCAGTGTGAACTTCACACATTGTGCAATGAAGCCAAAAAAATCCAAAAACAAAAACCCAAACCAACTGACATACCTGTTCACTCAATACTCTCTCGGGTCTCCTGTATTATCTGGGTAAAAGCAAGTCTTTACCTTAAAAGCTCTTAATTATCTGCCACCATCCCTCCTCTGTTATCTCCTAGATCTTGTCTTTCAATACTCTCCTCTCCAGCCACACTAGCCTCTTTCAGCTTCTGTGAGTGACCCTGACATCAGGTGTTTTCACGCACTGGCTCCTTTTTCTTGAACCCTCCTTCCTTCATGGTTCACCCCTTCACTCCAGATTTCTGTTCAAATGTCACCTGATCAAAGAAGCCTTTCCCTTATCTCAAATAGTGCTGATAACATCCCTCCATCCCCTTAGCTTGCTTTAACTTTCTCCATAGAACTTATCACCAAGTTACATTGAAATATACCAAATAAACATTAAAGTATCATTGATTTCTGTCCCCCAACTAGAATGTAAGCTTCATGCCTGCCTGCCTCATTCGTTGTTGAATTCTTAGTAACTTGAGCAGTGTTTGGCACTTATTACTCAAAAAATATTATTGAATAAATAAATGAACCAGTGTCCTTGGAGCCCACCCATTCTACACGGCGTTGAAAATTGTTGCTTAAATGGAGGTGGCAATGCTTGCGGTTAGTGATGTACCCACCCCCCACCCCCAACCGTCTTTTAAAAGGGCCTATCCTCACAGCACCAAAGATGCCCGGATTTCCTGGTTTACCTCCTCTCTCTCTCTCTGCCTGCTGCTTCTCAATCTTTGTTGAAAGTGTTGATTTCTTTGCTCAAACCTTATGTGTCTCCTCTTCTCAAGGTTCTATCTGGTGTTTGTTTCCATTCATCCTTCATACCCTCCCCAGTCTAGGTCACTAACTCCCACAGCTTTACTTACTATCTTTGATCATCCTCAAATATAGGCTTCTGGCCCCAATATCTCTCTTAAGCCCCAGACCCAGGGGTTGTGGAACCTCCGAAATCCTGATGCTGGGTAGCCAACACTGGACTCAGCAATTTCCTAACCTGCTTCACCTCTGGGTCTCCTCCTCAGGGAAGCCCCCAACTCCTACCCCTCAACCTTCCAGCCAGAGAGCCTTGTCTTGAATTTCTCCTTCCCTCACCATCTCTAGCTCATGTCCCAGCGTAGGTTCTCCGAAACTTCTGGGAATCGGTCCCTGGCACCTAACTCCTCCTCCTCTTTCCTCCTCCCCTGATGCAAACGCTCCTCTCCCACTCCAGCTGGCTCCCTGAACAACCAGCTCCAGTTCTATTCCCTCCAATCCATCCTCCATACAGAAGCCAGGGACAGCTTTCCAACCTCCCTCTCCCCCAATCCCCCGACTCTCCTTGGGGTGAAGACCTTCCATGGCTCCTCACCGCCCTCGGGACAAGTCCAAACTCTTTCAAGTGGCCAAATTTCTGGCCATGGCTTATTTCCCACCACTCCCTGCCTTAAACTCTACATTCCTCTCCGACTCCCTTTCTTTGGGTTCCTCTAACAACCACGCCTCTGTCACCTGGGAGCCTTCAGTGAGTGCCCCCGTTATGTTTAGTTCACGCTGCTCCAGGGCAGTGTGTGAAATGAATAGGTTACTACTGGTAGAGCAATCACTCCCATTTATTGACCGCCTGCTTTGTGCCCAGCGCTTCGTATGCATCGTCTCTTTCAGTCCTGTTCCCAGTTGAGAGAAGCAATAGACTCAGAGAGGATTGCGATGGAGAAACAGAGACTCCAGCTGCCCCAGCGCCTACCCGCAACCTGGATGACCAGGGCGTGGCAGGGCCCAGGCCTAGAGCCCGGCTAGCTGGCCAGGCGGACCACCGGGCCTTGAACGCCAGAATCAGGAATTGTGACTTACTTGCAAAGCTGAGGCAGACAAGCGCGAGACTGCCCTCTGCGGGCCTGGAGGCCCAATCCCGGGCGCCGCCGGCCCGTTGCCCATGGCAACGCCGCGCGCGCCCCGCCTCTTCCCCCCTGCCCCGCAGGGCCGACTGCCCGTCAGCTGAGCAGCCGACCAATGCGAAGGGGCGAGGGGTGGGGCCTCTTGGGCCTCGTTCAACCCCCGCTGCCCCCCTCTCCGCCGGGACCCCGCCTTTCTCCGCGCACACCTCCCGCCCTTCGGGCTGCCCTCGCTGCCCGTTGGCGAGCGCGCCGTTCGTCTCCGCGGCGTCAACTAATGCTGGCGCGCGGCGGTCCCATCGGGGAGGGGCCGGGGGCGGTGACGCACGGCGCGGTGACGCAGCGCGACGGCGGCGGTGGCGGCGGCGGCGGTGGTCGGTGCGGGAGGAGGGAGGGGAGCTCGCGGGCCGGAGAGGGGGCGACGGCGGTGGCGGTGGCCTGAGGAGGCCCGGGCGGCGGCGGCGGTAGCCGAGGCGGTGAGTGGCGAGCAGAGCCGGGCGGACGCGGGGCGGCGGCGGCGGCGGCGGCGGCGGCGGGTCGGGGCGCTCGGGGCTCACCTCAGGGCGCCCCAGGCCGCGCGGGCGGCCCCGCCCCCTCAGGGACCCCGGGCGGCGGCGGGCGCGGCGCGCGGGCCTCAGGGGTCCCGACCCTCGAGAGAATCCCTCACACCCGTACCCGGAGTCGCCCTCACAGGCCGCTTCTCCAGCTTCTCCCCGAATTCCTCGCCCCTTGGGGTGGCCTGGGAGCCCGGCCAGCAGCCCATCCGTGACCCCCCCCCACCCAGGTCTACCTCAGACAGCTCCCTAGAGGGCACGCCCACAGACCCCCCGAATCCACTCGAAGCCCTCCGTCCCCTCCCGCCGTGCGCTAAGGCTTCTCGAGAGACCACCCCTGATATTTCCACGTCTGCTCCAGACCCTGTCCTACGCCTCAAAAATCTTCCTCACAGCACCCTGCTCTGGCCCCAGATCCCCCATCCTCCTCCTCAGTCTAGAAATATTCCCCCGGGGCCACTCCTCGTATTCCAACAATATGTGTCAGATATCTTCTACAGGAGCCTCCCTCATAAGCCCTAAAAATCTTCAGATCAGAGACTCCCCGAAATCCCCTCCAGACCCCGTGCATTCCAGATATCTCCCCCAGCGACCTACTTCGCACATCCCAACAATATCGCCCAGACTTCCTTCTCACACATCCCAAGAATTTTCCCTCCTACCTGCCCCCATACCAGCAATCGCCTTGGAGATTTTTCATTCATGGCCCCCAAATCTCAGAGCTCCTCCCCCTGGAATGCTTCAGAATGCCCCTGATGTCCCCTGGAAAATCGGAAGAGACTCTCTGAAATGGCCTTGGATCCTCAAAACTCACCTGGAGCCCCACCCCTCCCCCAATTCTTCTCCCATCTACCCTCCCCCTTCACACATCCCAAAAGTCATCTCTTTGGACCCTTCCACAGGTCCCAAAAATCTCTCCCAAAGATCTTCTCATGTTCCTCAAATCTCCCCACCCTGAAATGCTCTATAGAGCACCCTCACATACCCCAAAACTCTTCCCCTGAGACCCTCCTCACTTATGCCAAAAATCTTCTCCAGAGATTCCCTGAATCTACAGAAAACTCTTCTTCCACATTCCACAAGCTTCTTCCAAAACCCTTTTTATGTATCCCAAATCTTTCCCAGTAAACCCACACAAAATGTTCCAAAAATTGCTTCCTCAGGATTCCAAAAGGTTTCCCGTAGTTTCTGTCTTATATTTTCTTCAATCTCCCTTAGAATCCTCCTTTCAAGATCCCTCTTTACAGACCCACTTTCTGATGAACTTTCCTCCTCGTAACCCTTGTAAAGCCTAAGACCTTTTCTTCTCAACCCCTCTGAGATGCAGTTTTTCAAGACCTCCTTATACTTTCTCAAGAGACCCCAGCAACCCCCTCAAGCCCTCTGAGATATGCCCTTGAAGTCTCTTCTAGAGACCCTTCCAATAACCCTTGAATCACCACTTACAGACCTCCTGCCTTACTGAGAGTGGAGAAGGAAATGGCAACCCACTTCAGTATTCTTGCCTGGAGAATTCCATGGACAGAGGAGCCTGGGGCGCTAGAGTCCTTGGGGTCAAAAAGAGTCGGACACGACTAAGTGACTACCACTACCACTACTTACTTAGAGACTTTTCCTAGATAATTTCCTCCCTGAGCTCACCCTCACAGCTTCTCTCAAATCCTTTAGAACCCTCTGTGGAAGACACTCAACACCATGCAGTCTTCCCTCAAAATAACTCTGAGCTCATTTTCTTAGAAAATCCCAGAATTCTTTCTGAAAAACCCTTTACTATGACGTTCCCACATTCCCCCTCAGAAGAACCACCTTCCCCATATACCTTATTGAAGACTTTACTCAGAGATTTCTCATCTGAGTTCTTTGAGAATTGTTCCTAAAAAGACCTCTGTCATCCTGCTCCAGTAAATCTAAGGTCTCTCACAGAAGACCACACATCCACAGACTCCTTTTAGAGAATTTTCTCCAGAATTGCTGTACATCAACAACCCCTCCACTTTGTGAAACTTCTCAGAATACACTCTCAGATTCCCCCTCTGACATCTCCAAGAAACCTTATTCAAGGCCTTATTACATATCCCTTCTAGAACCTCCATCTATACCCCTTCATCTCCTCCATTCTGTTTCCTGTGAAATCAACTATAGGGATCCTTCTCCGATCTGAGTTTCTTTCCCCCATTTTCCCACCAGAGGCCCCCAGCATCTTACAGACTTCCCCTATTAGGAGCCTCTGTGTCCCTTTTTATTAAAAGATCCTCAAGAGATACCCCTTGAAGTTCCAGCTCTCAGAGCTCTTTCTCTCAGGACATTTTTCTTTGGTTCTATCTTCATAGACCCCTTCTCCCTTCAGATCTTCCCTTCAGAGATAGACAGACCCTTAACACCTTCCTTAGACTTTTCTTGAGGACTCCCTCAATTTTCCTCTCAGAAGTTTTCTCCTTCCTTTTCCACATTGACAGCTTCCTCTCAAAAGAATCCCTCCCCCTATAGTAGTCGTTCTCAAAGTGCTGTCCCTGGACCAGCAGCACAAGCATCACCTGATAACTTGTTAGAAATGCAAATTCTTGGGTCGCAACCCAGATCTACTGATTCAGAAAACCTGGCAGTAGCTATCTGTTTTTAGGAACCTTCCTAGTGATTCTGATGCATGCTCAAGTTTGAGAACCACTGCCCTCTAAGAGGATTTCCCTTTCCTTACATAAAAGCTCCTTGAAAGATGCCTCAGGGTATGCCCCTGTGCTCTTCTGCTCACCCCCATTTTCCTGGGAACCCCCTTTGTGAAGTTCCCCCCTTCCAGAAGATTCCTTACCTTCCTTGAAAGGTTTCTGGCTTCTCCACAAGGTTACCCCACTCTCTGAGCAATTACTTCAGATTCTGCCTTTGAATGGTTCCCTTTCAGATCTTCCTCAGCATTTTCTCCTTCTGGCTTCCCCTCCACTGCTTCATACCATCCCATATCCTTCAGTGCTTCTGCTTCAAGTTGCTCCCTCCTTGAACACACATGTCCATCTCTTACCTGTTCTTACCTATCCTTCTCACATAAACACCCTTCCCTTAAGGCACCTTCCAATCTTCATTTTCTTACTACCCAGAGCCTTCCATTGTACTTCATAGAGTGCCACTCATCTTCTCCCTTATAGTTTTTCATGTACTTGTCCACTCACGCTGACCAGACTGGGAGTTTGGAAAGTACTGGGATGTAACTTGTTCTTCTCTGAATTCCCCAAAGTGGGCTCTTCCCTCTGTAAGTTGTAGGGAATCATTGGCTAACCTGCAGCTCTTTTCTGCATTTGGTCAGAAATCTCTTAAGTTCCATAGATCTCACTCCCCATTCAGGTTCAACATGCCTTCCCCACCCCCTCTTCACCTCTTACCTCCCTTAAACACTCTACCTAGCCCCTTTTGCCTTTCCTCCTAGGAAAAGCCCCACCTTCTCTCATCTGGAACTTTTTGTGCTGTCTCCTGATTCTGAGCTGCCCCATGTCCTATGCCTGGGGATCTGCCACACCCCGCCCTAGTTGGCTTATCAGCCCCCCCAGCCTGTATAGGTATGGGGCTTCATAGGGCTCTCAACTTTCTCTAAGCATTTTTGTGTCTAAGTTGAGAGGAAAAAACAGATCACAAGGGGTGACACTGGGGCCTGCCTTCATGGAGCTCACAGCCCTGTAGAGAGGTTGGTCAGGTACATGGACAGAATGTGAGGTAAAAATTATATACTGTGGGAATTTGGCAGTGAGAGAAGGAACGCTCTCTTTGGAAAGACTTCCTAGAAGAGGTGGTAAGACTGGGTGCTGTTCCACAGAGTTGGGACAAGGATGACTGGCCTTCCAGGCAGAGGAAGCAGCTTATGCAGTTGGTCAAAAGAAAGACTCTTCACCTCTAACTCATGGCATCCCTTCTCTTCATCTGAAGGACACAGATGAAAAAACAGATCTCCTCCATCTGCACTGTATTTGCCAGGTGCACTTTAGTGACCTAAAGAGTAATAATGTTAATGATCATCGTTTATTGAGTAATTATTATCTACCAGTCTGTGTTTAAGTGCTTCACGTGTATTGTCTCATCTCATATTCACAGAACTCTGTGAGGTAGGTAAACTGTGATTATCCTCATTTTACAAAGGATGAAATTGAGGACAGGTGGCTCAAATAGGTTTCTGGCCTCTGACTATCCCAGGATGATAGTGTCTGAAGTCAGACTTGGATTTTTTCTTTAGGTAGACAGGATTTGTATCCCACTCATTGCTTACCCGTTTTGTGACCTTCAACAAATTACTGAATTTCTCTAGTCCTTAGTTTCCAGAGTTAAAAAATGAAGGTAACAAGGATACCTTACTTCATAGAATTGTTACAAGGCTTAAATAAGTTAGTATGTATATAGTACTTAGAACAAGGGCTACCCTGGTGGCTCAGATGGTAAAGAATCTGTCCACAATGCAGGAGACCAGGGTTGATCTTCCCAGTGTTGGGAAGATCCCCTGGAGAGGAAATGGCAGCCCACTCCAGTATTCTTACCTGGAGGATTTCATGGGCAGAAGAACTTAGCAGCCTACAGTCCATGGTATAACAAAGAGTCGGACATGACTGAGTGACTAACACACAAACACACACTTAGAACAATGCCCTGTATATGAAAGTACTCAGTTTCAGAAAAAAACAAAACAAAAATGCTAGCATCAGCTAAAACTCTAAAGATGTAAGTGGCATTACCTTAGCTCAAGTTGGCTTAATTAAAAAAAAAAAAGAATTAATTGCCTCATGTTGCTGAAATAGAATGGCTCCTACATAGACCTAGCTGCATCCAGAAGTTCAAACAGTCCTCCTAGTAGTCTCCCCATTTCTCCACTGACTTAACTTCATCCTCAGCTGGTTTCTGCTTTGTGACAACAAAATGGCCCTTAGCAACCCCAGACTTGAACTCTACATCCTTAGCAGTCTCAGTGGAAACAGAACTCTTTACTGAGAGCCCAGTTTGAAAACAGTTTCTTCTCTGAGCTAAGTGTGAGACGGTGACAGAAGATCCTCAGAGACATGTTTAGGTGAACGGTGTTCTTAGAGATTCTCTTGCTTACTGAACCAGGTAGAACTGTGATTGCATCCTTTGACCTTTGAGTGTTGATGGTAGTCCCCTCTTCACTGTTCCCCAGCCCCAGTCATTCTCTTCTCTGTGATTTTTTGGATTCAGAGATTGTTTATGGCTAGTCTGACCACACCAGACTGACTTTGGGAATCTCACTGGGAGAAACAGAACTTCCCTGGTAGCTCAGCTGATTAAGAGTCCGCCTGCAATGCAGGAGACTTGGGTTTGATCCCTGGGTTGGGAAGATCCCCTGGAGAAGGGAATGGCCTCCTACTCCAGTATTCTGGCCTGGAGAATTCCATGGACTGTATAGTCCGTGGGGTAGCAAAGAGTCAGACATGACTGAGCGACTTTCACTTGGGAGAAACAGGAATGAGATGACTGACTTGGTTTGGTTATAGCCTTGGGGTAGTAGAATCCAGGAGTACTGGTATTCATTTCCCTACCTCAACTTTGGGTTTCCAGTACTCAGAGCTTTAGAAGAGAGTTAAATAGGTTACTGTGAGTAAGTTTTGTTTTGTTTGTTCTAGGATAAATTTGTTGAATAGAGTCTGCCTGAGGGAAACAGAACAACGTTATTATATAGAGTATGCACATCTCAAATGTCACCAGCAATCAAACAGTTTATGAAGGCACTTTTTAGGTACTGGAGATACAACAATGAATGAAATAGTCAAGGTCTTAGAGCTCTTAGATCTTAATATTCTGATGGAAGATATATAAACAAGTCAGATAGTGATATGTGCTATGAAGGAATTAAAACAGATTGAACGGGGTAGGGGGTTGTCCACTGTACACAGGGTGGTCAGAATTGGCATTTTTGAGGAAGTAACAGTTGAGCCTGATAACCTGAAAGATGAGAAGGCACCAGTTGTGGTAGGATCTGAGATCTAGGCATTCTAATCTAACCACTGTTACATGTGAAGAAAAGACTGCTGCAAGGTGGGAAATTTTTCAGATATTTATTAACAGTCTGTTATGTTTCAGGCACTGTGCTAGAAATTGAATATATAACAGTGAATAATACAGCCACAGTCTTCCTTTCCCTCATGGATCTTCCAGTCTAGGTGTTTCCAGAAGAGTTATAGCCTTAGAAGAAACACTTTTTGACAATGATATCAGACCAAAGACTCCTTCCTACTGGAGAGTTGAAGAAGATTGGGGCACACATGAACTCAAATCTGATTGATGAAAAGGAACCAGCCATATGATGACCTGGGAAGGACATTTCAGGTTGAGGAATCAGCCAGCACAAAACCCCTGTGATGTGTAAGGAGATCAGTGTGGCTGAAGCATAAGTGAGGCAGAAGAGTCAGGGGTTTGGAGTGGTTCACAGAGGCCAGATTATCTGGGGCCTTGTGGGCCATGGTAAGGAATTTACATTTTCACTTACAAACATTTGGAAGCTCTTACAGGATTTCTAAAGCAAGACAGTAACATGATCTATTTGTTCTTAAAGTTTGGTTTCTGCAAGGAAAATGGTCAAGAATGGAAACAGGAGGCAATACATTGATCCAGATGGGAAAGGATGATGACTTGAATATGGTGATAGTAGTAAAAATGGAGATAGAGATACATGTTTGGTGTTGAGCAAGCAGAAATTGATGGTGGGATTAGAGAGAGGAATCTAGGATGATGATACTAGCTAACGTCTCTGTGAGGGTATTTATGCCTCACAACTTTGTGAGAGTAGGTGCTATTATTAAACCCATGTTACAGATGAGAAAACAAGTACAACAAGGTAAAATCACTTACTCCAAATTATGCAAGTTTCCCATAGCTCCCCAGGCTGTGTTATCTTCCAGGAGGCCCTTCCTGGCTTTTCCCCTCCTCTCCTTCCCTTCTCCAGACCATTCATAGAAAAGCCACAGTCTTGGTTGAGGCAATAATACATATATTTTGTATACATATTTTAGGAATTTCTGAAAATAATGGTTTTCACAAGACAGAAGTTGGGCTCCCTTGGCTTATGACATTCTCCTATTCTTCTCAAGTTGAGATAGTGAATTAACCATAGGTAATTAGCCTATTACCTTATTTATGAAATGAACAAGTTCCTCCAGGGCCTCCTTGGATGTTCTACAAGGGCTAGGGATAGGTGAGAAGGCTAATAGGACCCCTCATTTGTCCAGAGAAGTTGGCATTAAAGGGTGTACACTTTGGTTGAACTTAGGTGGGAAGGCTAGTAGGACCCCTCATTTTTTCCAGAGAAGTTGGCATTAAAGGGTATACACTTTGGTTGAACTTTCTAGGCAGTAGAAGGGAACATACAGGAGGCTGTAGCATTACACACAGGAACAAACAAGAACTCTAAAACCAGACTGCTTGGCCTTAAAAATCTCAGCTTTATCTGTGTAATCTTGGGTAGGTAACTTAACCTTCTCTGTGTGCCCGTGTCTTCATCTGTAAAATAAGGATATGTATATATGTGTTTATAGTTTTTGAGATCATACAAGCTCATCAGTGGAAAGCTGTTAGCATAAGGCCTGGCACATAATACAATATGTGATATGTGAAGACATGTGAAACATCATTCTAGGTATCTTATGTACATTGTTTCATTTCATTCTTACAACAAGCTTCACTGAGGAAGAAACTGAGTTACTTGTGGAAGATAAGCATGGCAAGTTAGTGTCAGTAGGAGAGCTCTGGTTCAGCCAGGTCTGACTGACTCTGCAGTGCTACTTCTGAGAGAGGATAGCTGACCTCCAGAGGAGCTTCCTGTATATGGGCTCCTTTTCACTGTTTGGGGAAAGAGCCAATGACTAGTTTTTCCTGGAAAATCTTAGCCAATTTTTGACTCCCATTTCCCACCTTCCAGGATTGGAAGATGCTTCTCAAGAAGGTTCCTTGGTCTCTTAGAGACCAAATATGGTAGCCATATTGTTGGATAATTTGAAGGACTTAAACAGAGGGGTTCCCTCTAGTGTCTTTTCTCAAAGACAGGGAGTCATTTTTGGTCACCTAAGGATAAAGAGACCAAAGCAGTGGTGAATTCTCCTGTATGGGAACAGTCAAAGCTTAAAGTTGAAACTTTAAGTGGTAGAAACCCAAATCAGACTGGCCTCGGCCCAAAAGGAATTTGTTGGTTCATGTAACTGAAAAGTCTGGGATGGGGAGGTGGGGTGAGAGGCTTCCAGCTAGCTAGAGACACGTCTTCTAACAATATGAACAAGTCTCTCTTTTCCCTCCACTTTTGACTTTGCTTTCATCTGTATTGGCCTCATTCCGAGATGGGTGCTCACTGTGAGGTAGCAGCAGTAGCAACCAGGAATATCAGGAGATAGTGTATAATCTGAGCAGCCCTAACCAAGAACTTATTTTCCTGAGTATTTACAACAAAATCCAGGGAGGGCTTTCTGTGGCCAAGTTTTACTTTATGTCTACTCCTGGATCCAAGAAGGACAGTTAATTCTTCAAAGGGAATTTAGGGGCCTGGTACCAGAAGATGGATGTGGATGTTTGGCAGGCAAATCCACGGAATCCATCATAGTAATTTGCTACCACAGTAAGATGCCTTCAGATAGTCAGTGCTGATGTTTCTTCCCTGGCTAATCTCACCAAGCCAAGTCATCCTTTCTCCCTGTTGCCAAGCACCCAGGAGAGAAGCCAGAGGCCTTTGGCCCTTTGGTGGAAGAAAGCCATCCAGTCCTTGTCTCCAGTCACCATCCAGAGCAAACACCCAGCATTCTTCTTCTGTCTAAAACATAGGAACACTTCCTCTAGGGGTTATTTTTATTTATGCATGTATTTTTATTGAAGTGTAGTTGATTTGCAGCGTTGTGTTAGTTTCTCATGTACAGCAAAGTGAATCAACTATGTATGTATAGCCTTTTTCATGTTCTTTTCCATTATTTATTACAAGATACTGAATATAGTTCCCTGTGCTATATAGTAGGACCTTGTTGTTTTATCTATTTTATATATAGTAGATTGTATCTGCTAATCCCAAACTCCTTATCTGTCCCTCCCCTAATAGTCACCATTTGTTTCCTAAAGTCCTAAAGGGTTTCATGCAGTCTCCAAGCCTTCCTTGGACACTAGGTCCTCTCTCCCCATCACGTTTCCTGAGCAGTGGAGTGGCTTGAAGATATAGGACCTTCTCTAGGCCCTTGAAAAGTGTTAGCTGCTCAGTCATGTCCAACTCTTTGTAACCCCATGGATTGTAGCCCACCAGGCTTCTCTGTCCATCAGCTTTCCTAAGCAAGAATACTATACTGGGTTACCATTTCCTTCTCCAGGAATCTTCCCAGAGATCGAACCCCTGTCTCCCACATTGCAGGCAGATTCTTTGCTGTCTGAGCCACCATAGAGACCATTGAGAGGGATATATATCAGACTTTTGATCTTTTCCCAGTTTGTGTCTATCTGGCCTAAGCCACAGGCTTTGTTTGTTCCATATAGGGTTCATTGTTGCTGTTTTAATATGAATTCATCTCCAACATTTAAAATAGGGGACTTTTATTTAAAAATCTAGATTTTTGGCTCCTCTTTTAAAAAAAAAAAGTACTGGACCCAGATTCCTACATGGCAGCAGTTGATTGGGGCTCAATAGTAATTTCTCCCTTTAGACTGTGTGTGTGCTTTTCAGCTCACCATAGCCCTCATCAGCCTGCTCCATTCAAAATCTGGCCTTGTAAGCATCATGTTTGAGATCCTACTGTGTCCCAAGGCTTTGCTTCTAGCATTTGGTTTGGGGAAGAAGCTGGATTAATGTTCAGTCAGTAGTTTTATTTCGGGGGCATAGTGTTGTTGCTTAGGAAAAGTAGCCACCCAGTAAAAGTGTTTATAGGAAAGAGTGTACAACTTAGGTCTGTTTATGGATTTGGTCATCTTTTTGCCATAAACACTGTTGGCATAGCAAACCTCCCATCACAAATGTTCCCTCTGAAATAGTAACATGTCCTTCTATCTTATGAGTTGCCACCCAGTGAAGGAATCCCTCCCACTCCCAAGGGATGTTCATCCAGCCTCTGCTTGACCACTTCCAGCAGCCAGGGAGCTTATTACCTCCTCACATGGCAGCCAGTTCCATTCTTGGACAGATACATTATTTTAAAATTCTTCCTTATGTTGAGGCAGCTGCTGTCTCCTTAGGACTGAAACCCACAAAATACTGGAGCCAGGAAGGGAAACTGACTTTTTCAGGCACATGAACTACCACTCATCTGTCCAGTATCCAGGGCAAACATTGATAATCAATTACAGCACTTTTTTCCACTGAGCCAGAAAGTAGAATGCTGCCTTAGATTTCTTTAAAATTAAATTTATCTTTAAAAATTACAGAAGTAATTTGTGTTTATGTGGCACTAGTGGATTAGCACAAAGTTATATGAAGAGAGTATAACTAATTCCTCCTTCTCCCCAAGGTAACCAACATGAACAGCACAGGGTGTATCATTCTACACATTTCTCTATATACATAGATGCATAGGCATTCATATATAAGATATATAAGGGGTTTATATGCGGCTTTTTTTTCTACTTTACAAAAATGGCATCACTGAACATGTTACCGTGTACTTATGGACTAACTGTAACACTCTACATTGTAGTTAAAGATCAAACACTATACATAGCAATAACCACATTGTTTGTATTCAGCTGTCAGAACTAAGCACATTTTTAATTGCTACATAATATCCCCTTGTATGAGTAGTCTCCAATTTATTAATCATTCTCCACTGATGGATATTCCTATTGCTTCATTTCTTCAGGATCCTTCTAACCACAGTGTTCCAGGCAGCCACTACCAATCGACTGGAGTTAGCTTGTGAAGTAAAACCCACTTGTCATGTCTGACTAGTCTAGATCCTTATCTCACACATTCTAGAGAAGGGAAACAGACTAGCTCAAAGATTAAAGTGATGCAGTGGCTGGGGCAAGACTAGAACTGAATTTTCTTGACTTTCAACATTTCTCATGTCTCGGGTTGCCTCTCACTTAGAGCCATCTATCCTGATTCTCCTCTGGAGTAAATAAACAACTCTAATTCTTCTGTGTGCTACCCCTTCAGGTATTTCAAGTCAGTTATGCCATTCCTCCTGAGTCTTCTCTTCAGGGGATATTTCCCCAGTGCCTTCAAATTTTTCTGTTAGGGCAAGGTTTCCAAATCACTTTACCATCTTTTGGTCATTCCTTCTTTCATCTTTGCCCCAAGGGCTGTAGAAGTCCCAAGTGTGGCTTCCATGCTCAACTTCATCCATCCATTCATTCAGTAAATATGTATTGAACACCTTTAAGTGCTAGTCACTATTCTGGGCCCTGGGCAACTGTGTAGCTTGCAACTGTTGGGAAGAGAGAAACAACAAACATAAGATATCTGAGGGTGCCAAACTATATAGAATAAATTCAGTAGCATGACAGAAATTTCTTAGATTTGGGTGATCATGGAAGATCTCTCTGAAGAAGTGATATTGGGCTGAAACCTGAGTAACAAAAGCCAGCCATAGATAGGTTGGGGGAAGCTGTGGAGAAGTCCAGGTGAACAAGAACTTGGTACACAGGTTGGGAGAGGCCACCAAAGTCTTACAGGGAGCCCTCTAGGCATTTTATTTAACTGCAATGAAAAGTCACTGGAGGATTTTAAGCCAGGGAGGCAATATTTGATTTGTCATTGGGTTGTTCGTTCTTGTTTTTGTTTTTTATGTATTTATTTTTATTTTTGGCTGTGCTGGATCTACATTGCTGCTCAGGCTTTTCTCTAGTTGCAGGAAGCAAGGACTACTCTCTAGGTGCGGTGCTTGGGCTTCTCATTGCAGTGGCTTCTCTTTTTGCAGAGCGCAGGCTTTCGGGCCCGTGGGCTTCAGTAGTTTTGGCATGTAGGCTCAGTAGTTGCAGTTCATGGGCTCTGGAGCACAGAGTCAATAGTTACGGCACCCAGGCTTAGTTGCTTTGTGGTGTATGGGGTTTTCCTGGACCAGGGATCAAACCTGTGTCACCTGCATTGACAGGCAGATTCTTTACCACTGAGCCACTGGGGAAGCTCCTCATAGATCATTTAGAAAGATTTCTGGGAGGGTTGTTAAATTGGGAATAAGGTTTCATTTCCCCCCACGCTTTCTCTTGTTTCTTGTATCCAAAGGGATCGACAGCCAGACCAGTTTGCTCTGTTCAGGTGACCCATGAGAATCTGTGAGGTGAGTCACAGCCATTGTCAGGTGCACCTCACAGCTGTCCTCAGCAGGAGCTTGGACATTCAGGGAGATGGCAGTAGCTCCCTAAGACCTAGCCCAGCAGGTTCAATGAGTCTTTGTATGGAGTTCTTAGTCCTCTTGGCAGCCAGAGGGAGATGGAGCCAAATGTGGTTTGGGGATGGAGCCAAGGGCACTGGTTGCAGGAGAGACAGGGGAAGTGTGAGTGGAGACCTGGATCAGGAGCCACTTAAAGAGAGCCTTCAGAGGAGTGTCCAGAAACGAGTCAACTAAAGAATAGGTCTGTTGTCTGCCCAGCCGCCACAGCTCCCATGTGGTTCCTGCCTAAGAAAGGAATTTGGACACTTTCTTGCTTTGGAGTTTTTAACATTTGATGTATCCTCTTCTCAGGTTAGTATCCTCTTGGCTTTTAGGAAAATGGATGACAAGCTGGCATCTCTGAGCGCCAAGGGGGCATCCCGATCCAGAGGACTTGAGTCAGGAGTATCCTTAAGGGAATGAGGAAGAACACTGGGAGAGATTCACCTCAGAGCAAGGGTAGATGGGATCTTAGAGATCACAGTGGGAGAGCTGAGTTGGAGAGGATGAGATCCCCCCGCCCCACCAGCATGTTAGAGATCTTTGAAAAGACCTCCTATGTTAGGCACCCAGTTGCTGATCAGATAGCTATCCATGTACCTGAGATCTCCAACCGATCTATTCTCACCACTCACCCATATCCCAGCTTTGTTTGAAATAATACACAGACTCCGTAGGATCCTTTTAGCAGGCAAGTGGTGACTCTGCCCAGCCCCCTAGAGGTGACCAGAGATCAGCAAGGTCAGGACATGTGCTCAGCATCACATGTCTGCTTAGTCATGTCACCTGGGGCCAGGTCTCCATTAATTCACATCTTTTGCCATAGTATGCATTGTCTCCTGTTTCCATCTAGAAAATCTTACCAACTTACTCTCTGCTTTAAATCCACTTCCTTTGGCCCTGTGACAGCCAGACGTGAGGGGCAACATCTTCTCCTTTGTCTAAGTCTCTGAGTCCCAATCAAACCTTTTCTCTGGCTCTGAAGATCAGAGGGGGAGTTGGCTTAGTATCTGGTGTTGGCCTTGTCTTTTTCCCAGGAGCTCAGCAGAGCTGAGCTAAAGGGGAAGACATGAAGCCTCCTTAACCCCTGAACCCACACCCACCAGACCAGTTCCAGCCCCTTCTCTCTGACCACTTTGCTTCCTTTTCCAGGAGCCTGGAGAGGCGTGGCTGGACCAAGACCTCCCCTGATGTGAGCAGGTGTCCTCTTCCCCGCATCACCCATTGCCACTTCGCCAGGGAACGTCCTCAAGCCCTGGCCCTCAGGGGAGAGGTAACAGGAGCCCGGAGCCGAGACCATGTGACGGCGCTGGCCCTCGCCACCGCCGTCCCCCCAACCCTGGCCCCAGGCCCGGCACCATGATGTTCCGAGACCAGGTGAGCATCCTCGCTGGCTGGTTCAAGGGCTGGAATGAGTGTGAACAGACAGTGGCCCTGCTGTCACTTCTGAAGCGACTCACCCGCACCCAGGCTCGCTTCCTGCAGCTCTGCCTGGAGCACTCACTGGCTGACTGCAGTGACATTCACCTGCTGGAGTCGGAGGCCAACAGTGCTGGTGAGTCTCCACCCTCAGAGATGGGACCAAAGCGGGAGGGAGACCTGGGATGGGAATAGATGTCAGGTGGCTGAGGAGGCCTACCCAGCAATAGTGCTAAGAAATGTGGGTTCTAGGCTTGTTGGTAGGTGAGGAGTCCCTAACTTCTGAAGTCATCATCATGTCTCTTCTGGAGCTTTGCTGCCAGAAATCCTCAGACGTGGAATGGGACACTCCTGGTGGGGGGGGAGGGTGCAGTACAGACTAGAAACTACCCACAGCAGAGGAAAGATCACATAGGGCAGCTGACAAGAACAGACTGAAGCCATTACCTATGAAAGGGGGGTGGAAGGTGAGCAGAAATTCATTTCTCAAGCTGCAGGACATCAGAACTAGGAGGGAATTTTAGAACTCTTCCAAAAGTTACAAGTCATATTATTCTTTACCCCCTCAAAGGTAGGTTGCACCTAAGGCATAAACAGTTTCAAGAGAGTTTTAAATTTACATGTAGTCCATATCAATTTCCTGAATACTCAGTAAAGAAGTACTCTTTACATGAGGGTGACACTGGTGTTGGTGAGCAAGGCTTCTCTAGAACCTCTCCATCAGACCCCAAGTGTAAATAGAAGTCAGTCCAGAGAACTGTCTCACAGGGCCCTGCTGAAGCCATTTAGGTCTTATGGGGCTCCCTAAGGCTGGTTGGAGAGGTGTTGACCTTGGGAGAGATGGAAACCAAAGTGAGGTGAAAGTTGCTCAGTCATGTCCTACTCTTTGTGACCCCGTGGACTATACAGTCCATGGAATTCCCCAGGCCAGAATACTGGAGTGGGTTGCCTTTCCCTTCTCCAGGGGATCTTCCCAACCCAGGTCTCCCTCATTGCAGGCGGATTCTTTACCAGCTGAGCCACAAGGGAAGCCCATGGAAACCAAAGAGAGGGCGTATATGCACCTGAAAGCTAGCTGGATGGGGGTGGTACCCAGGGACCCATGTAGAGTGTGCCCTGACCTTTCCACCTTCTTCCTCATGATAGCAGTTCACACTGAGTCCCTACAACAAGCCAAGTACTGACTTTACTTATATAGTAACTTTGAAAAGTGTTCTTCGTGACTCTAGAATCAGACTGCCTAGGTTTAAATCCCAGTTCTGTCACTTGCTGTATAATCTAGTAACTTCACCTTTCTGAGCCCTGGTTTCCTCACCTTTAAAATCAAGATAATAACTGTGCTTACCTTCTAGGTTAGTTATGAGCCCTGAGAACAGTGTCTGGCATGCAGTAAACACTCAATAATGTTAATTGTTGTTTTTATTGTCAGTAACTCGTTTAGCCCATATAACTACCCCTTGAGATAGGTAATGTTGCTCTCCTCTTTTTATAGGTGAGAAAAATCAGCATGGGATGCTAGGATTGGGATTTGGCAACCCCCAGAGCTGCTTCCTCCTCTTCTCAGGCCTATCCACCTTAGCAGTCGCCTTTACTTTGAGTTTTTAATGTACAAATCACAGAAGTGCCACGGTTATAGGGGAAGTCAGTTCCTCAGGCCAGGAGTCATCAGCTTATGTTCCTATCTCAGACAGTGAGCAGCAGGAGCCCAGCTTGGCTGCAGCAGGCTCAGACCTCAGCTGTTTCACAGTTCTCCCGTCCTCCCCACCAGGGAGAGTTCGTCTCTGCTCTAGCACCAGGGCAGGGGATCTGTGGTTGTGGTATGGCTGTACCCCCAGCATAGGGGCTCCTTTGGGGCAGACCAATGTCTTAAGCAGCTTGGTCATGCATCCCCACCACCCCATTCTGCGCAGAGTTGGATGAGCAGGGGGTGCCAATCCTGGCCATCAGAATCACTGGTTGTTTACTGCTGTTTATTTACTAGAGCATTTTTAGTTTTTGCTTTTGTTTTCAAATTTTTCAGTAAAATCAAACCATATGAAAGATGAAAAGTGAGGTCTCCCAGACTTCCACGTTCCCAATTTGTGTATGTTTTATGAGAGATTCTGTGCACGTTGAAGCACATTCTGCACTTGAGTACATTCAAGTTCTCCCTCCAGCTTTTTCATTGTTTTGATGGTTTTAGCACATAGAACAGAGCATCACACATATTAATTTATTTGATTTTTTTCCACTTAAAAATGAAACTTGAAGATCATTCCTTATTTAGCACATACACATATACCTGATTGTTGTTAATGGCTGCTTGATAGTAAGAATAGTAAAGTAACAGAGAGCCTGACCTGTGTATCAAGCAGTGCTTTACTTGTATTATTAATAATCCTCACAACATCTCTGTAAGGAAGATCTTATAACTCCCCCATTTACAAATGAGACAGGTCTGTGACTTGCCCTGGATTGTACAACTGGTCAGAGGTGGAGCTGGAATTTGAATCTATAGGTCTTGCTCTTAAAAGGAGTGCTGTATTGAGTACCCTTTAAGCATCTCTAGGATAAATTCCTAGAATTTTCTGGGACTGCTAGTTTGAAATTATGTACATTTAAAATATCTGTTGTTACCACATTGCCCTTGAAAGACATGATATACCTTATACCAAGAACCTGAGACCCATCTCAGACAGTTGGCCTTAAGATGTGAATAATGCCTGTCCTTGAGAATTGCCTTGCAATGACTTGACTGGTGAATGTGTATATGAATCAAGGTCTTTATCCCCAGCCCCATGTCAGGTGATAAGAATAAAACAAGTTGATACTTAGGTGGTTGGAGAGTTAGGGAAGACTTAGAGTGAGGGAAGAGAGGGTGGGCCATGGTGTGTTCCAGAGTCAGCAGGAAGCCAGCAAAAACATGATTGGAGAGAGAGATAATCACAAGAGATCAGTCCTTTGGACCTTGAATGCCTCTTCCCAGTAGGCATGGGGGCTCCAAGCCTGTGTTTCCTGTCTCACTCCCAAGCTCATTGGTGAAGGAAGGAGCTGCGCCCTAGACTTGGAGACCTGCCTTGTAGGAGGAGCTCTGCATCCTCTTGTCCATTGAGACTTTCCCATCCTATTGTTTCCCAAATTTGCATCATCATCAGAATCACCTGATGGTGGAGAATGTGACCTAAAATCAGATTCCTGGGCCCCTGTCCCAGACCCACTGAATCAGAATCCTTAGAGGATAGGCCTGTTAATGGGCACCCTGGTTCTTATGCTGACTAGGCAGTTTGAGAGATGATTCTGTACTGATGATTCATTTGTCATGGGACAGGAATCAGGACACCCAGGAGTTCTAGATCAAGCTCTGCCACTAACACCTCCTGTGACCTGGGCCAGCCCCATCCCTTTTGGGCCTAAGGATTCTCATCTAGACAAGGAAGGGATTGTTCTAGATACTCTCCAAGTGCAGCAGTAGTTGCTAGTATTTATGGAATGGGCACCTCAGAGAACCTGTCCCTCTTTCCCACCGAGATGCACACTTACCCTGCAAACCAAATCTTGAGTTCAGTTGGTCTGCCTTTCCTTGTAAAAGGATTACCTGTTACAGGATCTGATGCTCTTTTTCAGCTTTTCCAATCCCTTTGGGCCAGGAGAGCAGAACAGTGAGGCAGATCCTCTGCCTTTTTCTGGGGGTTGTACTGCATGTCTCACCCACCCAACCCTGCCGCTACTTTCAGTTCTCCCAGGGAGATCCTAGGTTCAAGTTTGGGTCTGGGTCAGAGCTGCTTACCCTCCCATATCCTCCTCAGAAAGGGCCAGAGAGTACAGAGAGCTGAATTTTGGTTAAGTGGGTCCCCGTGGTGGCTTCATGTCAGAATCACTTTATGAAAAGAACCTGAGGTCCTATCTCCAGAGATTTCGGTGTTTCTTAAGCTTGCTATTTGGCACTTGTGTGCATTCAGTGGAGAACTCCTGGTCTTGCTGACACTGACTCTGGGTGGGCCCATTAAGGTGGTAATGGTACTGTTACGTGACCTACTGGAAGTGGAGAATTGGGAGGCGTGGAAGAGGCGCTGGTCTGGGCTGTCCCTTCCTCTCAAGCAGCTAGAAGGGTAGAAGGAAGTTCCCCAGCCCATGCAGCAGTGTTGGTTTCATGGGAACAGAGTCTGAGATAAAACCTGGAAACAGAAAAGCAACACCCCAAGGGTCTCTGGAGCCAGGGAACAAGAAGCCCCAGGTTTCCCCTTGTCGTTAGCCCTGTTCCTTGTCTCAGTGCTGTCTGCCCTGTCTTGCAGCTACAACAGTAATCCTATCACCCGCCCCCCCTTCCCACGATGACTTGGAGCCCAAGGGTGGGGCCAGGGAAGCTGAAATCTCCTCTCCCTGGTCCTCTGGCTTCCTGGGCCACATTTCCTGCATTTCTTCTCTCCTGTTCTCTGAGTCAGTATCCCTGTATCCAGCAGGTTTAAGCCCCTCCCTCCTTGGCTCATTGCTTCTGGGTGGGGAAACTGAGGTCAAGAGGGGGCTGTGGCTGAGTGAGTCACCCAAGCTCAACTCTGATGCCTCCACCCTCCCCTTTCAAGCTCTACTAACACAGTTCATCAAACAAAAATGTGAGCCCCTTTGCCCTCCCCTACATTTGTGTGAGATGGGGTGAAGCATAGAAGGGCATGTTGGAGCCAAAACCCAGCCCCTCTGACTAGTGCCACAGGCTGCCACGATTGTTGCAACAGCCCAGCATGTAAAAATGAGTTTCTTCTTACGGCAGTCTCCAAGATATATTTGGCTCCTGTGATTTGTAGCTCCCAGGGTCATGACCTACTTAGCTCTGGTCACCTGGCCAAGGAGAGCACTCTTACACTGTCTCCCTCATCCTCTCTGGAGTCCAGGTTTGCAGCCTGGTGAGCTGCAGTCATTGACGTCATGGCATTCCCCAGTCCCCTCCCCCATCCACCCACCTCCAGAATTTCATCACTGCTTATTGTGCCTCTAGCTCAGAGGAACCAGAAACGTGTCTGTTTTTGGTAAATAACTGCATGAAATTCCCCACCCTTGCCGGGAATCTTAAGGGGGAGACCCAGATGTGCTCTCCTATGTGAATTGCTCCCTCCAGAGCCCCAAAATAGCTTGAGCTCTAGATCTTCAACCAGCAGCCAACAACAATAATAGTTGAAGTTCGTGGAGCAGTTAACACAGATCAGATGCTTTGCACAGTTATCTCATTGAATCTTTAAAACAACCCTGTGCTATAAGGGCTTTTAACTGCCCTCATTATACAGAAGAGGAAACCAAGGCTCAGAGAGGTTAAAGGACTGGCCCACAGTTATATTGACCTGTGTCTTAGAGACAAAGCTAGATTTTTTAATTCAGGCAATTTTGCCTCTTGAACTTGTACTCCTTATACCATATAATCTGCTAGGACATGAGACAGAGTGACCTGAGGACAGAGTGATCCTAGACAGGGTACATTATACACACACAGACACCACTGCCTTCCAGGGGACCATCTGGGTTCAGCTGTGCAGGTATTCATTAGGGCTCTGCTGTGCCTCAGCTCTGGACCAGACTCTTCTGATCTGGGCAGGAGCCTAGAAGTTTCATCCCCACCCATCATCTGCAGCCCCCGCTGGGCTTACCCCAAGGGCCCTGAGGCTGTGCAGATTCCTTGGACCAGCTCCAGTGCTCACTGATGCTTTCCAGTCTTGAGAGGCCCACCCTTTTCAGCACATTGCCGCACAGATACATGAACACACATTTCCCTAGGGTCAGCCTCCATTCATCTAAAACCACTTTCCCCTTTCACTGCAGTAGAACAAGGCCCTTCATTGAGCCCAACCCTTGGGGCTCTTCTGTCATGTCCCCTGGCAGTACCAGAGGAGAAACTGTGTCCCTTAGCCCTGGAGTCCTGGCAGTACTCTGGGATGGGGGAGGGACAAGGCTTTTCTCTGTCCCAGATGCCTCCAGCTACCCTGTAAGGCCTGAACAACAGCAACTGAGAGCATCAGAGTAGGGCTAAAGGGGTAGGCCAACTGTGCTGGAGGAGAAGGGAGAAAATCACCTATCACTGAGCCACATACTGTTTACTATGGGCACACTCTGTCAGGTGCTTTATATAGATTGTCTTCCCTAAATCCTCTTAGCCCCATGACCCCTCTTTTATAGAGGAGGAAGCACGTTGTCCCAGCACCTGTACCACACAGCTGGGGTGCAAGTCCTTGACTTTCTTTCCCTCATCTTCAATCACTATTTCTTCTTCCTTCTCATCAGGAACTGAAAACTCAGGGGCTTAGTCACGGAGACAGAGTGCCAGGGAGTTCCTTTCCCTGTGATCCAGTGCTGTATGGAGGTGGGAGAACTCAAACAGTGAAGGTTCCCTGAAGTCAGGAAGACTTGTCCCACCTTGAAAAGATCTTTTGATATGGAGATGACCTAAGAGATAGCTTCTTGGTCATGGGGAGCTAGTTCAGGAGATTAAGGATAGAGGGGATGAAGTTTCCTGGCCTTGTGTACCAGATCCTGAAAGGGATCTGGAAAGCCAGGAACAAGGGGAAGAAGAAGATAATGGCGTTGGAGAGATATAGTAGAGGGTTGAGGGATTATGCATTAGTACTGTTATTGTGTAGTTAGTTCTGTTTTGGTCAGTACTGTGGATAAGCACGAACTGATGACTGAATAAATGGATGAACGCTTGAGCACTTTTAACAGCTTGGGGTAGAGGCCAGGCAAGAAAATGTGCACTGGTATGGCCAGGAGTTCGGACTTGTATGTGTTTTATTTTCTTAGAGCTACAAATGTAAGAATTAAAAGTTCATATGAATTCCCAAACCACAGATTTCCAGACACATCATTAAGAGAAAGAAATGTGTAGAAAAGGTATTTCTCAGGTTTTTATGCCGTGTTCCCAGTGGCCAGGTGTCCAGCCTGTAGTGTGGACAGAGGTGACCAAAGTGCTTAGAGTATTAAGCCTTAAGGATATTGAGTTGAGACACCATTGGAAGCAGAGGGATCCAGGTCAGGGCTCACTTGAAGTCCAGATGCCTGAAATTCTGAGGCTGTCCTGTTCATGCCCATCCATTCTTAGCCTGTCTGTTTCCTGGTCTGGGAGTTAGCTTATGCTTTGAGAATCTCTGTGGGTATTCAAAAAGAAGCCCCTGTAAGGTATAATAACCATGGTGTTAGGAATGACAGCTGATGTTTACTGAGGACCTACTTCATGTCCTGCTTTGTGCTATGGTCTCAATTTATAGCAGCCGTGCCAGATAGAAATGATTCTAAGTCTCTCTTTAAGATACAGAAAGTAGAGCTCTCTGCAGTGATCATGTTTATATCAGTAAGTAGGAGAGGAAGGACATGGGCCACATCACTACCTGTTTTTTTTCATCACCCACCCCTCTGGGGTCCTAGCTCCATTCAGCTCCTTTGTGCCTTTCTGAGACCTTACCACTAGCCCAGTAACTCACCTCTCAGATCTGCCTTGTTTATTGTTGGAAGATCGTCAATGTGACGATGAGTGTATGAGCTCAGTTGCCCAAGAGTGAGACCAGAGTTGATCCTGATTATTGTCTCTTTTTCTCAACTGTTCGTATTCTTTGTCCCTTTCCCTTTCCCCATCAGCATTACCCACCATCCTCCACTCCATTGACGTCGTCATGGAAGTGGTAACGAGGTTTTCAAGGAGGGACAGTCAGTCCTATAACACTTCCTTCCCAAGGCCTCCTTTCTGGGGCTAGCTTGGGGCCTTATTCTTGGGGAGCTCACTTCTGGGTAGAACAAGGAAGCCTCACTCATCTTCATAGGACAGACTATGGGTTGGGATAGAAAGGAGACATCACCAGATCCCCAAGGCGTGTAGTAGCCAGGGAAGACATCCTGAAGAAGGACAAGTTTAGGCAATCCATAAAAGACTTATAATTTGGATAGGAGGAAGAAGACTGTTGCAGACTAAAACCTTGATTCTCAGCCTGAATGTGGAAGTTTGGATGAATATGGCATTTAGAGAGCCCCAGGGAAGATGGGGTATCCTAAACCAAGTCTTTATCTGGAAGAGTGCCCTAGAAATGAAAGTGATGTTGGGCTAGGAGCTCTTGAACTTGAGTCTATTGATGCTCGTTGCCATTATAAGCTTCTGGTCAGGAACATGATATCCTGTTGTGCTTTAGGAAGATAAATCCATCTGGTGTATGGAATGAACTGAAAGGGTAGAATCTAGAGGCTGATTGCAGTTTAAAAAGCAACCATCAGCATTTATTAGATATGTTCTATATGCCAGGCCACATTCTGTTTTTTATTAACTCATTGAATCTCAGAGCAACACTGTGAATTGGGTACTGAATTTTTCAGGTGAGGAAATCAGTGCTCTGTGAGGTTCAAGTGACTTTTCCAAGGTTAAGCTAGTAAGTTGAGGGAGTCCAGACCATCTGATTCCCAAGCCCAAGCTTTTTATTGGCTGCACTACACGGCATGTAAGATTTTAGTTCCCCGACCAAGGATTGAACCCTGCCCTCTGCACTGGACCACCAGACAAGTCCTGAGCCCAAGCTTCTAACCAGTATATTCTGTTGTCCTCCAAGTCAGGATGAAGGCTGTTTTGATAGGGGGAAGAGGGTAGAGGCCATGAAAGTAAGGAGTAGGAATATAGCAAGAAGAGCAGGCCTGGGGACAGCAGGAAGGACTCAGGTTCCAGAGTAGCACGTTTGGCTGATTATGAGCCATAGCAGGTTTCTGACAGTAGGAGTGATGAACCTGGAAAAAAGAAAATTACCGTGGAAGCAGGCAGAGTATGTTAGATATCACCTGTATAAGGGACAAGGTTGGAGTCATGAAAGGAGAAGGGAAGTGAGATTGGAGCTGAGGGAATGGACTGTAGACACCTTTTCTGGTTTTATGGGGGATCCCCCACCCTGGCTTCCTTGACTTTCCCTCTTGTCCCCTCTGCAGCCATCGTCAGCCAGTGGCAGCAGGAGTCCAAAGAGAAGGTGGTGTCCCTCCTGCTGTCCCACCTACCCCTGCTTCAGCCGGGCAACACGGAGGCCAAGTCAGAGTACATGAGGCTGCTGCAGAAAGTGCTGGCCTACTCGATTGAGAGCAATGCCTTCATCGAGGAGAGCCGCCAGCTGCTTTCCTATGCCCTCATCCACCCGGCCACCACACTGGAGGACCGCAATGCACTGGCTCTCTGGCTCAGCCACTTGGAAGAGCGGCTAGCTAGTGGCTTCCGCACCCGACCTGAGCCCACCTACCACTCTCGCCAGGGCTCGGATGAGTGGGGTGGCCCTGCAGAGCTGGGCCCTGGGGATGCAGGACCAGGCTGGCAGGACAAGCCACCCCGGGAAAATGGACATGTGTCCTTCCACCCACCCAGCTCAGTGCCGCCAGCCATCAACAGTATTGGGAGCAACGCAAATGCAGGTGAGGGAGGTGGGAGTTCCCGGTAGGCCATGCCTACTTGAAGAGGGTCAGACTGGGCTCTCTCTTCACTCACTCTGTCCCTGGGCAAGTCACATAACCAACCTCTCTGGGCCTCAGCTCTATGAGGCAGTGTAGAGGTTGTGAATTGGCATTCCCAGAGCCATTTCTGACACACCAACATGCTTTGTTGAGCCCAGACTCAACAAAACTTTGGTTTTATATTGTTACATTTTAAAATAGATCGGCAATGTAAGGAATTTTCCCCTAAAAATCTAGATTTCAGCTTTTCTTAAAAAATCAAAAGATCTGGCAAATCAAGGCCTGTGGTCTGGTGGCAGTCATAAGATGAGAAATAGAGGGGCATTTAGAGATAGAGGGGCATTTCCGGGAACTATAGCAACCCAAGGTGTCTTGGACCTTTTTTTCCAGTCTCAGCATGACAGTTTCTGTGTCCAAGTTGGGAGGGTATTTAAATAATGATAATTCTAACTAAAATATATTCAACATTTAGTCTTTGCCAGGAGCTGTTCTGAGAACTTTCTACTTAAAGGTGATTGGTCACCACCTTTAGACCCTACACGTGTCCCAGTAGGGTTCCGCTGCAACCATCCGACTTTGGGCATGTGGGATAACTGCCTGACCTCTGAAAGCATTGAGTTAATGACCATAATTTGAAGTTCTTTCTAGCTCAGACAGTCTGGATTTTTCAATCTGGCTCTCGCTTACAGACTCATTTCTGAGAAGTGTATGTTTGTAAGCCTGTTCATATAAGATGTAACTCCTACTGCAAGGCAGTAGAAGTAGTAGGTAACATTGTTGAGCATTGACTGTACTAGGTGCTCTATTTTTAAAAGCACTTTGTAGGCATGATCTCCTTTAATCTTCATCACAACAATATCATTAGCCCCATTCTGTAGATGAAGGCACTGAGACTCAGAGATGAAGTCTTGTATTCAAGGTCACAAAGCAAGTAGTGGAACTGCCCAAGGTTTAGACCCAGGCAGCCTGATACCAGTGCTTGCCTCTGACCGCTATGCTATTCTCCAACTAAGTGGTCTCAAAATGACTCTCCTAGTTAGCACCTCCAGAGGCTGGGGTGAGCAGGAGGGGCTGGTATTCCAGTCAGGTTTTTTATCTTTTTTTAATTTTTATTAGAGTATAGTTGCTTTCCAGTTAGTTTTTAAAATGTTAGTTGAAATGAATAGGATAAAAGAGATTGACATTTCCAAGGATTGAGGAGGTGACTGTCACGTGACCTGACTCAAGAAGAAGTTTCCAAGATTTAACCTCAAGGTGCCGGCTGCCTTTTGCAGGCCCTAGTTAAAGCAGGCCAGGTGAGAGTGACAATAAAAATGTTACCTGTGCCAGTGGTAGGGTGAATGGGTCTTTGGTACCCAGCTGTATGGCACCTGGTACATATCAGTTACCCCTGAGCCTCTTTCTTTCCCCGTTGAATATGGATATCCTGGTCACCTGCTTCCCTTCCACGTGTTGGCAAGAATCAAGGAAGATAGAGGGATAGAGGGGCATTTCCGGGAACTCTAGCAACCCAAGGTGTCTTGGACCTTTTTTTCCAGTCTCAGCATGACAGTTTCTGTGTCCAAGTTGGGAGGGTATATAAATAATGATAATTCTAACTAAAATATATTCAAAAAATAAAAAATAAAAAAATAAAATATATTCAACATTTAGTCTTTGCCAGGAGCTGTTCTGAGAACTTTCTACTTAAAAATTCATTGGCTGAGTCAGAGAAAAGTCCCTTGCCCGAGTGTAGCCAGAATTTAAATCTAAGCAGTCTGACTCCACAGCTCATATTCTTTATTACTGCGCTACACTGCCCCCACCTTAAAGTGAGCCTCCCAAAGATGCTCATCAAGGGGAGGGGTCACCCATTCAGGGTGCCCATACTTGCAGCAACTTTAAAAGACCAAGTTGGAACACTGTTGGATAGGGAATTTGAACCAGAAGAGAAATTGGACATTCCAAGTAGAGGGCATAGCATGAATTGAAGGTATAGGGATGTCAAATTGGAGGGGATAGTATGTAGACGGGTCTGGCAAGGATGGAGAGGTGCAGGGATTTAAATGAGTAATAGCTGTAGCAAATACTCATGTTTACCATGGGCCTGCCCCTGTACCAAAGACTTCACATAAAAGTGGAAACAGAGGAGGAAATGGAAGTGACTTGCCCGGAATCGTTAATAGGTGGCTGAGCCAGAATTTGAACTCATGTCTGTCTTGACTCTCAGATCTCAGTAAGTTAAGGTCACATTTGGGGGCAAGGGCAGGGGGGCTTGAAGGATAAGATGAAGCTTTTCAATTTCAGGCAATTGCAGGAAACAGGAAGTCATTAAAATATTTTTGAGTAAAGAGCAAGGATTGGCCTGTAAGGGCAGGCAGGGTGGGTTTGGGGTTCTGCCAAGGACAGACTAGGGTTTCTTGGAGAGTGCGAGGCCCTGAATCTCTGGCCAGCATTCCTGTTTTTATAGTTCTCGTGCTGTGGCCAGCCTCCACCCTAGTGCAGGGCCAAGCAGGGCTTCTCAGGAACTGCACAATCATTCCAATCAGGATAATTTCCTGTCCTCTCAGCCTCGCCTGCCCCCTTCTTGGCTGAGAGGGGAGAAAGGAGGAAGCCAGGGGCACCAGGACAAGCCAAAAAAAAAAAAAAGGCCTGCATTAAGGGTTCTCCAGCGCCCTGCGCCCAGAGGGTAATATCTTTTAGGAGTCCAGAGGCTTTGGATTTGCCCCATGCAGAAGACCCCAGAGGTCACAGATAGTGGGTGGAGGCTAGCCTTCACGAGTGGGGTCAGTGCACTGCCCTCTCCCTCAGGTGATTTCCTGGCTAGGAGTGTAGATGACTGTCACAGATTAGGGAAGGTGCTTTGAGGGCCTGTGCCAGGCTGGGTGTCCTGAGTCTAGGCGTTAGTGAGGCACTCACAGGAAACCCAGCCATTCCATCAGAAATGAGGCTAAGGTTCTTCTCTCTGCCTCCTAGCTCTTTGTGGGAACTGGGATGAAGGACTTCTGTTCCCCAGGCCTTGATGTTCTCACCTACCCAGCGTGAGGCTTTTTGGCTTGTTGCCTTTTCCTTTTTGACTTGGGGTACTTCTAGATTTCCTGTGCCAAGCTCAGAGTCCCCCTTAGCACTCTTAGGATGATGGGTGCCCTCTTTTTGGAGTCAGTGAATTTTCAGGCATTCCTGTGTCTTGGCCTGGCTTGGGGATGCAGAAATGGTTGGGCAGGCTTGCCGCCATCCTTCACAAGCCCAGATTCCAGTGGGAGGCAGCCTAGGGAAGGGATAGGAGGGCTGGACTTGAGATAGCAGGACAGGGGCCCAGGGCACACAGAGGAGACAGTCACAGAAGAGGGGACACTTGAGCTAGGAGTGAGGCCAAAGTGGCTGGCAGTTAAGGGTGGGTGACTGGTGAGCTAGGGGAAGGGAGTAGCATGCGTAAAGGTCTGGAAGCTTGTGAGAACCTGCCTTGTCCTTAGAAAGGTCAAAAATCAAATTGAATCCCTTTTCCTATCCCAGGGATGGGATGGATGGAGGATATGAAACATCCTGTGGATGAGGACCTGGATTCACCCTGGTTTGGGCTCAGAATAAGAAAACATCTTTTGGGAGGTGGTGAAGCCCAGTGATAGATGTTAAGGAAGCAGTTTATGTACCTCATTCACTTACTTTACACATAATTGTGCAGAACCTCCTCTAGTAGAAACCCTCCTGTAATTACTAAGTTTAATTAATAATGTTTAAGACAGGATGGGACCCTGTTTTCACAAGTCTTGAAGCAGGGGGGTACAGTTATAAATAAGTGAACAGATAATTAGATAAGGTCATTTCAAGTTGTGATCAGTGCTGTAAGAAAGATATAGGACATAGTAATATGATAGGGGGTTGGTGAGGAGGAGCTACTTCTGACTGAGGGTTCAGGGAAAGCCTCAGAAGGAGTGATGCTTTTTTGAGAGGAGACCTGGAGGAGCCAGCTGCCAAGATCAGGTGAATGAGGAGGAGCAAGCTCAGAAGTCCTGAGGCTGGAACAAGCTCCCCTGTTGAAGGAACAATTTAGGGTCAGAGGTGCAGCAAAGACTAGAAAAGCTTGAACCAGAGGGATGAGTTATGAGAAATGAGACCTCAGAGATGAGCAAGGCCAAGTTCCTGCAGGGCCTTATAGATGTTGGGAGGAGAGTTTGAATTTTATTTTTCTTGTAAAGGGAAGCTACAGGTAGGATTTAATCAGGGACTGAGTGGATCAGATTTGCATTTAAAGGAAGATCAGTGTGGCTGTTGTGAGTTGAATAGACAGTAGGGGGCGAGGATGAAGGCAAGAAACTTGTGAGGAGGCTGTGATGGCAGTTCCAGCTAGGGACTCCAGTGACTTAGCCCAGAGTGCTAGCAGAGAAAGTAGAGCAGTTCAGAGAAGTGGCTGACAGCTTGCTGATGGGTTGGGCAGGTGGGGGAATGAAGGAACTAGCAGTAGCTAGTAGGTGGTTCCCCTCATATCCAAGTCCTTTCCCCTTGTTGGGTTCCGGGGCCGAGCTGCCACCCATGGCACTGACCAGGGGAACATGGTCTCCTGTGGTCAGATTCCCAGTCCTGACCTCTTGTCTCTCTCCCACTCCGGCCAGGTCTCCCCTGCCAAATCCACCCCAGCCCGCTGAAGCGCTCCATGTCGCTCATCCCCACAAGCCCCCAGGCTCCTGGTGAGTGGCCAAGTCCAGAGGAGCTTGGGGCCCGGGCTGCTTTCACCGCGCCCGACCACGCACCCCTCTCACCTCAGAGCAGCGTGGCCTCCTCTGGCAGTGAGCAGACGGAGGAGCAGAGCTCCAGCCGGAACACTTTCCAAGAGGACGGCAGTGGCATGAAAGGTACAGTTGGGGAGAATAGCACTAGGACCGCCTCAAGAGGCTTGTGCAGAGCTTAAAAGGACAGAAGAGAGCTTGGAGCTGCCACCCCTCCCTACCCAATTCTTCCTCTTCCCCCTCAGCCTGAGAAGGGGACACAGGTCTGAGGAAAGTGGACAGTCCCTGCTCCTGCTCTAAGGGCTCAAAACTGAGCAGAGAGACCCCCACAAGTCCCAGTCTGATTAGGGAAAAGCTCCTGCACTCAGGCAGCCCAGTCTGACTAAGAAAGCCAGGACCTAGAGGTAATTGATGGAACAGAGGTTCCAAGAATACTTTTAAGGACATCAGAGGTTATCCTAGGACACGTCCAACCCAGCAGCTCAGAAGGATAGGGAGTCCTGACCAGGGAAGGCCACCTGGGAGGGTCTGGCTGGGCAGAAGAAAAGTAGCATATGGATCCTGGGCTTCTCCCTACCTCATTCCATGGCTGCCTGTGATTGATGCCTGGTCCTTGCCCACAGCTGTCACCAGGGCCACATTTCTGACCTTATGCCCCTCCCTTCTTTTCCACAGACGTGCCCTCGTGGCTCAAGAGCCTCCGCTTGCACAAGTACGCAGCCCTTTTCTCACAGATGAGCTATGAAGAGATGATGACACTGACTGAACAGCACTTAGAGTCTCAGGTGAAGCGGAGGGGACCATCAGGGCAAAGTTAAGGGCAGTACCATTTTGACATGATCCTTGCAGTCCAAGCCTCCTCTCTTTGGGCCTTGTTCGGGCACCTTGAGTACCTTAACCTCCCATTTCCAGCTTCCTGTCCTCTTCTGCCCCCTCCACAGAATGTCACCAAAGGTGCCCGCCACAAGATAGCCCTGAGCATCCAGAAGCTGCGTGAGAGGCAGAGCGTCCTCAAATCCCTGGAGAAGGTAAGGATCTGGTATTCCCATCTCCAAGGTCCGCTGACTGCTGAGTGGTGCTAATGGCTGAGGGCTCTGGGTCAGCCTTGCTGCCCATGTGGCCCCCCACCTCGGGATCTCCCCAGCCCTCGGGATCCAGGTTCTGGGAACCAAGTTCAAGTCAGATCATGGGGCTCACTTGCTTGTGGCTAAGCTCAGGCTCTCCTCCCTGTCTCTCCTGGTCTGTGTCTCAGGAATTTTATCTGTTGGCTCAACCCCTTCTCTTCCATTTCACTTTTCCATTTCTAACACCTCTTTCTGATAGAGCAGAGTGTCTCCCTGTGCACACGATCTCTCTTTCCAGTTGATTATTTCTTCTCTGCACTCTATCCTTACATATCTGCCTTGATTTGCATCCTTTTTCCTCTTTTCCCTGCCACTTGCCTTCTGGTTTTTGCTCCCTTCAGTGTCTTAGTACAAATATGTGGGTTTGAATCTGGTTCCATCCTCAGTGGGACCCTGAGACCCCAGCATTAGCCTTCCTTCTCCAGATCTCCATGGGACTCCACCTTGACGTGGGGAAGAGGGAATATGTATGTACAAATTGTGTGTGTGTGTGCGCGCGCGCACTCCAGCAGCACCTTTACCTGCCTTCTCTTTGTGGTGGAACCCAGGGTCCCGCCAACCCTGCAGGGGCTGTTTGACTCCATATGCATAGTCATTCTGTAGAGCTGTAGGGATTGGCTTGTGACCTAGGCTGTGTCTTCCCCACTCAGGATGTGCTGGAAGGCGGAAATCTGCGAAATGCTCTGCAGGAGCTGCAGCAGATCATCATTACCCCCATCAAGGCCTACAGTGTCCTCCAGGCTACCGTGGCCGCCACCACCACCACCACCTCTACTGCCAAGGATGGGAGCCGGGGGGAGCCACCACTGCCAGATGCTGAGCCTCCCCTGGCTCACCCTGGCACAGACAAGGGCAGTGAGACCAATGACCCTCCAGCTGCAGAGAGCTACCCCCCTCCACCAGCTCCAGCTCCCACTGATGGCAGTGAGCCAGCCCCAGCTCCCGTCGCTGACGGAGACATCCCCAGCCAGTTTACACGGGTGATGGGCAAAGGTGAGACCACCCAGGGCCCAGCAGGAAGTTCTGGGCCAGGATACCTAGTGAACCCAGGCATCAGGGGTCAAATCCAGTTTAAATGATGGGAGCAGAACTTTACAAAGCACCCTGGGGACTAGAGCACTAAAGAAAGGGACTAAGACTAAGGATGACAAGGCCCCTTCCCTCTGGCATGCCCAGGCTGATGATGGGAGACAGCCTTTACCCTCAAAGAGTAAATAGATAAGGCGAATCCATTGGTTATTTCAGAGGGGACTGAAGTCCACGGGATGGGTATCCTGATACTCTTAACGGGCTCACCTTTTCCTAAGGCAGCACAGCATAGGCAAGTAAACACTTGGGTCTGAATTCTTTTAGCTGTGTGATCTGAGGCAAGTGACTCAACCTCTCTGAGCCTCAGACTTGTCAGGCTAAAAATCTCTCCATTGATGAGACTATCACAAGACTTAAAAGGAGAAGAAGTATCATTAACTTCATATCTGCCATATGCCAGGCGGTACCGTGGGCCCTTTATATATCCTCCTAATAAGCCAGGTGCAGTGCTTGGCACATAGGTAGTACGCATCTGGCATGAGTTTCCTGACCCATCTTCTCTGTCACCCAGCTGGGCCCAAGGGAACTGGAACATGGCAGAGGGACTAACCTCCCACCTTTTTCCATGTCCCCAAGTGTGCACCCAGCTGCTGGTGTCCCGACCAGACGAGGAGAACATCACCAGTTACCTCCAGCTCATCGAAAAGTGCCTGTCTCATGAGGTGAGGCCTTCCCTAGGGCCCTCAGAAATGGAAAGGCTGCCCCTGTCCTCACAGACCAACACTCCTTATGTGTCCAATAAGGCCCCGCCTAACTGACTCCTGCCCACCTCTCCAGCCCTCATCCTTCCAGTGTTGGGTTCAGTGGATGCCCTGAGCTCCCATTCTCAGGGCCTTAGTACATAATTCTTCTCTGCGAAGTAAGCCTCCTTCCCACCTGCCATCCCTCAGCTCTCAGTAAAACAGGGATGCCTTCACCAGCCCTTCATAACATCAGGTTTCTTGTGTCTCCTATGCTGCTTCCTCACAGCATTTATCACAGTTACATGTTTTGCATGTATCGTCTCCCCAGCTAACTTGTAAACTGTGTGAGCACAGGTCACCTCTGTGTCCCAGCATTGCCCAGCAGAGGACAGGCAGTTGATAAATACTTGAGCAAATGGATAGAAGGCAGATCTGGAAGAAGTACACACACCTTTCTCGCCCCTAATTGTAGGCTTTCACGGAGACACAGAAGAAACGACTGCTGTCCTGGAAACAGCAAGTGCTGAAGCTCCTCCGGACCTTCCCGCGCAAAGCTGCACTAGAGATGCAGAACTACAGGCAGCAGAAAGGGTAGGCGGACGGCCAGGGCACAGGGACCTTCCTTTAGTAGGCCCTTGTTGGTTGACAGATAGCGCTTAGAGAGGTGATTGCATCCTGGGCTGGGAGTCCAGTTGTCCTTATTCAGTAACTGAATGGCCTTATATAAGTCATCCATTGAGGACTGTCCCATTAGAAAATCAGGTGATACCTGATTTTCCATTAGAATAGAGCGCTGAGCTAGCAGAATCAGTACCCATCTCGAGAGCTGGCCCCTTGCCTGTCCCTTGTTCTCACCTGTGTGCAGAGGGCTCAAGTCCCTTCTCACCCCAAACAAACAACAGAAATATCTCATTTGAGATTTGAAGTTATAACTGCTTTGAGTGGACTTGAGGAAACCTTTGGACTCTCCCCATCTCCATCTTAGGAGTTCCCTTGGGGCAGAAGGAGACAGAATTACAGTGCAAGGACTTGGACAGGGAATCCCTGCTCATGCAGGTCTATGTTCTGTCCTACCACAGGGGTTGTGGGGGGTGAGAGGAAGAGGTGAACAGATGGGCCCCGTACACCTAAACTGATACCCTGCCTTTTGCTCTCTCACAGCTGGGCGTTTGGCTCGAACTCACTCCCCATAGCTGGTTCTGTGGGGATGGGGGTGGCCCGGCGGACCCAGCGGCAGTTCCCAATGCCTCCCCGGGCCCTTCCGCCTGGCAGGATGGGCCTTCTGAGCCCTTCAGGCATTGGGGGCATCTCCCCTCGACATGCCCTCACCAGCCCCAGCCTTGGGGGCCAGGGCCGACAGGTGAGCCAGCTGGAAGCAAAGAGCTTGGCATTTCTGAGGTTGGGGTGGTGGTGCCTGTGATGTGTATGTCCATATCTTTGTGTCCAGGTGGGCCCAGCTTAGTGGGGAGGGGACTCCTGCCAATTCCGCCACTCCTGGGTCTGGGCCTTTTCCCTGCCCACCCACTGCTCTCTCTCTTCCCATGCCCCATACAGAACCTGTGGTTCGCCAACCCTGGAGGCAGCAACAGTATGCCCAGCCAGAGCCGCAGCTCTGTGCAGCGCACCCACTCGCTCCCAGTCCACTCGTCACCCCAGGCCATTCTCATGTTCCCTCCAGGTAAGGTGCCCACCCTTAGGACTCTGCCTCAATACTACCCTTAGCTGGCCTTTCTTTTCTCTTCTGGGTCTTATACACACTGTCCCTTGCATACGTCTGTTCTCTCTCTCTCTCCTCTCCCCAACTTCTCTCACTCCTTACCCCTACCCACGCCCTGTCTCTATCTCTCTCCCTCCCTGTGTCATAATCTTAGTGCTCATACTGGTGTCTGTCTACTTTTTCGAGGATTGTTAAGTACTCAGTTTGAAAGAAGTGGAGGGGATGAGACAGAGCGGCTAGGTTTCTGTAGAAGGGAGTCCTGTCTATCAGTCCACTAGTGTTCTTTCAGAAGCCAGGTGACCAAGCAGGAACCTGTAGACTTCAGCTTTTTAGACAGGTTCTACCCTAAGGGCTGTCTTCCCTCTGCTTACAGATCAGCCTAGAGATGGGAGATCAGAAGGAGGGCAAAGTGGGCAAAAGGGAGGTTAGAGATGCGTCAGCCCTGCCTTGCTCAGCAAGTCAGGGGTGACTCCCCTGTGCCAGCCTCTGTGCTGCTAGGCACTGAGGCTGCAGAAGCAGAGAAGGCTGGTCTGGTAAGGGCTGCCTCTAGAGAGAGCTTAGATTTACTTGTGACCCCAAACTCTTATGTCACAGAGAATTCTTTTATGAGATTATATGAGAGGCAGGTGACCCCATTTGTCCTGTTTATCTTAGCACAGGGCTTGGCACATGGTAGGCATCTGTAAATGCTATTAAATGACTGGATGGTTGAATTGCAGGAGTGAAAAATGAGACCAGTTCTTTTCCCTAGTATTCTATGTGTCAGACAGCTTTCCTGAACTGTTCAGTCAAATCCTCCCAGCTGCACATGTGAAGGCACTGATATTCCCATCTTATTAGTCATGAATCTGAGTCTCAGAGAGGTGACTGGTGTCCAAGGTCAACATTTTTTTTTTTTATTAAGGAGAGACAATTAGATGGTCTGTAATGGCTTATGGATTTATAGGGGACATCATGAGAGGTGAGGCTGGAAGGTGAAAGAGCAGGGTCTTCTGAACCCAGGTAAAAAGCTGAGAGTTCCTCTAGAAGCAGTGAGGAGCCAGAAAGGCTTTTAAGCAGTGAGTGGTGTTAGGTCTGTCCAGTACCAAGTGTATATATGTCTTTCAGGCTCTGTCTGTTTCTTGCCGCTCCTTTCCTTCTCGTCCCCCTCAGCCTCTCCTTCACACCAGCCTCTCTTCGTGACTCTACCTTTCACCTCAGTCCAGTCCTTACTGCTTCCTTTCTCCTCTCTCCCACCCAGACTGCCCGGTCCCTGGGCCTGACCTGGAGATCAATCCCACTCTGGAGTCTCTGTGTCTGAGCATGACAGAACACGCCTTGGGTGGTGAGCATTTCCTCTTTCCCTGACCCAGCAGCGTCCTCCCACCTACCCAGCAGCGTCTCCACCTCTGAACTGAGCAACTCAGAGTCATCCTGAGGGGTCCCTAGGGGAGGCCGGACTCCAGGGAGGGCCTGACTGGGATGACAGGCTACCTGAGCACCTTTTCTTGGGCCTCCCACCAGCTCCTGATCTTCCTCCCTTCCTCCCTTTCTTACCACAGATGGGACAGACAAAACCTCCACCATCTGACGGGACCCACAGCCCAGCGCACCCATAGGCTCCCCGGGCGGCGGGCGGGGGCCAACGCCCAACGGGCTTCTCTGCGACAGCGAGAGGGTGGGCTGGCTCAGCTATACATTCTAATATTTTTCTACTCTCTCACCCTTTTAACTTTTGTTTAACATTGGCACACGCCTTGCTCACTCCCAGGCCCGTCGAGGGATCTCTGCTGAGGCCCAGGGAGGTAGGGGGCAGCCAGGATAAAGGGGACAGGGACTGGCCAGCCTGCCTGCCCCCTCCTTCCTTCCTTCACCCCTCTTCTGGCCCTGTCCCACTCCTGCCTCCTGTAGACTGCTGGCCACCTGCCCCTCCCAAGGAAAAAGTCTCCCCCGGACTCACTGACCCACTCTCTTGTGGGGCCTGCTCACAACCATCTGTCATTTGGGGAGAGATGAGTGGGATAGATTATCTGCTCTCCTGAATGTTATTTGAGAGGAGCTGAGGAGATAAAGGCGGGTCAGGAGAGGAGCGTGTCTGTCTGCCTGTCTCTCTCTCCCTCACCTCCTTACACCTTCTTCTTCCCCATTCCCATCATTCCCCAAGGACAGGAGCCACCCTCCTCTCACTCCCCTCCTTTTGCCCTGTTTATCAGAGGTTCTCTGCAATTAATTTCTTAGGTCTATTTAAGATACATATTTATATAGTTCTTAACGGTTTTTCTCTCTGATCATTCCCTCCCATTTTTAGAATCCTCAGGCTTCTCTCTGAGCCAAGAAAGTGGTAGGGGGAACCTGAATTTTACGAGGGGAGAGGGCAGAGCCCCCTCCTCCACACCCCCTAGCCCTTCCCCACCCCACCCCTAGCCCTGGCTCCGCAGATGCAGAGGTCGAAGGCTGGGAGCCAGGGCAGCCAGTGAGGTCAGGAAGTCTGTTGCCTTAACGTCTCCTATCCCCAACACAGATTCTTCTCCACCCCCAAGTCTGGCTGCTGGAAGACTTGGGGGTAAAGAATAAGGGAAAGGGGATGGTTTTTGGTTTCCTTCCCCAACCCTATCCCCTTTTCTTTTACCCTTTCCCCTGCCTCATTCTGTCATGACCTCACTTAAGTGGAACACTATATATCACAACCCAGAGGTTCGTCCCAGCCCAAGTCATACCAATCTCTGTTCCTACTGAGGGGTTGTGCTGGGGCCCAGTTGGAGGAAGGGGATTTGGGGGTTTAGGCTATGGGGAAGCCAGGGTCCCCTCTTCCAACCCCATCCCCTCACTCAACCCCCCCTCACTGGGACATTCTCAAGCTTTTCACACCGAAAAGGAAAAAATGTTATTTTTAGATACATTTTATGAATAACTTTTGTTATGAATATGGCTGGTAACCATTGTGTATGTTATTAAAGATACAAAATGTTGGGAAAAAACAAAAAACCAAAAAAAAAAAAAAATTTAAAACCACCACCCTCCCTGCACTCACCCATTCCCCAGACCTTCTTGCCTCTGCCCTCCTGGTCTGGACCTCCCTCAACTCTGACCCAGGGCTGGGGAGGAAGCCAGGGGGTGGGGTGGCCCTGGGGACCTGCTCTAAGTCCCTACCTCCTCTCCCAGTGCCGGGCTGGGTGGGGTGTCAGGTTTATTTATGTACCTCTTGCACACTCATCAACCTATGCAAGTCCCCCATCCCGGCCCCTCCATGTTTCTGTGCCTTTGCTCATTCCCCTCCAACTCCCAGGGCTTCTCCAATCCTCCTCCTAGCCCGGGGAAGTGGGATGGACAGGGGCCACCTCGTTTTTTGGAATCAGCAGGGTGTCCCTCTTAAGAGACCCTCACCTCCTCCCAGCTAGTCCTGTCTTGTTCACTACCCATCAGGGTGAGCTGGGTCTGCCTGGCACTGGGAGGTGGTGAGGGACACCCCCCACATAATGGGAGGCAAGAGCTGCCCCCTTCCCCCCACCTGTCAGCAGAGTGTGCAGGACGCAGGCGGCCCCACTCTGATGGGCAGGATCCTGAACCACTCCTGCCCCTCCACCATGATTTCACCCTTCTATTCCCAGCCCCACTGGCAGAATCAGCTTTGAGTAACTGTACAGTTTTTCTCGCTGTTGGAGAAGACTTATTTGTTGGAGTTTCACTTGTTTAATGGTCTGGGTTTATTTTGGAAAAAAAAAAAAAAAGAACAAACGAAAAGGATTCTGATCTTTGTTATGCTACATTTCCTGAAAAACCTAATTACCCTGCCTCTGTGGCCTTTGCTTCTGTGCCTTAAGCACCTGGGATGGTTTGGCGGTGGGGGGGGGGGGGGGGGGGGGGGGGGGGGGGCAGGTAGAATGAGACCATGGTGCCTGGGAGGGAAGTAAAGAGAAGCTGGCTTTATTAACAGCAAAGGTTTGGAGGGGAGGAAAACAAAGCAATAGGCTCACAAAGAGACCACTGGAAAAGTGCTTTCCTGCCCAAAATAACTATCTTCACCAGGGCTGAAGGCTCTGGGACTCAGTCACTGTCACTGTCAGCTTCACTGGAATCAGAAGCTGCAGCTTCACTGCCATCCTCCTGAGCAGAATGCTCGCTGCCACTGGGGAAGGGACTGGCACTCCGGCTCCGGCTGTGGCTCCGGCCCCGCTGGCCACCCCCATCACTGCCACTGTCTGAGTCATTGTCACTGCCACGAGCCCGTCCTCTGTCGTCATCATCAGAGTCAGCGTCATCCTCCGAATCAGCATCACTGCCGAAGATCTCCTCTTTGTCTCTGGCGGCCCGGGCCTCATCTTCACTGCTTTCATCCTCGCCACTGCCACTCTTGTCACTCGCCTCGTCCCTGTCACCCTCCTCCCGTTCACTCTCACTGCCAGAACGCTCATCCTCGCTGCCTTCCTTCTCGCTGCTGCTGCCCTTCTCTCGTTCCTCATCTGCAAGGGAGCAAGAAGTGAGACCCAAGTTCCCCACCCATACTCCCAGAGTCACAGTTTGGTCTGTCCAGCTTTACCTGAGCCCCCAGCTTCTTTCTCTTCTGTCTCCATTTCTTCCTCTTCTTCCTCCTCGGGTTCATGGTTCTCCAGCTGAGCCTTCCGTGCCTCCTGGAAGCAGGACAGTTGAGGGAAAGGAGAATGTTCAATCTGGTTCCTGTGCCATTCCACCAACTATCACCCGCCCCATGGAAGGCCTGGGTCAGTGGTGCTTGTTACCTGGGCTTCTAATTCCTTCTCATTCATGTCCCGGTGTTTGACCACAAGCAGGGCATTGGTACCCGACTGAACCCCAGCCTTGGCTCGGCGCTTACTCAGGCGAACCCTGCAGTGGTAGAATTGGGGAGAAGTACATGAGATTCAGTTAAAGACCCCTGTGGGGAATCTGGTCTAACTTGGTTCTTACTCATCTTTAGCCTAGTAAAGACCAGAATAAATACAGACTGAATAAGGGAAACTGAATTTGGGGTAGGTGATATGCAAGAAAAAAAGGAGCCCCTGCTAGCTCGGATGGTAAAGAGTCTGCCTGCATAGTGGGAGACCAGGGTTCGATCCCTGTGTCAGGAAGATCCTCTGGAGAAGAAAATGACAACCCACTCCAGTATTCTGGCCTGGAGAATCCCATGGATGGAGGAGCCTAGCAGGCTACAGTCCACGGGGTAGTGAAGAGTCGGACACGACTGACTAACTCACTTTCACAGGCAAGAAAATAGATAGCTCCAAAGGTATCAGTTTGAGTGCCCTGTACTTTATACACATAAATGTATAAAGAAGTAGATTTTAATGTGAATTAGATACCCACACTTAAAAAAAGAATCTGGATTTCTGGCTTTTAGAAAATAAGATTCTGTGACTCCACTGGCCCTCTGATTCCCACCCACCCCCACCTCCCAACACAGCAGCAGTTGGTTGGAGCCCTTTGCTGTGCTGGGTCACAGTGCCCCTAAGGTTGCCACAGGCTCCAGGTCACCTAGACCCCAACAGCCTACTGTGCATTTTACATTTTTTGCCTGGCTTAATGGGATTAGAATTTGTGATCTCTGCTTTAGACAGAAACTCAAGGACACACTTTCCCAACCTTTACACCAAGGGTCCCAGCACAGCAGTAAACTTGTAACCATCAGGGAAGTTTTGGGGTCATGTTTTTTGAACTTGGGTATCTAGCATTTCGTTTAAAATATTAATTTTAATTTTACATATTATTCCATATTTTGGCTATATCTCCTTTTACATGACATCTCTTAGTAACATCAGGGGAAACTTGGCAGTCCTACTCTATATAAAAGCTCCCAAATATCTCCAGTGTTAGGTAGAGATTTTTCTTCCAGGTTCTTGTGTTAGAACCGGCTCCAGCTTTATAGGCTTCCACTCCTACAAATGCACGTGGCAAATCCCTAAATACAAATGACCTCCAAAGTGCCTCTTCTTGCACACCCCAAGATCCTGATTCTGAAGTACAAGCCCAAGCTAATCTGAGTGAGGTAGGATTGTGCAGAGTACCTGGTCTCCAATTCATTGTAGTAAACACCATCACCCTCTCGGAAGATAAAGAAGTAGTTTTCCTCATAGCCCTTGCTAGCCTTGTTCTTCACATTCCAGTTGTACTCTCGAGCAATCTTGTAATCATACCTGAGGATGAAAGGAACAGAGTCAGCCCCATTTCTTCCCTATGAGGGAGAAAAGGAGACATTTCTCAATACCCAAAACCTAACCCCAACCCATGTACACATCATCTGGTGCATAATCCATCTCCTCTTCCTGGTCCCGTTTTCGTTTCTTCAGTGTTTCCTCCACAGGCAGAAAGTAAGCCACAAACTGGTTCCCTTCCTCATCCATCATGCCCCTGTTTGAGGGGAAAAGAGGAACAGTTGAGACTCAGTGAGGGCAAAGACAATAAAAAGCAGACCAAGGTGGAAAACAGGGCCACTTACCTGATCATGGCCTGAGACATCATCTCCAATGCAGCTGCACCACTTGTGTCCTTGGGGGCAGGGTCTGAGTCAAAAATTACCTGAGCGCAAGGGTTGATCCACATCTGGGGGGTGGAGGGCACTGGGGTTAGACTAGGATAGGCAGAGGTGCCAGGGTGTCCCTCTCTGCCCCCTGCCCTGGATCTGACCTTAAAATCTGGAAAGACAGGCATGACCTCCACTGGTGTCACTCGGGGCTTGCTATAATGCTGGGAGATCTGGCAGAGGCAAAAAAAACAGGGTAAGAAAAAGTACAAAGTGCTCTGGAGCCGCACCTTTACCCCCCTTCCCCTATCCCAGTCCTTCAATTACAGATTTCTGGGCATCCTCAAAAGTCTTCTCAATAGCTGTAATCTGGCTATCCCTGTCTTTGTATATTTCCTCCTCAGTGAATTGCTGTTTCACAGAAACCCCAATCCTGGGGAGAAAGAGAAAAACATTTAGAGGTCACTGGACACACCTGAAATCACCTTCCCTTCCTACCCACCACAACTTACTTGACCTCAGGCTTCTCATTGGAAATGCCGTAACGGTTGAACTCAGTGGAGATGTACTCTGTCTTCCGCATCCATGGCACCACCTTCGCGTGCTGCTGGGATCTGGAGTGGGAGAATCAGACACCTCAGAACCCCACTGCATTCCCATCAGTGCCAGTCCTAAGTCCCCATTCAGCACCCCCTCACCTCTTGGAACTGGTGGGGGCCTGAATCTCCTCTTCCAGAAGCTTCTCATCAGCTGGGTCTAGGAGTACTACAAGAAAGCAAGGTGAGAAAAGGACTCTGAGGGAGGCCCAGAGCTGGCCCTCGCTAGCCTAGAGTAGGCCCTCCCTGTCTCCCAACACACCATTGGGGTCGATGCGGTAGGTATCAGGGTTGATGAGATCAATGGTAACTCCCAGGTCTGGCTCAGTCAAGAGATCATGTTTGTGCTGTTTTTCCAGGGAAGTTGCTTTGTACTGAACAAACCTGGGTAGGGAAAACATGCCCGTTATGGTTTCCTGATTCCAGCCTTACCTCTCACAGCCCAGCTTCCTAGAGGCTAAGGTACTCCAGGGAGGAATTCAGAAGGAAATAACCTCCACGTTGGAATCAGAAGGCTAGTGGCTCTTAAGTGTAAAGAGGCTTGGATACTGCTTGCTTCTTAACAAGTACCTATGGAACACCTACTATTACAGATTAACTATCATTCTGTGCCCTGAACCGTCAGAAAAAGCAGTCCCTACCCTCAAAGAACTCATATTCTAGGATGTTTCCCAAAACCCCACTCTTAGTCTCACCTGTTCTGGTCGAAGGGATAGGTGATGAACTTCGGATCGAAGGGGATGTCAGGGAGGCTATTGCAGTACTTGACTCGGCAGACCACTCCAGACCTGGGAACACAGCGGCTCAAAACCTGGCCCCTGCTGCCCCACCTCTGCGCCCAGCCCCGCTTGGCCCACCCATCCTGGGGGAACACGATGGAGCTCACCTCTCAGGCAAAGTCCGGTGAGAATTGGGCCTGGTGGGTAAAAGAGAGACACTGACAGAAGATGCAAAGAACAGGATTGACAGGAGAGCAAAGGGGGCTTTTCCAAGCTTTTAAAAGGAAAGCAGAAGGTGACATGATAATTCCTCCTGGTAGAAGTACCTCAAGTAATCTAACGGAAGGAGTCAAGTATGCCTCTTAGAGACTGTGTCCCTAAATGTTTTTAAATCCCTTTTGAAGGACATGTCTTCAAGTACTTTAATAATAGGTAATTTTTTGGGGGGGGGGCGGGGGGGAATGGGTCTCCAAACGCTTGACTGGAATAAAAACTCAATCCTCAAAAGCTTCCAGAACTCCATGGCAGGGAAGGTGTGGGGGGAGCTGGGGAACACCACGTTCGGGACCCGCCTCCCTGAACGGGTGTGTGCTCCGTGACTACACGGCAGATCTGGGGGGCTGGCAAGGTTGTAGACTGACAAACCCACTTGACCCTCTCACCTCGCTGACGCCCACCCTGACCTAGAGAAAAGCGGTACAGTCAGGAGGCAGAGTGCCTACCTGTGGCCATCCTCGCGCTGGGCCTGGGTCTGGATAGTGGGCGCCATGGCGTTGAGGCGAGGGCAACCCCGAGGAGAGCCTCAGAGCCACGGCAAACGGCGTGCCGACTCCGCGGGCGCCCAATCCCAGGCAGGGCTCGGGCTGGCACCGCTTTTCTCACGGATAGGGCCGGAGTGAGGTGGGCTGCTGAGAAGAGTTCCAGGAACACTGGAGTACTACGTAGTACTCAGGTAAACGCGCAAACAACGCCAAGAACGGCCCCACAGCGCCGTCTCCACCAACTGCCGCCAAGACTCCGAGGACCGCAGGTCGCCTCAGCCCGCTAGGCCTTCTGGGAAATTGAGTCTGATTAGATCCACACCCGGATTGGCCAGCGACTGTGCAAAGGACGGTGCGAGGCGAGAAGAGCCTCTTGTGATAGGTTTATCGATATCTGATTGTAGCCGTCGGATTTGAGAGTCACGAGTTGGAGGATGGGTTCTTTCCTCTCATTGATTGTATTGTCTGGGAGGCGGAGCTAATCAGCAAACAGGGCCCAGAGACGAAGACGCTAAAAAGAAACCGGGAAGACGCACTTGTGACGCACTTCCGGTGCGCGAGGCGAAAAAGATGGCTGCATCCCAACAGCAGGCTTCTGCGACTTCTTCTGCCGCTAGTGTGTCGGGTCCAGGTTCTGCTGGTGGGTCGGGTCCCCAGCAGCAGCCACAACCACCAGCACAACTTGTGGGACCTGCCCAGAGCGGGCTTTTGCAGCAACAGCAACAGGACTTCGATCCTGTGCAGCGTTATAAGATGCTCATCCCGCAGCTGAAGGAGAGTCTACAGGTGATGGGTTGGGAGATTTGGTTCTCTGCCATCCAGGGGGTGGGCGGAGGGATTGTCTAGTCAGGGAGAGAACAAAAGAACCGTTAAGAAAGAAAGAGTAATGAGACCGTCTTCGTGATGCCAAAGCAAAGTTCTGTGGATTGACAGTGTAAGGTAGGATCAGAGAGAATCTTGAGTTTGAGACTGACCGGAATTCGAGTTGGAGGGAATTTAAAGAAAAAACCTAGCTCTGGACGTTAAAGCCTGAGGGAAGGACTGGCCTTGACTGACCATGACTGGTGGGTGAGGGAGGTCCCTAAAGTATGTCTGGGAAATTACTGGCAAGAGAGAGCGGGCCTCTGGAAAAATATGGATAGCAATTGCTATAAAGGAATGGAAGTTGGAATTACTCTGCAGTGATAAGAAAAGTAACAACTGAAGAGGAGGCCTGAGATGGGATGTATCTTAAGGAAGAATGTAGATCTACCAAAAGTGTCCTCTTCTGTTTCTTAATTTCCCACACCTTTTTTCTTTCCCTCTTTAGACCTTGATGAAAGTTGCAGCCCAGAACCTGATTCAGAACACTAACATTGACAATGGACAGTGAGTACTCCCCTTTCTCCAGGATGTCAGTATCTCCATCTTAGTCTCAGAAACATCCCCCTTGTACCCCTACCCACCCCTCTTTTCTCTTTATTTTGAAGCCTACTCCCTATTCCCTGGCCTTGCCTTTTTTGCCCCTTCTCCTATTAACTGTCCCCTAGGTCTTGCTTTGGGTCTCTTGGGCCTTTACCTAGTTTTCTGATGGATACTTGGTTCGGTAGTCACTTAGTCCCAGAGACTGGAAATCCATCTCCCACCTTCTTCTCCTGGACTGTAGAAAGAGCAGCGATGGACCCATTCAGCGCTTTGACAAGTGTCTGGAAGAGTTCTATGCACTTTGTGACCAGCTAGAGCTCTGCCTGGTAAGGGGCCTCCTAGCCACCAGGTGACCAAAACTACCACAGTTCCAGCAGTGATAGCTCAGAGAGTCAGGGCTCTGACAGGAGAAGCTCAAGACATGGAAGACCATGAAGGGGGAAACTTGGGTAAAAGGCTCAGAGCTGGGATGTGGGGGTGGGGGTTGGAGCCAGGCAAAGTGGGTAAGGTTAAAATAAGGGACGCTTAGGGGGCTGTAGACGTCCAGAGATGGCACCTGACCCCACCTAGGGTGGGTCTAGGGAGGACGTGGCTCAGGATAGACTACTAATAGAGAGCACATCTGAGCCAAGGCTGGAACAAAAAGGGAAGAAGGGCAGAAGTTGAGAGGAGGGCAGATGGCTCAGAGCACAGCCTTTGGAGTCAGAGGGACCACTGATCTCTACCTCTGAACCCTGGATTCCTCCTTTGGAAAATGGATTTTGGGGAAGGATTCAGCAAAATCTTGCATGTAAAGCACTTAACATGGTACTAGACAAATGGCAAATGTTTTATCTTATAGCATCATCATCATTTTGAACTGGATTTTGAAGGAAAAGGCAGTTTGAGGAGCTTCGTAGTGGTAGAAGGATGTTCCAATCAAGAGGAACAGCTTCTGCTTTAGGTTCCCTTTAAGAATGTCCTGAAATTCAGTCTGGCTGAGGTGTGGTAAGCAGTGGGGCTTGTTGGATTTTGTATATAGTCCAGAGGTTGCCAGAGAGCCATGGAGGGTTTCAAGCAAGGAAAAACATCGACCCATTTGTTTTTTTAGGGGTATGCCTCTGGTCGCCAAATGAGGGATGGGTTCAGGGGGCTGAGAGTTGAGGCTGGGGGCCCATGGCAAGATTCAAGAGCCACTAGGTTTCACCAGGGCAGGGTCCTGAGGAAGTGGGGAAGGGCAGGTGGGAGAGATACTCAGGAGGCTTTGTGCCTGGGCAGTGGGACTGATGGGCTCTGGGGGGAGTCTCCAAGATGAGGCCCAGGGGTCTGGTTTGGATGGTAGGACCGTCCCTGAGACAGGGACCCAGGAAGGGGAGTGGTTTGGGGAGCAGAGTATAGAAACTCTGGAATTTTAGGGGACGTGGGCACATCAGTGCAGAGTTCAGAGCAGAGTGGTGTGTATGTGGGTGAGACACCTCCTAGAGGGCATGAGAATGAGAGGAGGAGACAGGATTCAGGAATTGCCACACTTAAGGCTGAGGTAGTTTAAGAAGCATCTAGAAGAACCAGCCAGAGTAGAAGGAAAACTAGGAGGGGCAGGTGCCACCAAAGAAGCCAGTGTCAATGCCAAGCCTAGGGTTAGGAGAGTCACAATAATAGTAGTTGACATCCATCAACTAACATTTAAATAACTTGCCAGGACCTGTGTCTTATGTCTCATACACTGTGCTCACCATTCTCATTTTATGAGGTAGCAGAAGTAGTTATCAAACCCATTTTCCAAAGGAGTTAACAGGCCCAGAGAGGAGAAGCCACATGTCTGAGGTCACCCAGCAAGTGAGTGGCAGGGCCAGGCTCTGACCCCAAGACCCCAGGATTTCAAAGGCTGAAAGCCTACCCCAGGCTGGCCCTTGGGGTGGGATTGGCAGTACCCCGAGTGAGGCTAATGCTGCACCTTGCTTGCCTGTCCACAGCGCCTGGCACATGAGTGTCTGTCACAGAGCTGCGACAGTGCCAAGCACTCTCCAACATTGGTGCCCACAGCCACCAAGCCTGATGCCGTCCAGCCTGACAGCCTGCCCTACCCACAGTACCTGGCGGTCATCAAAGCCCAGATTGCCTGTGCCAAGGACATTCACACTGCCCTGCTGGACTGCGCCAACAAGGTCACAGGCAAGACGCCTGCACCACCTACAGGCCCTGGGGGCACCCTGTGAGCTAGCAGGGCTGGAGTAGGGGAAGGGACAGGGAGGGAATGAAGAGTGGCTTCAAAAGCAGCTTTGTCTCTGGCTTTTCTTCCTTCCTGAGCACTCTGGCTGGCGCCAGCAGGGGGCAGCAGAAGCCAGCAGAGTGCTCCCAGGGCGGGGCCTTGCCTCTGCTGGCTGCCTTCTCATCCCTGGCTGAGGGTGGACTTTGGATTGTGCCGGTTGGTGATCTCTTCCAGGGGGTCTCCCCCTACCTATCTGGTTGTGGAGCCCTGACTGGGCCCCTCTCCCTCAGTCCATTCTTGATTCTGTCCCAGTTTGGGGGGTGGTCTCTGTGTCTGCTCCTTTTCCTAGCTGTTTCTTTTGGTGTCTTCTGTCATTCGATCTCCTTTTGTTCCCATCTCCCTGTCTCTGACCATCTCTCGCCCAGTGCCCCTTTGCTAATTGGGACTGTCCAGCTCCTAACTGGGATTCTGTGTCCATGCACAGGGCCAGAATGAAAGCCAGAACGCCAGGGTCACCTGGGGCTAGAAGGAGCTTCATTTCCAGGGGCCATAGCCACACCCAGCAATCCCCAGCACCTCTTTTGTCAGCTCAACCTCCAGTCTGCTTCACCCAAAAAAGGGGAAGTGGAAGGTCTGGGCCCTGACAGCACACCCATTCCCAGTCGGGGAGCAACCCAGCACGCCCCCCACCCCCATACCCAGGGCCTGCGTCAGCAGTACTCAAACAAGGGGTGTTATGCAATCTGCGGTGAAGCCGGCCCAGCTGAATGCCTGGGTCCCTGTATTTTTAGCCCCAAAGGAGAAGTGAAAAGGCCCCAGCAGGGATGAATCATCAGTCCTGGGGAAGAACCCAAGCACCTTGGCCCTAGCTCCGGGAAGCAGTCCTTGAGGAGGAGGCTTCAGGAAGAGTGTGTCCCACCGGGCTCCCTACTTCCCCAAGAGGGAGCTTCAGGGAGCTCAGCCATGGCCGTCAGGCCTGGGCAAGTATAGGGCGGAGCTACCAGCTCAGGCCCAGCTGGTGGGGTATGAAAGGCCCAAGTGACTCAGCCTGGTTGGGAGACCGATGGCCCCACCCAGAACCTTCTGTACCCTGGTTCCCATGGCACCGCCCAGAGGTCTGCTGTCCTGGACCCTACATCAGTACAGAACCCCAAAGACCATGGAGCCCTGCAAATCACCCAGAACCTAAGTCCCCACACTGGAGTTCTGGGAAATGGCCAGCTCTTCTGTGTGTGTGTTTCTACATCCCAGCAGTTCCTTCCCTTTCTCCCTGACCTTTCTTGAAGTGCCAGGCACACAGGGCAAGCTCCAGGCATGGCGGCAGACCTCTCGGGCACGAGCTGAAGCTGCTATCCACAGGGAGAATTTTTTTCTGAGAAGAAGCCACAGCTCTGCCCATGTATCTGACTAGATCATTCCCCCACCCATGTGACTCCCCACATCTTCTAGGATAATCTGCTTAAAGTCAACTGATTATAGACTTGAATCACATCCACAAAAATACCTTCACAGCCTCATCTAGATTAAATAACTGGGGGCTGTAGGCTAGCCAGGTTGACAAATAAGACTATCATAACCTTGTCAGTTTGGCACCCCTACACATCTCCTTAACCACACTTAATCTCCAAATCAACACAAAAACAAAGTCCCAGTTCCACCTAACATGATAACAATTATCTGCCTACAACACTCTTTACCCATGAAAGCCTGTTGGCTTCCAGCCTGGGGGCACACAGCACATAGGGGTAGAGATGTGTCATTCCACAGGCCCACACACTCGTAATGAGGCACAGCTGGCCCTGTGAGGTGGCATCAACACAGCATCACACACAGATGGGGACACGACATCTCAGCAGCCTTGACCCCGGACCCAACAGTGCTGAAAACCACATCCCAGCAGACAGACACCTGATGGGCAGCAGGGTGAGAGAGGCACAGTTCAGCAGCACACAGGGTGGGGATTGTGCACCAGGAAGCTGAGTTCATGCAACACGCATTTGCTGCTCATCTGTTTGGGGCCAAGCCCTGTATAGTGTGAATCAAAGATCCCTGCCTCGCTGGAGCTAATATTCAAGTGATAGTTTAGTGGGATAAAGTAAAACAGTGTGTCGGGCAGTGAGAAGTTCCAAGAAAGAAAATAAACCAGAGAGGTGAGACCAGAAGTAGAATAGGGGGGGAAAAAGTGTTTAGGAATAAATCTAAGGGTGTAAGGTTTGCACCTGGAGAATTATGTTACTTCATTGGAAAACATGAAAGTTTGAGAATTTAGGTTGGGAGGGTAAATGTTACATGTATTTTGTTGGTTCAGTTGCTCAGTTGTATCCAACTCTTTGTGACCCCATGGATGTATTCATTATTTGTTAATGGATAACAAGGTTATTTTTAAACCTTTTCTAATCCTTGACCCAGGTCATGAAGGCCTCACTGAGAAGGCAGTAGTGGAGTGAACTTAAAGGAGAGGGAGTAAGTCTTGGACATTACAGAGTGAACAAGTGCAGAGGCCCTGCCTGAGGCAGAACTGTACTGGTGCATTGATGGAATAACGTGGATGCCAGGACCACAGTGAAGAGGCACGGTAAGAGAGGACCTTAGTGAAGGTTGATTAGCAGGCTCAGAGAAAGATTGTATAGCCTAGTGCATAACTACCCACTCCAGAGAAGGGTGTACATGAGATGCACAGCTACACAGGGCAAACCAGACCAGGGAGAAAGACAGGGACACACAACCTCTCTTCTCTAGTAGAGAACAGTGTGACCCGCCATCCTGCAATCATGGTGTCTCGGTCCCAGGGACAGTCCCACAAACAGATTCAAGGAACAATACAACCATGTGAATACAAACTGTCTAACTACCACTTAAGCTGCTATCTCCTACCCCATCTCAGACTTTGCCCATCACCAGCTGACTCAGACCTGCCCTCAGCTCAACGTTATCAAAAGCAGTGAGGCTGGCTTTAGATAAGGCTTCTCAGGTTCAAGTGTGCATGCCTTTTTGCCCCTGCTCTGCCCACGGAGGCCACCACGAAGAGGAGGAGTGTGCCAGCCACCCTCCCCATCATGCGCGCTGCAGACGTCAGGAACCAAAGTTCACCAGTTTCACTGCCTTGTGATCTGGCCACAGAGGAACTGTTTCCAGACACTGGCCTCCTGGGTATTTTCAGCTACACCCCAAGGACACTAACAGGAACGGTATTCACACACCTGATAACCACACAGTTCCAGAGGTCTTGAACACAGCCAAGCCACCTACAGCCACACAGGCTCTCATACCCTCAACTTCCAAGCTGTGTGCACACAGCTCCTCATCACCCTTAAGGACACACAGTCACCCTCAGCAGCCTCCCTCAAGGAGTTACCAGCTCTTAGTCACTCTAGATCCCATGGTGGTTCAGAGCTACACACAGATGTGCAGGTAGGTATGGAAGTCACAGGTTCTCATGGGATGCCACTTCAAAGGCAGTTACGTTTGAGTACACACTCCCTCATCCAGCAATGGTGACAGTAAACACAGTATGGTCACACAGGCAGAGGTGGTTTCCCGTATTTATTCTCAGAGCGGTATAAGACGGGTTGTAAGGACACGGCCTTGACATAGGACAGTGGGCTCATTTGTGTCCCACACCTACTTGCCCCACTACACACCCAGGCGCTCCAGGGCAACCCCCCTTCGCACATGCGGCGCTTACGCGGTCCACACGCACCGCACGGCACACCCGCCGCTAGGCCCGCGCAGCTGCGCACACAGCTCCCGCCAGTCAATCATGCCAGGAGCACACGGACCCAGGTCACACGTGCAGCGCGTACGCAGTCCCCAGCTCGCCCGCGCACTCCCGCCGGCTCTCACACCCCCGCGTTTCCCGTCCCCGCTTGTTTTTCTGGAAACTCTGCTCTCCATTCCCCTCCCCCTAGGCAGGAAGCGCTCGCTGTATTTTTAGCTTCTTTGGTTTCCGCCCCTTTCCCCCCGGCCAGCCAGCCCGGGTCCTGCCCTCCTGCGCCCCGCGGGGGACCCCGGCCATCCCCTTCCCCACCGTCATTCCAGAGGGGATTCCCGGCTTTCGCCGAGGCCACGGATTTTCCCGCTGGCTACGTGGGGAGCGGGGCGGAGTCCTGCCCTTAACTTCCTCCTGGGCTGGGACGCCTGAGGCCTGGACGGAGTGGAGAGGGGGTTGGGAGCCGGGCTCCTCAATCGGAGAGAGAGGGCTTGCGGGGCTCGAACTCCTGCGTTTGAGAGACAGGGTGACTGGGAACCAGGACTCCTGAGTCTGGTGAAGCCACGGCCTGGGAACCGGGTCTCCTGGGTCTGAGCGGGGAGGCGGCTTGGAAACTCGAACCCCTTGATCTAAGCAAGGAGGGGCAGAGGCCGGGGCTCTTAGTACCCCTGCCCCTGTCAGTGTTTCGATGGGTGGTCAGTACTTCGGCGCGCAAAGCCCCTTCCAGTCTCTTCGAGAATCTCTCAATCCGAAGGGCCCTGGCCCTCGGGCCGATGACTCAGCAGATGGGAGAGGGGAGGGGGTCAGCCTGACTCAGGGATGGGAACTGCTCCCCGTCTCCAGGGAATCGAAACTGGTATTCCCTCCACCGGGATCAAGGCCAGAGCCGAACCGGCCCCTAGGGACCGCAGAAGGCCTCCCACCTCTCCTTCTCCCGCCCCTTAGTCCTACTACGGGTATAGGGATTTGGAGCCCACCTGGGCGGCGGGTGCCCGGCATCTCCCTTTCCCCCTTTTTCCCATAGTCCTCAAGCCTCTGTTTACAGGCGACCAAAACCCTGGTTACAGAGAGGAACCCGGGCGTCCGGGTCGAGCCTCCTCGTCACGGCTTCCAGGAAGCTCCCCTCCTCCGCCCCTTGCGAGTGAGTCACCGGCGAGAGGGAGGCTGCAACCGTGCCAGAGCCGCCCGCAGCCGCCCAGCTCACGGGACCGGCCGGGAAGGCCCCTCGGCCGAGAAAACGCCGCACCAGGGATTCCCCCGTGCTCGGTCGGATGAACGAGCAGATCAGCGTGCCTAGCAGAATCTCCCCACCTCAATACAAGCCCACAGTCCGCAGTCACAACCTGCAAGAATGAACTTTCCACCATAATAACTGCACTCCGTGGTGATGATCTATTTCTACCACAGTATTTTCAGTCAGGGCAGCCAGCTCTGGAGACCCCCTTTAAAAATTAGTATTTTCACGCGTCACTCAGGGCGACTGCTTGACAATAAAAGACTTGTCAATGAGGGGAGTCATTTCTGCAAAAGCAGAGTTCTTTCAAGGCACATCCCTTTATGAGAGACCCATCCGACCGTCAGTTGGGGCTTGATCCGTTTCTTCCACTTGAGACAGCTTTCCAGCAAAGAAACCCTCCACCATAATGAAAAATTTCCCCTTTCCAATCTTGAGTTTTCTTGAGTGCAAACTCTTTTTAACATGATTTAAGGCCCTGATATTAGGCTACTGCCATTCCCTACAGGAGAATAACTTGGCCTCTTCATGCCCGGGTTTCCCAGTGTGTAAAATGGGCAGAATACCTCCTTGAATCAATGTGTGTAACTGTGCCTAGCTCAGAGCGCCATTATCTGTGTGAGGGTGAGAGGACAGAGCGGTCCTGTAATTGGGAAATGAGGCCCCTTTCAAACCTCACCAGGTGTGTGGGACCCCACCTCATCCCCAGTCCTCGTGAGTGGGGGTGAAGAGGGTAGGTCTCCGGATCTGGGCAGTTTGGGAGCAAGACCGTGCCAGGCCGACAGCTCTCAGAAGAGAATTCTTCAGCAGGACTGGGGGGTCTTCTCTCACCGTTTTGCTCCTGCGGATTTCTGTCTGTGGATGTTTGTTTCTTCCAGTTTTCGCCCCTCCTGTTTCTGTGACTCCCTCCCTCCCCCTTCTCGCTCTGAATTTGTCTCTCTGGGGACTGTCTCGTCTTTCCAAGCTCTGCCTTCCCATCTCCCCTCCTCTCCTCACCCCGTCTCTCCCGCTCTGTGCATGTCTCCCTGTGTGCGTAGGTCCCCCCCCGTGTGTGTGTGTGTGTGTGTGTGTGTGTGTGTGTGTGTGTGTGTGTGTCCCCGTGTTTTTCTCTTTGCGTCCCTCCATTTCTCTCTTGCTCTCGGTTCGCCTCTCCCCGCCCTCGTCGGTCAGTGTCGCGCGCTCACGCCCTCTCCGCCTCTGCCCTTGTCAATTCCCCCGGGAGCCCTGCCCCCCCCTCCGTCCCAGTTCCCTTCTCCGAGCCTCAGTCTCCAGCCTTGAAAACTGGGCCGACACCCCCACCCCCCCCACTCCCCGCGGGGTCGCGACCGCCCGCGGGCCCGGCTCAGGCGAATTCGGGCAGGGGTCCAGGCGGAAGGGCTCCGGGCCGGGGCCGGCGGGGCTGCGCAGGGGGCGCGCGTCCGGGAAGCGCCCCTCCTGGCCCCGCCCTCCCGGGCCAACTCCCCTTGGCCCCGCCCCCGCCTCTGGTCGAATAAAAGTGGCGGCTCTTCCAGTCCACCGCAGCGTGACTTCAGCGCTCCCACTTTCTGCCGGCTCTACGTCCTTCGGCCATCTGCGCCGCCATGGATCTCGCCGCCATCTACAAGGTGAGTCCCCCAACTGGTCGGCACCCCGACGTTCGCAACACCTGACTCCCTTCTCAAACTAGGACTCTTAAGGGCCGCAAATTCCCGCCCCGGACCCGCCCCACCCCCCACCACCGGTTTCCCTTCTCAAACTGGAGGTCCTTAGCGCTTCACACTGGCCCGGGGTTCCTGCCGCCCGTATCAGATAACTGTGATCCTCTGGGGATGAAAATGGAGCCTGTGGCTTTCTGGTCTCGGCCTCAACACGAGTGGGGTGGCCCTCGGAGATGGGAAGCTGAAGAACTTTTCTCAGACCCGGGCTGTCTGGAGGCGGAAATGGCCCCCACACCTGGCTTACCCGAGTAGTTGCTGAAGGCGCGGTTTTGCGCCCAGGCGTTTCTTGGGCTGGAGTCTCAGGGTGAGCGGGAGCCGACTTCTGTCTCTTCGCTCCCTGCCCCAGAGGATCTTGGAACTCTAAACCCGAAGAGATCCGGACTCCTGGCTTAACTTTGCCCGCTGTTCCACTTGGGAAATTGGAGAAGCCGATGAGCGGGGTCAGATCCCGAGAGGCTTAAAAAATTGGAGGACAGCGGTCTGTCCTGACTTAGGGGCCCCTCTGATCCAGCCCGGGGAGCCGAGATTCATGGGTCCCTCGGGATGAGCATATGTCGCGAATAAGCCTCCATATCGGGATCCTTGAGATCCGGAACCCGAGTTGTTTTTTTTCCTTAGGGCGGGTGGGGCCGAGGCCAGGAGCCCACAAACCGGACTAGCAAGCCCTTGGTTGCCCTGCAGCTGGGGTGGGGCGTCACCCTGTATTTTCGATGTCTTAACCGATCGTTGTTCCCACAGAGCCTCCTGTCGCTGAGCCCTGAACTGCCATCCGACCTCGGAGAGACTGAGTCCAGCACCAGCTGGGCTTCCTCGGAACCCTGGAGCCTCAGCTCATCCGACTCCAGCCTGCCTGGGGTCGCTGCTCGCCTGCCTGGTCGCTCCACGAGCCTGGTGGAGGGTCGCAGCTGCGGCTGGGTGCCCCCACCCCCAGGCTTTGCGCCTCTGGCTCCTCGACCCAGCTCGGAGCTGTCACCCTCACCCACCTCGCCTACCGCAACCCCCACCACTTCATCCCGCTACAAGACTGAGCTATGTCGGACCTTCTCAGAAAGCGGACGCTGCCGCTATGGGGCCAAGTGCCAGTTTGCCCATGGCCTGGGTGAGCTGCGCCAGGCCAGTCGCCATCCCAAGTATAAGACGGAGCTCTGCCACAAGTTCTACCTCCAGGGTCGCTGCCCCTACGGCTCACGCTGCCACTTCATCCACAACCCCAGCGAGGACCTGGCTGCCCCCGGCCATCCCCATGTGCTGCGCCAGAGCATCAGCTTCTCAGGGCTGCCCTCGGGCCGCCGAACCTCGCCACCACCAGCAGGCCTAGCAGGCCCTTCCGTGTCCTCATGGTCCTTCTCGCCCTCCAGCTCCCCACCACCGCCACCCGGGGACCTTCCACTTTCACCCTCTGCTTTCTCTGCTGCCCCAGGGACCCCTGTGTCCCGAAGGGACCCCACCCCAGCCTGTTGCCCTTCCTGCCGAAGGGCCACCCCCAGCAGCATCTGGGGGCCTGCAGGTGGTCTAGCTCGGAGCCCTTCTGCACACTCCCTGGGATCTGATCCCGATGAATATGCCAGCAGCGGCAGCAGCTTGGGGGGATCCGACTCACCTGTCTTTGAGGCTGGGGTTTTTGGGCCACCTCAACCACCTGCCGCCCCCCGGCGACTTCCCATCTTCAATCGTATCTCCGTTTCGGAGTGACAAGTGCCTGCCTAGTACAGATCAGCTGGATCTTAAGGGGGGCCATTTCTCTTGTGCATGGGTTCCACAAGGGGTCCCGGGGCTGTAGGGAACTGAGGGACTCAGTAATCATGTAGTTCTCCCCACCTTCCAAAGTGCATTAACTCACTCCCCTGACCCCTGCACTGGGGCAGGTCCTTGGCATGCAGGCTGTTCGGGAAGGAGTGTTTTATGGGGTCTTTAAAAAAATGTAGCAAGTTTGAGGGAGATAGTAAGCCTCTTCTCCCACTTCACCCGTGCCCAATGCTGTGAATAATAAGCCCCCAATGCCCCCTTCCAATTCTTCCTAGATCCTGAGGCTCCAGTGTCTGGTGATTGGAGCCTCACCTGAAAGGGAATCCTGGTGCTCAAACTTCCCTCCAAAAGCAAGTAGCCAAAGCCATTGCCAACGCCCGGCCCTCCCACCCCCGCCTTTGGGCCCTTTATTTATGACGACTTTATTTATTCTAATAGATTTTATAGTATTTATATATATTGGGTCGTCTGCTTCCCTTGTATTTTTCTTCCTCTTTTTGTAATATTGGAAACGATGGAATAATTATTGTTATAAGTACACTATAATAATATATTAAGTAATATATATTGTTAAAAATTTATTTTTGTGGTTTTTTGGAATTTTTAAATAAAAGAAATCTGTGTGTAAATTGGAATCCCGGCTGTTGTGCGGTCTTGAAGCAGTGAGGTGGGAGGGGTGGACGGTGTGGCCTTTTTTAGAAACTGTAATCATCCTCAGGTAGCTCCTCCAAACCCAGAGCCCTTGCGCTGGCGGCACGTACCTGGCAGGAAGTGACGTCACCGGGCTCAGCCGTTCACCTGAGAGGGCGGGGCCAGGTGAGATCACTCGGGAGGAGCTGGGAGAGCCAGTTCCTGGGGCGTGGGGGGCGCTGAACCTCCTGTCCGGCCGGACTCCTCGACCCAGCTCTCGGCAGGGCGCGGGCGGAGACGAGATGTTTCCGTCCCCACGGGGCCAAGGGAGGAGGGCGGGGCGGAGAGGGGAGGACGGAATGTGCTGGGGCGCGAGCCCAGGGCGGGCGAAGGCAGGCGGCCGGCGCGGCGGGTGGGGGAGGGGTCGTCCCAGAAGCCGGCGCGTCCTGGGGTCCCAGCGCCCGGCCTTCCTTGACCGGAGAGTGTGAGGGGTACGCAGGTTTTCGGAATCTCCGGGCAGGCATCTTGAAAGCCTCAGGAGTCTAGAATCTCAACAGTGTGGAATCTCCGACTTGGTCTTATAGAGAGCTAACACTAGAACGTTTAAGAATCGCAGAACTGTAGCTTATGGCTTTCCGGGCCCCTTGAATCTCGAATACCAAAATCTTGGCCTGTCGGGATTCGAGAGGCTCGGGATTGCGGAATCGCCTTTTCTGAGCAGTGGAAACTCGCTGTCTCTCGCCCCAGGCGGGGTGGGAGTCGCGATCGCGGGGCCAAGGAGGGTGGGTTTCGGTCGGGACAGGGCTCCCGGGAGGGCCGCGTCCTCGGACCATACATGGCAAGAGGCGGCGGGAACCACCCTGGGGCGGAGGAGCCCGGAAGCTGCCCCTCGTCAGCCCCTGCGCCCCGCCCCCTTCCGCCGCTGCCTCCTCCCCCTTCGACCCCTGTTCCTCTCCTTAGCCCTGGTTTTCCTCTACCCCACCTTCCCTCTCCTCTCCACACCTCACTCCTGCTCCTCCATTTCAGTTCCTCCTCACCAGACCCTCCCGCGCCACCCTTCCCCTCCCCTCCTTCCCCCACCAGTTCTTCCCCTCCCCCCAGCACTTCCCGCCTCTTCCTCTTTTTACTTTCCTTTCCTTCTTGCCCCTCATCCTCCGTCCTCTATCCCCTGTTCTCTTTCCTTCCAGTTCCCTCCCCCTTCTCCCTTTCCTTTCCTCTCGACTCCTCCCTCCCTGCCCACATTCTTCGTCCCCGTGGTCCCATCTCCCTCCTCACCCCATTTCTGCCCTACCCCATTCCCTCCATAGAGTGCTCGTCTCTTCCCATCTCATCCTCATGCCTCCTTGACCTCTCACTCCTTGGCCCTCTCCCCTTGCCCACTGGTAGGCCCTAACCTTCCATCTCTCCCATGAAGTCCTCCCATCCCCGCGCTCCGTTTTGGGAAAGGGCTCGGGAAAGAGACAGAAACCCAGAAATGTTGGAGAGGAAGCGCAAGCTACGCAGATATATACAGATACTGAAAGAACAAGAAGTAACACAAAGGGTCCTTCCCTTTGCAAAAAAAACAGATACTCTGTCCCTTGGAAACAAACTAATAAACCCTTGTTTGAGAAAACAGCACCTGCCATAGTTACCAGTGCAGAGAGTCGGTCCTCTTGACTTTTTTTCCCGCTCAAACCCACACTCCAAACCAACGGGAACCGTGTCTCATTCACCTTCCAAAGAGATGTTACAGCCCAGCCTCCTGACTCCTCTCTGGCCCCACCTGCCCTTACCTTCAGTCTCTTCCCCACTCCCCCACAAGACAACCAAAGGGAAACTATCATGACATCTCAGTCAGATCACATAAATGCCAAAGTCCTAAGTCCTCAACCACCTACACAGCCTGGCTCTCATCTTTGGTCACTCTTGCTCTAGTCATTATGGCTTCTGCTGGTACACCTCAGCCACAGGGCCTTTGCACTCCCGGAAGTATCCCAACAGCTTGCTCCCCTTTTTCAGGTCTCTGCTCAAATGTTTTCTCAGAGATGGTCCCTGACTACTATTATTGCAACCCCCTTCCTCCCTACCTTGCTCTACTTTATACATGTTTATTATCACCACCTAACATATAAAATTACTGAGATCTTATGTTTATAGCAATCTGTCGCCACCCCACCCCACCCCCCGCAACCCTTCACATTCGAGTGTCAAATCCTCAGAGGCAGGGACTTTGTCTTGTTCACTGCTGTATCATTCACATCTAGACCCCAAACAGGAACCAGTCAAATAGTGGTCACAAGCTTCAGAATTTGTTGAAAAAAATAATCGATTCAGAAACGAGAGAGAGAATTCCAACACACACACACACACACACACACGATAGTAACTGTGAGGTAATTGATGTTAATTAAACATTGTAATTATTTCACAATTTACATGTATCTAAAATTATTTTGTTCACCTTGAACTAACATAGATTATATGTTAGTTCAGCAGGAACATCTACGAGTTCAGCAGGTCACAATAAAACTGGCAGAAGAAAATCCAAGATAGAAAAAGATGGACAAAGAGATAGTGTCATTTACTGTTTGCTGAGGACCTGACACTGCCTGACACATCTACAAAATTCTTAAACTGAGATTAGACGCAAATTCCCAGACATCTAAGAGGCAACACCACCCCCTGGTGACGATGAGGAAAACGGCACCTCCCCACAAGAAAAGACTCCCTAACCGATCGTCGCCAGAGTCCCAGGATTCTTTCCAGCCTTAAAATTCCGACGATCGAAACGTTTATTCTTTTAAGTGACGCTAATGTTTCAGTTGATTAATGAGATGTATAAATTTATAATCCGGTAAAAGAAAAGTAAAAGCTGCTCCAGGTGAGGATCGAACTCACAACCTCGGCATCGCTTCGCTTGCACTGCCATATAAGTACCGCGCGCTAACCGATTGCGCCACTGGAGCTTCGGCCGCACCCTTCCGCCGTGGAGTCCTTCAGTCATTCCTGGCCACGTGACCTTGCAGGCAAGCTCCGCTTCTACTTTGCATACGCAAATAGGAATCTTTGGATTGGGCGATAGGAGAAAGTGCGTTACCAGTTCCGGCTTCTCACGCCTGGAAGGCTCTTGCTGTAAAAGGGAAAAGTCTGCGAGGGTTTTGGTATGTGGGGGTGTAGCCTGTCTGGGACCGCCTTCTTATCAATATTCAGAATCCAGAGAGGAGGAGTCTTAACCCTTTGCGGGCCGGCAGGCCGGAAGGCGGCCCCTCCCCCCTGCGGGCGGGAACAGGATATGAGCCCGGGCCGGGGGGGAGGGGAAGCCCCAGGCGACCGCCCCCCACCCCACCGCTGGGACCAGGCTCTTCAGTCACAGATGTGGCGCCGTCGCCGCCGCAAGACCCTGGTGCCATCCATCCCGAAGCCTGAGGGGTCCACAGTTGCAGACTCCAGCCGTCCGAAATTCTGCACCGCGTCCTGAAAGACCCCGAAGCCCAGGCCCCAGCGTCCAGGCAGGCTAGAGGACCCCAGATATTCAGGTGCCCAGCGCCCCCTCCTGGAGGAGGAGCCAGGAGTCCGGGACATCAGCCCCGCGCGACCCTGGAGGCCGAGCTTCCTGCACCCGGTTTCGAAGAACTTAAGATCTCAGACCGGAGGTTCCCTCCAGAGTTTTTCCCAGAAAGCTGAGCCCAAGACTCCCAGGACTGGAAGAACTTGGGATACGGACTCCTAGAGCCCCATCCAGCTCGTTTGGGGCTGAAGCGCCCGCTACTTAAAGGGGACCCTGGAATTTGGGACTCCCTTCGCTCCCATCTGGAAGTAGTTTAACCCCTGCTCTTACAGTTAGGGAACTCAGGAATCCAGCCCTCCCCCCACCCCACGACCCCGTCTAGAAGACTCAGGAATTTGGGTTCCCAGCACCCCCATCTGAGATTCGAACGTCGAGGCTCCCAGCATCTTCCATTTAGAGGACGAAAGAAATCTGGACCACTGTGCCCGATTCCCCGAGAGACCCCGGATTCTGGTTCCTGGAGCCGGAGAGCCCGAAGTTCACACCCCTGACTTGCAGAGACCCGACAGTGCCGGCTCTGCGCCTCCCCGGGGACCGCGCTAGGGTCAAACAGGAACCGGGCCGCCTCGGTTCGGGGCTGGAGACTCCCGGGGAGGTGAGGGGGGAGGCGAGGGGCCCCGAAGGGCTGGGGGAGGGGGCGGCGCCGCAGCCGCTGAACAATGAGGGGGCGTGCCGGCGGGGGGCGAGCGGAGGCGCCGGCGGGAGTTGGGGGCTAGAGGGCTGTGGGGAGGCGCTGCGGCAGTGGGGACGGTGAGCGGATCTCGGAGGGACTTGACTGGAAGGGGTCGAGGACTCAAGGCCAGCGCCCCGACTCGCAGGCCTCCGCGGGGGAGGAAGCCGTCTGCAGGACCCTGGCATCCGGTCCCCCAGCCTCCTCCGCCCTCCCCTGGGACCCCGCGGCCTCCCGCCCACGGCTTTTTCCCAGCCCTGCCCCTCGCCCTCGACTCCAGCCGGAGCCCAAACGTTCCCAGGATCCCTGAGCCTCTGGCCCCAGACACACCAGACTCACAGCTTGGGCGACTCTTGCCCGCTTTACTCTTCTTTGTTTCACCCTTTCTGTTTTTTTCTGTGTTCTCTCTCCTTGCTCCCCTCTTTTTATCACTTTGCGACTGTCTCCCCCATTAGTTACTCTCAGGGCCCTCTCCCTGGATTCAGACCATCCTAATTCTCAGCCCCCAGTCTGTGAGTCGTGGGTGGGGGCGGTGTGGAGGCAGGAAAGTCTATGGGGTCCTGATATCCCAGAAGGGGGTCTTTCTGCAGAAGCCGCTGAGCCACTCAGCCATGCCCGAGGGAGCCCGTGGACTGGGCCTGTCCAAACCCAGCCCTAGCCTCGGCCACAGAGGTGAAGTGTGTGACTGTGCGGCTGTGTGTGACACTCGGACAGGTGAGCTGGCGAGGGAGGGGTGGAGCCTGCTGGGCATTCATTCTTTCATTCAAGACACTGCAGCCTCCCAGGCTGACCCAGTGCAGGCAACACAGGCTGACCAAGACAACCCCGGCCCTCCTGCACAGAGCTCCAGGTCTGGTAGGGAGAGGGACTCATCCTGAGGCCCTGAGGGAAGCCCAGCACAGAGTGGTCAGGGTTGGCTGGGATGGAGAGAGCTCAGAGGGCCGTGGGAACCCTGTCTGGGAGATCAAGGGAGGCTTCCTGGAGGAGGGGGACACCTAAACTGAGAATTGAAAGAAGAGTTGGGGTGAGTTGAGAGGCCAGGAAGTGTTCTGCGCAGGGGCACAGAGGTGAGAATAGGCTGCTTATTTGAGTAACCCAGAGAAGCTGAGTGTGCCTGGAACCCGGAGGGTAAGAAGTGGTGTGTCTTGGGAAGAAAACACACTGCAAAGGTCTCTAATGGCTACCTTGCACGGGGCCCTTTGGATCTCAGGAGTTTGGACTTTACCCTGAGGGCAGGAAAGGGATTATCCTCGTGAGAGTAACAGAGTCAGGCTAAACTCCCAGGATGACACTTGGAGCTAGATTCAAGGAATGGGGGCCAGCAGTTCAGAGAGGACCCTGCCTGGAGAGGACAAGGCTGGACCCAGGCATCGAGCGCGATTAGAGGAGAAGGGAGCCCTGGGAGAGATGTTGGTTGATCAGGGGTGGGTGAGTGTGGGGGCTGAGCACACTTACTTAGTTGGGGAGCTCCCCTGATGGCTTGTTCCACAACCCCAGCAGCCCCTGCCACCCCTGCCATGACCTCCCCCCGAGGTTCTGGGAGCTCCACGTCCTTGAGCACTGTGGGCTCCGAGGGGGACCCCACTCCGGGCCCCACCCCAGCCTGCTCAGCCTCGAGGCCAGAGCCCCTTCCAGGGCCCCCCATCCGCCTGCATCTGTCGCCTGTGGGGACCCCAGCTTCTGCAAAACCCTCAAGGCTGGAGCGTGTGGCCCGTGAGATCGTGGAGACAGAGCGGGCCTATGTCCGGGACCTCCGAAGCATCGTGGAGGTGAGGCGGGTGGGCACCCCAGTGCAGTGGGGACCTGGGCCAGCCCCTCCACCCTCATAACCCCAGTCATTCCCACAGGACTACCTGGGCCCTCTGCTGGATGGCGGGGTCCTAGGGCTGAGTGCGGAGCAGGTGGGCACGCTGTTTGCCAACATCGAGGACATCTACGAGTTCAGCAGGTCAGGCACGGGTGGGATGGGCAGGGGCGTGGGCTAGGGAGCTCAGGGAGACAGGCTGTGTTCTAACCCAAACCTTGGCGCCCCACAGTGCCCTGTCCAGGCTGGAACATGGGGTCTTAATGATATTGGGCAGGGATCACGATGGGGAATGAGGACCCAGATGAGGTCCAAATATCAGGATGGATCCAGGCAATGAGATGGGGCTAGCTCCATGTCAAGTCTTGGATCACGGTGACTCAAAGACTGCTGTGGGGCCTGAGGATCATGACAGTGTGAGCATTTGTGTGACTGACTCATCCTGGGAAACCCCGCAGTCCCAGACAAACCAGGATGGTTGGCCACCCAGTGAGGAGGGTGCTAGAATTCAAGGAGAGCATGACACCTATGTGTCTTGATGACACTTTTGTTGTTGTTCAGCCGCTCTGTCGTGTCTGACTCTTTGCGACCCCATGAACTGCACCACACCAGGCTTTCCTGTGCTTCACTATCTCCCGGAACTTGCTCAAATTCATATCCACTGAGTTGGTGATGCCATCCAGCCATCTCATCTTCTGATGACACTTAATTACACTTTTTTTTTGGCCTGACTGCTTGAATTTTGGGATCTTAGTTCTCCAACTAGGGACTGAACCCAGACTCAGCAGTGAAAGCACTGAGTTCTAACCACTGGACCACCAGGGAATTCCCTAATTACACGTAAAGTTCTTGTAAGAGGTTTGTGAGTCACAAGATTTCAGGGTCACAATAGTATCTTAAGATTATCACAGCTCTGAGGGTCCTGACACCCCTTTCCTGGGCTGTGCCATGAGACCTCCAAGGCTCATGCTGCCTGTGACAAGATCTCAGGCTGAGAAACATGCTGCTGCCCAAGGACAGGATCTGAGCAGGTTGTGATCTCCCATGTCGTGATCAGAGGCCCCTTCATGTGAACGTGACACCCCATCCGGGCAGCCCACCAAGGCCCAGCCTGCTGGTGTCCTCGCAGGGGGGTGGTGTGGGGGCAGGGTGGTCCTTCACCCTTTCTCTCTGCCCCTCCCCAGTGAGCTCCTGGAAGACCTGGAGGGCAGCAGCAGTGCCGGGGGCATCGCCGAGTGCTTCGTGCAGAGGGTGAGGCGAGGGCCTGGGCTGGGGCCTGGGTAAGGGGGGTGCCAGGTGGGAGGGGAGCAGGCCTGGGCGAGGCTTGGGGGGAGAGGTCACGAGGAGTTGGGCACTGAGGTCTCCTTGACTCCCTTGTCACCCATAGAGCGAGGACTTCGACATCTACACGTTGTACTGCATGAACTACCCAAGGTGAGGGCCGAGAAGCACCTGCTGGGCCCAGGCTGGGCCCCTCAAGTTGATGTGTACTAGCTGAGCTCCCCCTACCCCAACCCAGTCAGTTCCCAACCCTGCCAGACCATGACCATGTCCACCTTCTCCCTAACCCCGACCAGCCCCTGAGGGTTCCCAAACCCTGGTCACTCCCTGACCCCTCCGAGCCTGGCCCGCTGTAGCTGCCCATCCCCCTGACCTGTGCTGTGTCCCCAGCTCCCTGGCCCTACTCCGGGAGCTGTCACTGTCCCCGCCAGCAGCCATGTGGCTGCAAGAGCGCCAGGCCCAGCTCCATCACTCGCTGCCCCTGCAGAGCTTCCTGCTGAAGCCCGTCCAGCGCATCCTCAAGTACCATCTGCTGCTTCAGGTCAGCTGTGGGCCCCTGGGGGGCTGCCTGGGGAGGGGTGAAGTCCTGTCCATTGGCCACCTGGTGGTACATCTGGAGTGCGGACCCTGGAAAAGCTGGGCCAGGACCAGGGAGGCTTCTGGTCCCTAGAAACTGGGCCAGCGCTGGGGCAGTGTCTTGTTAGCAGAGGGGGCTGGCGCCAGCTGACTTCACTTCCTATCTTTGCTTGCTTGTCTCTCTCGGTCTCTGGCTCTCCACCTCTGCCCCTGCCTTTCTCTCTTTCTCTCATTGTCATCCTTCCTCTGTTCATCTTCCTCTCCCTGGGCACCTGCCCTCCAGGAGCTTGGCAAGCACTGGGCAGAGGGCCCGGACTCCGGGGGCCGTGAGATGGTGGAAGAGGCTATTGTGTCCATGACAGCAGTCGCCTGGTACATCAATGACATGAAACGCAAGCAGGAACATGCTGCGCGCCTCCAGGTGACCTCGGGGGAGGGCTGGGACCTGCCATGAGTGGAGGGGCAGTGTGGACATGAGGGCCTCTAGCTGGGGGTCCGTCAGAGCCTTGGAGGGCGGGCTGGGACAGCACAGTCTGCTGTGCTAATCGCCCTGTCTTGATGTGCGTGCATCGCTGGCTGGTGTGTTCCTGGGGTCCCAGCAGGAGGTGCAGCGGCGGCTGGGTGGCTGGACTGGTCCGGACCTCAGCGCTTTTGGGGAGCTAGTGCTGGAGGGTGCATTCCGAGGTGGTGGAGGGAGCGGCCCCCGACTTCGAGGGGGTGAACGGCTGCTCTTTCTGTTCTCACGGATGCTGCTCGTGGCCAAGCGCCGGGGACTGGAATACACCTACAAGGGCCACATCTTTGTGAGTTCAGGGATGGGCACAGGGCGAATGTTATCTGCCAGGTGTATTCTATACAAAGCTGTAGAGCCAAAGGTGTGGCTGGGGGCAGGGTATACATGGGTGAGCAACTCACTTAAAAGGTCCACGTTTCCTTGAGTCAAGGTGGGGTGGGCAGGGTCAGAGGTATACAGAGGTGATGCGGACCTAGAAGGGGAGGCCCTGGGTTTGCTCACCAGGCAAGCATCTACACCACACTGCAGTTGCATCTTCTTGATCCAGACGAGTGGGGGAGGGCTGGTGAGGGAGAGCTGAGCCCAGCCTGGTAGGGAGGGTTGATGGGGGAAAGGGACATCTTTTACTTACTTATGGATGCGCTAGGCCTTCGTTACTATGAGGGATTTTCTCTAGTTGCTGCGTGGTGGCTTCTCTTGTCGCAGAGTACAGGCTCTAGGGTGTGTGGGCTTCAGTAGTTGCAGCATGTGGACTCGGTAGTCGCGGCTTGAGGGCTCTAGAGTGCAGGCTTAATAACTGTGGCGCATGGGCTATTTCATGGCATGCGGGATCTTTCCTGATTAGGGATCAAACCCAGGTCTCTTGCACTGGCCAGCAAATTCTTGACCACCAGGGAAGCCTGGTGAGCCACTGAGCCACCAGGGAAGCCTGAAAGGGGACGTCTTTTAGGAGAAGGGGGCTCAGATATACTCGAGGGGTACATAGATGAGTCTGAGGCCTCTCTCTGCCCCTCACCCAGTGCTGCAACCTGAGTGTGAGTGAGAACCCTCGGGACCCTCTAGGGTTCAAGGTGTCTGATCTGACCATTCCCAAGCACAGACACCTGCTCCAGGTGAGCACAGGGTGGGGCTGGGCAGGCAGGAATTTCCCCCCCACCCACCCTCCTGCCAAGTCCCTAGACCTCACACGTGGCTCCCCATTCCACCTCCACCCCAACCACCTACCGCCCCCCAGGCCAAGAACCAAGAAGAGAAGAGGCTGTGGATTCACTGTCTCCAGCGCCTCTTCTTTGAGAACCACCCCGCCTCCATCCCTGCCAAGGTACAGCTCCTGCCACCGCTGGGGGGTCCTCAGGGTGCTGGGGACCCATGCATGCACGCTCAGTTGTGTCCAACTCTTTGTGACCCCCCCCGAACTATAGCCCACCAGGCTCCTCTGTCCATGGGATTTCCCAATCAGGAATACTGGAGTGGGCTGCCATCTCTAAGGGATCTTCCCGACCCGGGGGTTGAACCTGCGTCTCTTTGCATCTCCTGCATGGGCAGGAGGATTCTTTTACCACTGCACTGCTTAGGAAGCCCCCCCACTCAATAGCATCGAAAGACCCTGAGTGCCAGGGACAGGGGTGGGGGCACTGTCTTAGAACATGATTAGTTACATTCAAAGTTGGGTTGCCTGGGTTTCAATCCTGGTTCCACCACATCCCTGCTCTGTGATTCTGGTCAAGTAGCTTAACCTCTTCGGCTTCAGCTTCCTCACCTGGAGGAATAATAGCACCTACTTCATAGGGCTGTGGGGAGGATTAGTCGGTATCATTCATATAAGCCACTTGAAAGGCAGCAGCACCCTTTAATCAGACCGAGCCTGGAGTTCTCAGGGCCAAGCCCCCTCAACCCTCGTCCTTATCTTTTTCAGGCAAAACAAGTTCTCCTTGAAAACAGCCTGCACTGTGAGTTGGGACCTTGGGTTGGGAGGATGTGACAGAGGAATTGCTTCAAAGAAAGTAGATTATTAGCCCCAAATCTCTCCCTGTAGGTGCTCCTAAAAGCAAGCCTATCCCAGAGCCCCTTACACCCCCGCTTGGGTCTCCCCGACCTCGAGATGCTAGAAGTTTCACTCTTGGACGAAGGAACACAGGTAAAGGAGATGGAACCTTGAGGTTCCCCCTCATCCCTCCCCCAGGAACTTGGAGTAGGGGTCCTAACAGGGTTCTGATCCACTTCTCCCCACAGCTCCATCACCAGGACCCGCCACTACCCGTCGTGGCCGCAGACAGTCTGGTGAGTACCGTCCCCTTGTGAACTCAGTGTCAAGTTGGGGAGCGGACCCCTGACATCCCTGTATCTTCCCCATAGAGCCTCTGAAGGACCTTTATGTCATGTTTCCACACAACGGTGAGTGACTGCCCAGCCTAGCACGTCCCTGTCTGTCTGTTCCCTGGGACGCCCAGGCATCACAAGAGAGGGATGATGGGTGGTGGGGCCGCTCATCAATGACAACTTGTATAACGCTTGTTCCTACGTCTCACTCCTTCCTCTTTCTCATTTCTTCCTCCCCAGCTAAGCCTAGACTCAAGGTGAGAGACATTCTGGGACCCAGATTCCTGGGTCTGTTGGGGGATGGAGCTTGAGTTCCCAAGTCCTGGGTCTGAAGAAGGTGGTGGGGCCTGGATTCCCCATCCTCTGAGGGAGGAGGGGATTGGGGCCCCCAGACTCCCGCTCTCCTTCCTTGCCTTCCTCACAGCACGCTGGCAGTGCTGGGGAGCTCTACCCGCCCCTGGAGCCTCAGCCACCAGGTCCCACTTCTGGACCCCCTGAGGACCTGGAGGACACAGGACCCCCCACGCTGGACCCTTCTGGGACCTCAATCACCGAAGAAATCCTGGAGCTTCTGAACCAAAGAGGCCTCCGGGATCCAGGGGTGAGCCAGGCGTCCCCTTCCAGTGTCCTAGGGGCTCTGGTCCTGGGTGGACACAGCCTGGGATTCAGGGGGCCAACCCACCCTGACACTTTTGGCCTCCTCAGGGCCCACTACAGCCACCCCCCCGTGATGTTCCCAAGTTCTCCGGAGACTCCCAGGTGCCAGGCGACAGTGACACCCTCACATTCCAAGGCCTGCCCAGCCGAGACTCTTCAGAAGAGGAGGAGGAAGAAGAACTGGACATGGATGAACGTGAGCCTTCCCCACTCCACGTCCTGGAGGGGCTCGAAGGTTCCAGTGCGGCTGAAATTGCCGACATTCCCAGCCTTTCCAAAAACCCCGACAGACCCAGCCTCCCTGAAATGCCCAGCCTTTCTGAAATTCCCCAGATGCCCCGCCTCCCCAGCCTCTCTGACATTTCCAGTGTTTTTGAAATGCCCTGCCTTCCAGCCATTCCTAGCGTCCCCGACATTCCTAGTCTTTCCAGCACTGCCCCCCAGCTCCCCTGTGACTCCTGGCTCCAGGGACCCCCGCAGGAGCTGGATGAGACTCTAGCCACCCGGAGAGAACTTTTCCCCGGAAGCACTTCTGGAAAACTGGGCGAGCCCTCCTCAGAAGGCAGGGCAGGGCGAGAGGAGGATGAAGGAGGATTATTCCCAGAATTCCAGCCCCCAGATATCACCCAGGATCAGGGATTCTCACATGAGCTGGAGTTCCGCTCTTGCTCTGAAATCCGGAGCGCCTGGCAGGCCCTGGAGCAGGGGCAGCTGGCCCGGCCTGGTTTTCCAGAGCCACTGCTGATCCTGGAAGACTCGGACCTGAGTGGAGGCAGTGGCAGTAGAGGAGGGAAGGCAGGAGTCCCAACTTCGGAGAGGTCAGCATCCCGAGTGCGAGAACTGGCCCGGCTTTACACCGAGCGGATCCAGCACATGCAGCGGGCCGAGACCCGGGCATCGGCCAATGCCCCCCGCCGCAGGCCTCGGGCTCTGGCCCAGCCGCAGCTGTTACCCGGCCTGCCCCAGGAGCAGGCCGAGCCAGGTGAGATCCAGGTATGTGGTCAGCAGAGGTGGCGCCATCTGGGGGATCTGTCCTAATTCGACCCATCTGTCTTTGCATGCAGGACCCCTGCCTGCCTTTGGACACGTGCTAGTGTGTGAGCTGGCCTTCCCTCTGACCTGTGCTCAGGAATCTGTCCCCCTCAGCCCTGCTGCCCGGGTTCAAGCTGCCACACCTTTGACTAAGCAGGGAGGCTGCCAGGACAGCCAGGGTCTACGTGTTTCAAGTTTGCCTGAGCAAGATCATCTGAACCTCCAGGTTCCAGCTGCTACCCACCTGCCTGAGCAGGGAAGCCTCTGGAATACCCAGATTCCAGCTGCCACACCTTTGCCGGAGCAAGAAGACCCCCCAGACAGCCAGGCTGCAGCTATTACAATTTCGCAGGATCAAGGCCACCTGGAAATCCAAGTTCCAGCTGCCACTCCTTTGCAGGAGCATAGAGACCACGTGGATACTCAGGTTCCTTCTAGCACCTCATCTCCTGAGCAAGGCGGCCACGTGGACGTCCAGCTTCCCACCAACCCAGCTTCACCCAAGCGGGGAAATTCTTCTGATGTCATGGTTTCAGCCACCAGTCCTGCACCCAAGCAAGAAGGCTGCCGGGACAGCCAGAGCCCAACCAACACTCTGGTAACTAAGCCAGGAGGCTCCAGGGATGTTCAGTTCCCAGCCACTGCCTGTGGGCCAGCCATCGATCCTTTGCTTATACACGGAAGCAGCCTGGACCCTCAGATCCCAGCTGACACCCCACTGCCCTTGCAGCGTGACCTCCCAGACATTCAGATTCCGGGTACCTCACCTTTGCCTGTACACGGAGGCTATTTAGACTGTCAGATCCAAGCCGATGCCCCGCCGTCCTTGCCCCAGGACCTCCCAGACTTTCAGGTTCCAGCTGCCACAATTTTGCCCCAGACAGCAGGCCTCACGGACACCCAGGTCCAAGCCCTCCCACCTTTGCTCCAGCAGGGAGGCCTCCAAGACAGCCAGGGCCATGCCGCTGCGCCTTGGTTTCAGGAACAAAGCCTCACAAACCTCCAGATTCAGAAGCTAACACCTTTGTTGCAACAGAAGGGCCTCATGAATGACCAGGTTCCAGCTGCCACACCTTTGCCTGAGCAAGGAGGCCCTACGGACACTCAGGGCTTGTTACCCACCCCAGTCCAGACCACCATGCTTTTGGCCAAACAAGGAGGCCACTTGGTCTCTCACGCTGCCAGATCAGAGTCTTCAGACTTGACCCCACCCCACAGTCCCCCACCCCCGACACGGAAGCTCTTGGGCCCCAATGCGGCTGCCCTCTCAAGGTACCTGGCAGCTTCATACATCAGCCAGAGCCTGGCTCGGCGACAGGGGCCTGGAGGAGAGGGTCCCCCAGCCTCCCGGGGCCCTTGGTCCTCCTCTGCCCCCACCTCACGGGCACCTTCACCACCACCCCAGCCCCAACCCCCACCATCCCCAGCCCGGAGGCTCAGCTATGCCACTACGGTCAACATCCATGTTGGAGGTGGCGGGCGGCTACGGCCAGCCAAGGCCCAGGTCAGGTTGAACCATCCTGCTCTCTTGGCAACCCCCCAAGAATCTGTGGGTCTCCGCAGAGCCCAGGGGGGCCCCGATGCCCCTTTCCACATGTGAGTCAGGATGTCGGGCTTCTTGAAAAGCAAAGACTTCAACCAGATGCCAGAGACCCTCAGAATTCACCTGGAAGTCCAGACATTGAACACAGGTCTAAAAATTGCCGCAGCTTTCTGACACCTGGAATCTTTGGCGAATCGTCCTTGTTACTTACCTGGATTAACCCAACAGGGATGGGGAAGGGGGTCATTAATATTTTGTTAACTAATATGGAATTATGTATCTTTTCCCATTCTGGAGGCAGTGGGGATGACAAGGCAACAATGAATAGGAAGGTCTGATACTGCACAAATTAGTTGTTCTGAAAATTTGGAGAATCTCAGACTCCTTTGAGAATTACTGAAAATTGAACCCATTAGAGTTGGGTGTATGAATTCGGAGGGTTTATAAACTACTTGATGCCTAACCAGGAAAGCCAAATGAAGAAGTTCCTCCTCCCACCCCCAAAAAAGTTTTTCCCAAGCAAGTCCCTTGAAATTCCTTCCCTTAGCAGTTTATTCAGTTTATGTGTCCCATTATCATCCATTCATCTTCATAGCCAATTCTATCCACCCAGCTGTCTCTCCATCATCTCCCTCTGTCCATCTGTCTTCAAATTCATTATCCTACCCATAGACTGCCTTAGTCAACCATCTCCACTCTTCATCCATCATCCTACCTCCCACACCCCCACGCCCCCCACCCCCGTCTAGCACCCATTCCTCCACCTGTCTGCCTTCTTCAGGCAACTCTTGTTCATCCATTCGTCCCTCCGTATTCCCGCTGCTGTCCATTCATTCATACATCTCAGAACTGTCACCTCCTAATCCATCAAGCCAACCAGCCATTTAACCATCTCTACCACCAGCCAGCCATTTTAATCTCTTTCAATCCATCCTTCCTTACCTGGATTCCTCTGGGTCTTGGTACTGTAAAACTTCAGAGACAGTTCCATGCTAACACCAGAATGGATCGGGTTTGGCATTCTGGGGAAAGTGTCCCACATCTGCCTGATTTCGCTTGGCAACCACTCTCCATCCTCCTAAGTGTTCCAGTTTTATACCCACCCATCCAGTTTTTGTATTGATCCTTTTACCCAGCCTCTCTCTAGTTGGGGGACCTCTATGTGAACTCAGTGCCTCAGTGAACCCCCACCTCCAAAAATCTTTCAGGTCTTAGAGACAAAGGCTTTTATTCTAAGATCGTTCTGTCCCCTCAGCAGTGGGAGGCCCAGTGAGCAGCACAATTTGAGTTTCTTCGGTAATACTAGTTTCTTTCATTGAGCAGTTAACCTCTTGTGCTCTAGATCTTACTCAGTCTTCCCTGGAATTCTGAGACACCACAGCATCATGGCTGAGTTGAAGCCTCAGCTTTTCTAGTACTCAGTGTGAAATTTTGCCCACCCGCCCCCCAACAAGCCTGGTTTCCTCATCTGATGAGGACAATAGTATCCACCTTTACAGGATCATCATAAAGATTCAGTGAGCATACGCTTACTTCCCAAACATGTTTAAGCCTGATTCTTTACCATCTGAGCCATGAGGGAAGCCCCCTGACTAAGGCCTTGATCAAATCAGATGCCCCAGGATCTAGTCCCAACCCATGAAATCAGAACCCCCAAGGCAGGAGCCCAAGAATCTGGTTTTAACAATCAGTTAACAACAGCAAAAAATGCTGTTGAGTTCTATACTGCATACCACAGGCATTAGTCACTATTTTCAGTTCGTTCCCTTCAAGTCCTCAATATCCCTAACAGGCAAGTGAGGATCTGTAATCCCTACTTTAGAGATGAGGAAATTCAGGCAGAGAGGATACTTGCCCAGTTACGTGAGTGGGAAGGGGCAGAGATGGGATTCAGCCACACAGCCAAGAATGAGTCAGCACTCACCGTCTTTGTCAAGTGCTATTCTTGCCCCTTGGGGTACAACAGGGAACAACTTGCCCACAAGAGGCTTGCAGCCCAGTACTCCAAAGGCCCTAGGTAATTAATGGACCATTAGCTGGATAAAGGGAACAAAGCCTGGCTCAGTAAATGTTAGCTGCTGCCTTCCAGTCAGTTATGTATTAAGTGGGTACCATGCTATACACCAGGGCACGGGCTGAGTCGGGCTCCTTGGCCTGGACCTGCTCCACTGCAGCCTCCCAAAGGTCAGGACTGAGGCTGGCCCTCCCCACTTCCGCCCCCAGCTGCACATTCCCAGTTTAAGGAAAGTTCCCAGCCTGGCTCAGGCTCCCAACGGCGCCGGAATTCCCGGTATTTGAGGAGGCGGCAACAGGGAGGGTGAAGGGGGCTGTCTACGCCAAAGCCTGGAGCGAGGGAGGTGAGCCCCCTAGGCCACTTCCAGATGTGTCCCAGCTGTGCCTCTGGGAGGGAGCCAGGAGCCTGAAATAAGGGGGTCTCTGGACCCTGTGGGAAAACCCTGGGTACTAGGCCTGTCTTGGCCCCTCCTGGTCCCTGCCCCCAGATTCCATCTCTCCTGCCTGCCAAACTCCTACCTCTGCTCATGGCCCCAATTCCAACGCCTCCTCATGAATACCTTTCTTGCTGGTCTACTACAGTCTGCCTTTTGTAAGCTGTAATTAAGACAGGCTTAAAGAGGGAAAGTAAGGTCGGCTGTCTGTGCCATGCCTTGTGACACTGCTGCCCTCCTGGGGATGTTTAGGTTAATGCCCAGTCAAGCCCAGTTAAGAGTTATTAGTAACTCCAGCTTCAATGCAGAACTTGGTGAGGTGGTTATTTTGCCACTACATTTTCTCAGCAGCTAAGGTGAAGACACCTGCCTCCCACCCACCTCACAGAGATGATGTGAAGATAATCCAACAATACTTAGCCTGGCACCCATTGGAGCCAACCCCACCTCCATGTGTAATAACTCTATTTTCTGTACCCGAGTACCATTCCACAGGATTGTCCTGTCAGTGACAACATTCTCAACAGTGCAGCCCAGCTTCATGGCCACACGTGGCTACTGTTTCATCAGCAGGGCAAACATACAAAAAGGGCAACAAGTCAGTAAATCCGAAGTTCCTTTTAAAAAAAAATAGTAAAACTTTCCTGGTTTCTATTTTTGAGTGCTGGGTCTTCGCTGCCACGCAGGCTTTCTCTAGTTGTGGAGAGCAGGGGCTACTCTCTAGCTGTAGTGCGCGGGTCAGTAGTTGCGGCTCACAGGCTCCAGAGCACGTTGTGGCATACAACTTAGTTGCTCCACCCCATGTAAGATCTCAGATCAGGGCATCAAAACCCGTATCTTCTGCATTGGCAGGTGGATTCTTTACCAGAGCCACCAGGGAAGCCCTCCCAAGTTCCTTTTATAAAGAAAACTTGTGAAACTACTCCTTGATCAAGTGTGTAATGATGTTCTTACCAGTTTGCTCAGCAGAAGTACTGAGGAAGCCCACTTGAGGGCAGATCGCTGGCTGCAAAGGCTGTTATGGAAGCACAGATGCCCTTCCCACCCCAATGATGCTCACTAGCTTCCTTTAAATATGGGGAAAGAAACTGAGGGCAACTTAATTCACAAACAGTATTTTACTTCTGGTATATGTTTACATATACCAGCGCCATCCCACAGAACTTTCTTCCATGATGGAAGTGCTCTTAACATCTCTCTAGGCCAGAGGCAGCGACTTCATCTACGTCAGCTCTTATCACACGGCAGACACAAGACCTCTCCTCACTCTGTATTAAAGATTACTGATCTTACACATCTCCCTTGCTCTGATATACCATTAAAACAGCAAAAGGAGTGAAAGAGATAAAACCCACAAGGACACTCACACAACCAATGACCAGGAACCATGCCCACCCAAGCTGTGTTCACACACTGGACTCTACTGAAAGCGCAGAGAAACTGAGACCAGGTCTGGTCCCACCCATCTCTCCTACCCATGTCCTAATCAGAGTGGTAGCTTCTAGAAAGGCTTCTGGGGGTGTTTCTTGCATTCCTTTTAGACAAAGACCCACCATGGAAGACCACAGCATAGTTCCTGAAACCTTAACTCCCACAACATTTATTATAAAGGTGCTATAAAGGGGAACCCTGATCTTCATGACGGGCTTATCGGTAGGATTTCTGGTAGCGGGCACGGGCACCAGGACCTCCAAACTTTTTGGATTCGCAGCGACGGGGATCGGCTACCAGCAGGGTGCGGTCATACTGGATGAGGATGTCTTTGATCTCCTTCTTGGAAGCCTCATCCACATCTGGGGGTGAAAGGACAGAAGGGAGAAGATTTAGATGCCAGTAAGTGTCCTCTCATTCTTTGTGGCTAAATTCGAGCCCTTGACATGCCCCCATCCACCTGCTGGGAAGGACCCACCCTCACTCACATTTCTGGTAATAGGCCACCAAAGCTTTGGAGATGGACTGGCGGATGGCTGTGAGGAAGACACAGACAAAACGTACATCAGCTTTATGAACACCCAGGGGTGGGGCCCTGCCCTCAGACCCACCTTCCACCTATGTGCCCAGTGTCCGGGACTCACCGTAAATCTGGGCTACGTGACCACCACCCTTCACTCGGACGCGGATGTCCACACCAGCAAATCGCTCCTTGCCCAGAAGCAGAACAGGTTCCAGTAGCTAGGGTAACAGGAGACGTTACAGGATTTCAAATCACAACCTGCCACTGAGCCACCTCACAGAACATTCCTCCACAGCCCTCTACAAGTAGCTCTTGCCACCGCTGGCCTCAAAGAATTAGTGGAAGAGGACTGGGCTGTTACTCAAAGCCCCCTATACATAGCCAGCAGAGCAGGGAGATTTCTAAGACAGAAGAGTTTGTTGAAGTCAAATTGAATCCCGCCTGAGCAGTTCCTCCTCCTGTGTTTCTCTCTGGACATCAGATCACCTATTTTTAAACCTGATTCTTAGAATGTGGGCACCTTAGCGCAATAGTAAGAAAAATCTTTGCAGCCACTAAGCCTGCCCCAAATGGTGAAAAAAACCACTCCTGGGCTATGTCAGGTGCTTACCCCACCTGAGCTCTGCCCTCCCTTTGCACTGCACAGATTTCCAGAAAAATTACGATGCTATAACCCTGTTTTGACTTACATACTTTAGGCCTCAGCTCGTAAGTCTCCCCCACCCCTGCTCTGACCCTTCCACCTGAGTTTGAGCCAGAAACCTTCTCTGGGTACCTCTACCCCAGTTCTGACTGCTTCGGAGCAGTGTCTGGTCCCCCACTGGATTCGAAGCTCTAAGAGGGCAGGCCCTGGAACCATCCAGGTCACTGCTTTGTTGCCAGCACTCAATACAGGATGCACACACAAAGCTTTTGAGTAAACTGTCAGTGACAACAAACCACAATATTCATTTACCTGCTCTACAGAACAGTCTCAGATATTGTCAAGTTCTAACTAACCCTGCAATATAAACAGTTCTTCACCTTCTCACACATGCCAACAACCTCACACGGAGAATTCAATTTACCCTCAGGACAGCCCTTCAAGGAACAACCTATTTCCATTTTACAGAGAAGGGAAGTTACTGCCCCAAGTAACACAGCTACAAGAGGCAGAAATCAAACTCAGACATCTTTCCAGTCTGAGCCAAAGAAACTGAGGCCTTTCAATAAAACTTTATTCAGGGGAAAAAAAGGAAAGAAAAAAACTGAGGCTTAAACAGGGAGGGGAGAGGAACTACTTTCACAGCCAAGCACTACAAACCCAACTTCTGTTCTTGTTCTTCTAATGTTTATTGACTACCTACGATATTCAAAACCTTATTTTAATCACAATGTTTTGAGGGACAAAACATTTGATTTCTGTCCCCAGAGTGCACAGACTACTGTAAAACGTCCCCCATTAACTTACTGCAAATCATCAGGCTCCATAAACTTTGGGAGCCCCCATGCCACCTAGTCCCAAATGAGTGACTTTCCAAACAACCCAGTTAAGTACCTGCTTAATCTTCAACATCCACGTTTCCACTCTCAATTCAAGCTTTCATAATATGGCCTGAACCCCCAACACCCAGCTCCATCGTCAAACATCCCATTTTTCTATTCCCTACTCAGCCTCTAAACGTCCCACTGTTGACACCAGACCTCTCAGTTTCCAAGATCGAATAACTCCAGGAACCAATTTATTTCAACAACTCTGTCTCCAGAGCCCTCCACTCAACCCAAACGCCCGTCTTCAATCCCAGCACCTTGTATTGCAGCGTGCGCGGTTCGATCATTTCCAGGGGTCGTCCGTTCACCTTGATGAGGCCGTTACCGCGTTTACAGTGCGCCACGGCCGTGGCCGTCTTCTGTGGAAAGCGAGGGGGAGACAGAGGAGCCACGTGAGTTCTGGGCCTAGGTTCCCAAGTAGACCTCAGATTCCCGCCCACAGAATTCGCTCCGATACGGGCCTCCCCTCGTCCCTACCATCGGCCGTCCGTCTCACCTTGCGTCCGAAGACTTGCACGGACTGCAGAGGGCCCTTGGACGGCATGGCAGCAAACTTAGAAAAGAGATCCTCACGGCGCGGCGCCGCAACCGGAAAAGGAAAGCGCGGGGCCACCCTAGCCGCTTTTCAGGGTCTGCGCAGGCGCGTTGTGTTCAGCGTTGCGACGGGAGCGAGCTTTACGGCTTGTGGGCGGGACTTTGGATTGGCGGCAGGAAGGTGAGTGCGGGGAACCGAGGGGGCGGGACCTGGGAGTGGAAGGGACTAGATTGAACGGTGTCGGGGCCAGCCCGGAATGGCGAGTTGTTCAGTCACTCAGTCGTGTCCGACTCTTTGGGACCCCGTGGACTGCAGCTCGCCAGGCTTCCATGTCTTTCACTATCTCCCGGAGTTTGCTTAAACTCATGTTCATTTAGGCGATGATTCCATCCAACCATCTCATCCTCTGTCGCACCCTTCAACCTTTCCCAGTATCAGGGTCTTCTTTAATGAGTCGGCTCTTCGCATCAGGTGACCAAAGTATTGGGCCTTCAGCTACAGCATCAGTCTTTCCAATGAATCTTCAGGCTTCATTTCCTTTAGGACTGACTGGTTTGATCTTGCTGTTCAAGGGACTCTCAAGAATCTTCTCCAGCACCACAGTTCCAACGCATCAATTCTTCAACGCTCAGCCTTCTTTATGACCACTGGAAAAACCATAACTTTGACTATACAGACCTTTGTCGTCAAAGTGATGTCCCTGCTTTTTAATATGCTGTCTAGGCCTGTCACTGGTTTTCTCCCAAGGAGCAAGGAGGGTGAAGACAAGCCCTAATTCACATCCTCAGTTCTCATTGGCCACCGCTCTTATTTGCATTTGGATTCTTTATTTATCTTCCTTCGCTCCCATCCTCAATAGATTTCTCCCTCGTGCACACTCACCCCATCACCACCCCCACCCCCACCCTCCCCCCGCCTCACGTTCCTATGCCAGGAGGTTGCTTCACAGTTGGCAGTCTTCCTCTCTTCTAGAATTCCTCCTCAAGAATTCTGGTAGGATTCAGAATCCCCCTCCTTCTAGAACCCATCTCCTTAAAGCGTCCTCCCCAGAATCCTTTTCCTCTTAGAGCCCCTTCCCCAGAATCTTTTATCAAAACTTCCTTCCTTTTAGGGACTTCCCTGGTGGTCCAGTGGCCAAGACTTTGAGCTCCCAATGCAGGGGCCCAGTTTTGATCCCCTATCAAGGAACTAGATCCCAGGTGCCCCAATGAAGACCTGGTGCAGTCAAATAAATAAATAAATATTTTTAAAAAAAAAAAACTTTCTTCCTTTTAGAGTCTTCTCCTCCCAAAGTTCTCACAGAGCCCTCATCTTAGACTCCCTCTTTGCCTAAATGTCCCTCCATTCAGAGTCCCCTTACCCCTCTTTTCCCCCAGAATCTTCCTCTCCTCAGAACCCTACAATGCCTAGAATCCTCCTCCTTCAGAAGTTTTCTCTCCTCTAATCCACTTTTCCCAGAACTGCCCCCTGACCCCCCGAAACCATTATCACAAAATCTTCATCCCCAAACTTCCATGATGGCTATGACTCCTTGCTCCCCACGCAGGGGGCCCAGGTTCTATCTCTGGTCTTGGAACTAGAACTCGCATGCCGCAACTCATGCACAAGGAAGATCAAAGATCTCTGTGTAACTAAGACCTGGCACAGCCAAATAATGTTTTAAAACAAAAAAAACCAAAATCTTCATCTTTCTCAGCGCCCTCTCAAAATCTACCTTGCCCAAGAATTCCCAGTCCTCCCACCCCATCTGAAAAAACCTCAAGATGGGGTAGCCCCTTGCTCCCCACTGTTCAGGAAGCTCCCTTCCCAGCCAGGAGCTTCCCTTCAGGTGCAGACAGGAGTCTGCTGCCTCAGTTTCTCTTGCAGCACTGGGTCTGGGGTCCAAGGTTCAAAGGGGTGTGGTGGCTCACGGGTGCCTGGAGGGCTGAAACAGAGTGGCGATTGGTGGGCGAGTCTGGGGCCACAGGGAGGAAACTGCAGCTCAGAGTCCAGCTCCTAAAGAGTGAGAGAGGGAGAGCGGGGAGGGGCCGGGGAGACAGGCAGAAAGGACACAGAAGCTGACCTGGAGGGACCCACAGATCTACAGACACACAGCACCAGAGAGACAGGCACACATGGAGAAGGCAGAGACTGGACCAACGGAGGAGAGGAAAAAGAAGAGAGACATCGGGTCAATCAGAGATGAAGCCAGAACTCACAAGTGACAGAGGCAGACAAGCCAACGCTCAGAGAAAGAAGTCAGCAGGTACAGGCAGGCATGAAAATTCCAAGACACTTGTTGCAGAAATAGGAGAAAGGACAGCAAAGACTCCCAAATAAGGACCTGGACTGCCTCATGGGGCTGTGTGGGGGACAGGGGACGCTTTTAAACTCTCCAGTCTCTCCAGGATGATCCTCATAGCCTTGCTGAGTCTGGTATCTTGATTGGGGGAAAGGAAGGGAGGAGAGTTCTCTGACCCATGACCTCCCTACTCTAGCATCACCATCTCCCTCAGCCTCTGGGAGTACACTTCCAAGTATCTATGGATTGAGTAGTGATGGAAAGGCAGGGAAGGGGCATTTCCTCTCCCCCATTCCCGTTTTCCAACTTGCTCCCTCTCTCCGTACCTCTTGTTTCCAGGACCCCAGGTTGGAACCAGAGAAAGTCTGGGGGTGGGCAAGGTGCCCATGTGGCCTCTCTGGACCACCCTCCTGCTGATGCTGCCCTTGGGAGGCCTAGGACCACCCCTCTGCCCGAGGGAGCCTTTTTACTTCCTCATTGCCATCACGAAGATGCTGGTGAGGAGGGAGGAAAGAACCAGCAGACAGGGGCAGGCTAGTTAAGGAGTGGGGTGGGTGGCATGTTGGTCTCTCTCTGTCCAAGATCTGATTTTCCTCCCTACCCCACAATTACAGGAAAAAAAAAATGCTGGCAGTCTCTACACCCCAGATAATCTGTTGGTGAGTTGGTTACTAAGGTTGGACATTTAGGGAGAATCCACTAGCTCAGGACACACAGGAGGCCAGGAGGCAGGCAGGCTGTTATTCTGGCTATCCAATTCCTGATCCACCCCCAGCCTTAACAAATGTATTTTGTTCACAGCTGTCTGTAACGCCTAGTACAGTGACTGGCACATAATGGCAACAAAAGATGATAATGATGACAGCTATTTTTTTTTCCCATTTATTTTTTTTTTATTACTTTTGCCATACAATGACATGATATCGCCATGGGTTTACATATGCTCCCCCTCAAAAATATATTTATTTGCTTGGCTGCATTGGGTCTTAGTTGTGGCACCTGGAATCATTCATTGTGGCACACAGGCCCAGTAGTTGCCTCTCAGCATGTGGGATCTTAATTCTCAGACCAGGGAGCAAACCCTTATCCTGTATATAGGAAGGTGGGTACTTAACCACTGGACCGCCAGTGAAGTCCCAGTAACAGCTATTCTTACATAGTTTCTTACTCGGTGCCAGGTACTGTTCTAAATGCTCTAAGTGTATTGACCTTTTTTTGGGGGGGGGGGCGTGATCTTAGTTCCCTAACCAGCGATTGAACCCTGGGCCCCCAGCAAAGAGCAAGTGCGGAGTCCTAACCCCTGAACCACCAGGGAAGTCCTAAGCATATTAGCTTATTGCCCCTACAAGGTAAACAGGGCTGTCATGTATGGATGTGAAGGCTGTACACTGCACCTAAAGGTCCCACACCTACAAGGACAGCATTCTCATTCTGGATGTATTTGTCAGTTTCCAGCGGATGGCAGTAAAGTATCTTGTTCTAACAAAATGAGTACGTGGAAGCATTAAGGAAAGATCTTTTTCTAACTTACAGGGGTTCACTTCTAGTAGAGGTAGGGATTATTCAGAACTCCATTTACAAATGAGAAAACTGAGGCTTAGACTGGTGAAGGGCTTGTCCCAGGCTACAAGTCAGTGTGGGGGTAAGGACTTGAGATCAGCCCTTGCCCAGAGACACCATATCACTCTATCTCCACAGGTGTGTCCTGCTGAGACTCTCCGATGCTTCCAGCTGGAGCTGTCTGTGATTGGGTTTGAGGAGGGCCCATCCGTGGGGATCGCTGTGTTCCGCCTACAGCGCCTACTGGATGCCCTGAGGTCCCGGCTGTGGGTGACTGGTCAGGGCCCTTGTCCACCCTGCGAAGGACACTCTCAGAGACCAGTCCCTCTTTTTCTGGCCAAACTCTTGGAGTTATTACAGGGGACTTGTGCTCGGGACCTGCCCTCAGCATAAACTTCAGAGGAAGTCTCCCTGGTACTCCCAAAGAGGCCCACGTGGGGAGGGAGAGGAGACTTGATCTCCAGCCCCAGTTCCTAAACCCTAAGCCTTCTCCTTCTAGGCCAGAAGACTTTACCTGGAACCCCAGGAGCCAGAGAGGTAAGAAGGAAGAAAATAAGGTGAGATGTGAAGCTTGAAATCTCTGACCTACTGGGGCAGGAGGTTGGATAAATTACCCCACTTTACCCCATTGTTCACCCTGTCTTTCAGATACTTCCTCCTCTCTCTGCTTCCAGGAAGGGACAATGCACACTTGTCCTCTAACCTCATCCCCATCCCTTCAGGAGAGGAAGTCTTGTGGCTCATATCTCTGGCTATAAATAATCACCTCTTGGAGAACTTTTAAATACTGCTGGTGGCTAGGTCCTAGTCTGGAGAACTTGACAATTGGTCTCTGGTGAATCCTGAACATCTGTATTTTAAAAGTCAACTTTGTTGAGGAATAATTTACATACAGTAAAAGGAGAAGGAAATGGCAGCCCACTCCAGTACGCTTGCCTAGAAAAATCCCATGGATGGAGGAGCCTGGTAGGCTAAGTCCATGGGGTCGCAAAGAGTCAGACACGACTGAGCGACTTCACTTTCACTTTCTTTTACTTTCAAAAGGTACCCATTTAAATAAAAATTATTTATTTCACTGTGCTGTGTCTTAGTTGTGGCATGTAGGATCTACTTCCCTGACCAGGGATCGAACCCTTGCCCCCTGCATTGGGAGCATGGAGTCTCAGCCACTGGACCACCAGGAAGCCCCAAAGGTACCCATTTTAAGTGTACATTTCAAAAGGTTCTGACAAATATATATAAATATATATATATATATATATATCCACATTTCAATGACCCCAAAGCATTCTTTTATGCCTCTTCCCAATCAGTCTCCATCTCTAGCCTTAGAGACTGACTAATCTGCTTTCTGTTTGTATACATTGGTTTTGCCTGCTCTAGAATCTTGTATGAATGGAATGATACTGTACATATCCTAGTATCTGGCTTCTTTCACTCAGTGAATGGTTTTGATATTCATTCATGTACATTATCAGTGGACTGTTATTATTCCAATGCATGTATGTATTGCAACTTGTTTATTCCTTCTCCTCATGATGGACATTGGGTTGTTTCCTGTTTGGGGCTACTATGCATTTCTCTTATCTTCTCAACTGTTCTCATGTGCTGCCAGATGGAGAGTTGAGAACCACTGATACACCAAGAAAGAGTTTTCCAAAGAGAGAAAATGATGTTTCCCTCTCTTTCCTGGAGTAAATGCAGAAGTGTCAATAGGCATTTTTATGTGGAATCCTATTCTAAAAAACTGCTATTTAAAGGAACCAGGCTTAGGGACTTTGATAGTGGTCCAGTGGCTAAGACTCAATGTTCTTCGTGCAGGGGGCCTGGGCTCCCTCCTTGGTCAGGGAACTAGATCTCACATGTCTGAACTAAGAGTTCACAGGCCAGGACTAAATATCCCACATGCTACAACAAAGATTGAAGACCCTAAGTGCAGCCACTAAGAACCCTGTGGCTGAATAAATAAATACATATTTAAAGAAGAAAAAAAAGGAAGCAAGCTTATAGAAAAAGAAAATTTTTGTGTGCCACTGTCAGCCCACCAGTAACTCATTCCCCTGTAACTAACTAGGTATATATTAAATTTCTGTAAATTGAATCCAGATGTCTCATTGCTTATGTGGGAATTTTAGCAAGGTGTTCTAAAAGCTCCCAATTTTTTTTCCCCCTCCATCAGGTTAATTTTTATCTCTCCCTGATGCCTGTTCTCTCTGACAAATAATTCAGTTTAGTTTAGTCATTCAGTCATGTCTGACTCTTTGTGACCCTATGGACTACACCATGCCAGGCTTCCCTGTCCATCAACAACTCCCAGAGCTTACTCAAACTCATGTCCATTGAGTCAGTGATAACATCCAACCATCTCATCCTCTGTCGTCCCCTTCTCCTCCTGCCTTCAATCTTTCCCATCATCAGGGTCTTTTCAGTTCTTCGAATCAGGTGGCCAAAGTACTGGAGTTTGAGCTTCAGCATCAGTCCTTCCAATGAACATTCAGGACTGATTTCTTTTAGGATTGACTGGTTGGATCTCCTTGCAGTCCAAGGGACTCTCAAGAGTCTTCTCCAACACCACAGTTCAAAAGCATCAATTTTTTGGCGCTCAGCTTTCTTTATAGTCCAACTCTCATATGCATTCCATATGACTACTGGAAAAACCATAACCTTGACTAGACAGACCTTTGTTGGCAAATTAATGTCTCTGCCTTTTAATATGTCTAGGTTGGTCAAAGCTTTTCTTCCAAGGAACAAGCATTTTTTAATTTCATGGCTGCAGTCACAAATAATTACTAACACGTAAATTCACATTTCAGCCCACTTAGGGAGATTGCAAAGGAAAACAAAGGCTTTGAGGTTACCTAAACTTTGGGGAGGAGTCTTAGGTCTGCTGCTTTTCAATTTTTTTGGCTGTCTAAGTCCCTAAGTCGGGTCTGACTCTTTGGAGACCCCCATGGGCTGTAGCCTGCCAGGCTCCTCTGTCCATGGGATTTCTCAAGCAAGAATACTGACATGGGTTGCCATTTCCTTCTCCAGGGTATCTTCTCCACCTAGGGATGGAACTTGCATTGCAGGAGGATTCTTTACCACTGAACCACCAGGGAATCCCATCCAGTTCAGTTCAGTTCAGTCGCTCAGTCGTATCCGACTCTGCGACTCCATGGACTTCAGCACGCCAGGCCTCCCTGTCCATCACCAACTCCTGGAGTTTACTCAAACTCATGGTCCATTGAGTCAGTGATGCCATCCAACCATCTCATCCTCTGTCGTGCCCTTCTCCTCCTGCCTTCAATCTTTCCCAGCATCAGGGTCTTTTCAAATGAGTCAGTTCTTCGCATCAGGTGGCCCATCCAGTTACATATATAATTTTTCTGAACTTAGGTTACCTCGTCTGAGAAATAGGGGTATCTACCTCCTAGGAATGTATCAGAGGCTGTAAGATAGAATCTGACTTATTTGCAAATTTGTTACTATTTGCTAATTCCCTGCTTCCTCACGGTTTAGCACACCGCGTTAGACATCTGGACTAAATTACTTCTGGCTAGAAAAGGCCGATCAGAGGGGAGTTAACACATGCCTACTTGACCCTCCGAAAATGTCGGCTCCACGCCCTACTTGAAGAAATCTCTGCCACTCTCGATATGGCGTCCTGAAGTACGTCATCGGGGACGAGCCTCGGAAGTCTCGCGTTAGGCGGGCGGGGCCAAGGGGTAGATTCTCGCGAGAGGGTACGTCAATCCCAGTTAGGCGTCGTGTGAACAGCGGCTGGTATCGAAGGCTAAGGAGTCGCAAGAGCGGTGAAGCGGTGGGTTGGAGGCCGTGGTGGCAGGCCGGGGGTTGCTGGGAGCCAGGAAGGCGTAGAGACTGTATTAGGAACTCGGGAGGTATGGCAGGTGACGTTGGAGGGGGAGGTTCTCTTTTGGGTTCACGGTTACCAGAACAAGGCTGCCGGAAGTGCTCTTAGAAGGTTTTCTTCCCGTGAACCCTAGGGGAAACTGAGGCTCGGGGTGGGATTCCGAATTGGGGGTTGCGCTGAGGCCGCCGTCTTTCCCTGCTAGCAGAAGATGTCGGACAGCGAGGACAGCAACTTCTCCGAGGAGGAGGACAGCGAGCGCAGCAGTGACGGCGAGGAGGCCGAGGTCTGTGGCCGGGATGCTGGAGGAGACATGGGGCCTGGGGACAGAACCAGGGCAGAACGGCTCCTGTAGGAACTTAGAGAGGATCAGGACGAGCTCTGGTCTCTGGGAGCTTACAGGTTGTCGGGAGGGCGAGAGAGGGAGAAATAGGCAAGCCCAAGTCAAGCAGAAGCACAGGTGCTGGAGGCCTTGGATATTCCAGGTACAGTGAGATAGCAAGTGATGTTTTTGAAGGACTTGACATATAGTCAGAAGTATTAGTTTTTATTTTTAGGTATGCTCAGTCATTGGAGAAATATACTTTTAGTGTTTACTACATGCACAATTCTTAACCCTTGGGCTAAACCAGTAAACAAAGCAGGTTTTTAAAAAAAATCTTTCTTTGCTCTGGTGAAGGTAAACAAACATAGCTGATGAGTAAGTCATTTATTAAGCTAGAAGACACTGGAGAAACAGAGTAGGGGAGGGGACTAGGGAGTCCTCGTTGAACTTCCAGTAGGACCATGGTGCACCTGGGAGGGTGACGTTTGGCGGTGATGGAGTGAGTCATGTCATGTGCAGGAAGAGTGTTCCCATCAGGGTGAAGAGCAAGTGCAAAGTTGGGAGCATGTCTGTGGTGGTCAGAAAGTAACAGGGAGTCCAGTTTGCCGTATCAGAGAGCAGCATAGCACTAACAGTTCATGTCAGATCTTGAAGGCTGTGGTGAGAAATTTATCCTTAACTGAGTGAGATGAAGCCATGAAAAGTTTTTGAGCAAAGGAGGTGTGTGATCTAATATTTTGAAAAGATCACTGTGGTTTTGGGTCTGTTGAATGTCAGTGTTTCAGGAACCAAATACAGACGTTCCCTAGGACATATCTGATTGTAGATATTCTTTTATCCTGCTATTAGCCTCTTACTTATTTTTGATTTATTCATTTGTTGAACAAATGAATATTTGAGCACCTTCTGCTCTGTTTCGGAGACTTCCTAGGTGTTAGGGAGAGTGGAACAAGGCAAATTGCTGCTTTCACAGAGTTTTAGTAGGCAAACTCTACAAAGGCAAATCATTTAGTAGGCAATGATTACAGACTAACAAAGAGATGACACTATGAGTATAGAAATGCCAGTTTATTGTTAAAGTTAGTTGCAACACTTATAAAAAATTTTATGTGAAAATCAGGTGAGGCCCACAGCAGGTCTTTGCTCAAAAAGTGGCACCCCCACCACCTTTTTTTTGGCTGTACATGGCACATAGGATCTTAGTTCCCTGCCTAGAGATCAAACCCATGCCCCCTGCACTGGAAGCTCAAAGTCTTAACCACTGGATCATGAAGGAAATCCTGACATCCACCTTTAAAACTGGGAATTTCTCTAGTTCCCAGAGTATATTAATTGCCATTTGTCATCATACAAATTTAAGAAAAGGAAAATTTCATAACCTGGGTTCTGGAAAACATCAGATAGATGGAAAGTGCCATAGGCTTCCCTTAAACTGCCTCATTTACTTATGTTTCCTGCTTGCCCACTTGCAGGCATTTGATTGTCAATCCTTGTCGTGCTCTTTGAGGAATCCTTAGCTTGCCAGAACGGGAATGGGGCAAATGGGAAGATGAGAAGAAAGGCCTTTGCTTCAAGCTGTCTCACTGGGTCCTTGGCCCTCTGACTCATGGCTTCAAGACACTGGTCTTGTGGTTAAAGCCTGGCAGTAATGAGACCAGGATCCCCAGTTCCTTTTCCTGGCTGAGGCAGTGTGGTTTGTACTGTGCACGTCTCACTTCCCTAACACCACATCAGGCTTTTTTTTTTTTTCCCACATCAGTCTTTTAACTCACCTGCTGGCTCACCAGTAAAGGCAGGAGGGCAGTGTGAGGGCTTTCCTCACCTCCAGAGATAGGTCTGACTGGGCTTTATATTTTTATTTTAGTTGTGCTGGGTTTTTGTTGTGGCACAGGCTTTCTGTAGTTGTGGCTTGTGGGGGCTTCTCTTGTGTGGAGCGTGGACTCTGGTTGTGGCACATAGGGTCTGGTGCAGGCAGGCTCAGGACTTGCGGGACTTGGGCTCAGTTGCTCCCTGGCATGTGAGATCTCGGTTCCCTGACCAGGATCAAACCTGCATGCCCTGCTTTGTGAGGCTGATTCTTAACCACTGGACCACCAGGGTTTAAGACAGCCAGGTGTTGACGTGGTCTTTAAAGGACTGGCTCCTGTGAATAGACAGGTGTGTGTGTGCTAAGTCTCTTCAGTCATGTCCGACTCTGCGACCCCATGGACTGTTTGTGGCCCACCAGGCTCCTCTGTCCTTCTCCAGGCAAGAGTCCTGGAGAGGGTTGCCATGCCCTCCTCCAGGGAATCTTCCCGACCTAGGGATCAAACCCAGGTCTCCTGCATTGCGGGCAGATTAATTACCATCTGAGCCACCAGGGCAGCCCTAGATAGACAAGTAGAGATGGCAAATAATGAGCCACCATTGAGGCAGTTATCTGGTTCATGATTCAGCTTAGTTCCATCACCAGGGATTAAACCAGTACCCCTTGCAGTGGAAGCACAGAGTCTTAACCACTAGACAACCAGGGAAGTCCCTGAGTGACCTTCTTATTCATCCATTCAGCAAGCGTTCCTTGAGTTCCTGTTATGTTAGGATCAGTCTCCCTCATGAGCTCTGTATTGAGGTCGAGATAGTTTATAAGCCAATGGTTACTCGAGGGGATGCTGAGGATGGACTGTGTCAGAGCATATTCAAGCCGTGAAGTAACAGAGATAATAGTGAGAACTGTTTCCTCAGAGAATGAGGAGCCAGGTTTGGAAAGAAGACTGCTGGAACTGACCCAGGGCGATGATGCAGAGTTCCTAGAAATCAGGCTGTGGTCCTGATTTGAGTGAAAATAAGGGATACTATGGGATAGTCAGAATTCTGTTTTGAGCAAATACAATTGACCCTTGAACACAATGGGTTTGAATTGCTTGGGTCCAATTATATGTGGATTTTTTTTCAATAATGTATTATACCCCAGGTCCAAGATGGGTTAAATCCCGAGATGCATAATGGTGGATACTGAGAAACCCTGTATTTGAAGGGCTGCCAATAAGTTATGTGTGTATTTTTGACTGCATAGAGGGTCAGAGCCCCTGACCCCCATGTTATGTGAGGGTCAGCTGTATTTTTAAAGTCATCTTCTGTTCCCAGCCCTGGGCTGGGTGGTGTTGAGGACCTAGGAGTGTCTGAGCTATCTTGGGCCTTTCACTCAGGGAGCTAGCTCACGTGGTCAGGGTTGTGATGGTGGAAGCCCAGAGGGTTGTCAGCCTAGAGAATGTGCCTGACTCTCCCTGGTCGGGAGAGGGCAAGCATCACTTCCTGACAGAGAGTATTTTGACAGAAGTATGAGCAAGAGGCATTGGAAGGTGGTTTTTTATGCTGAGGACGGATGGTGGACAGTGCTAGGAGAGCATGCTGTAAGAGGTTCAGTGGTTTTGGACCTAGCGTTTAGGGGGGCAGCCTGGGAGGTGGCACGAGAGGGAAAGGCAGTGGACACAGTGTGCACTTCCACACCGGTCACTGGGGAGCTGGTTCTTGACCTGAGGGCAGTGAGGAGCCCTGGCTGTTTTAAGCAAGGGGCTAAATGATCAGATTCATGTTTTAGATCATAGTTTCCCAAGACTGTAGGATGCTTTCCAGGTGGGGAGTAATGAGAAGTGCTTTTAGATGGAATAAAAATAAGACCTGAAATCACATGGAATCATTTAGTAAGACAGTTATTTCCTTTTTATTTGTGCATCTTATCTTTTAATTGGGTCATAGAGAAAGTTTCATTTTAGTGCCTCTGTGTCTTGAATACCTTTCTGAAATTCGCTAGTCTTTGTGTTTGGCAGGGAGAACAGGCTTTATGCTTAGCCTGCAGGACGCAACATTATCATGTTGGAACTTAGTTAACATTATTTTTCTTTTAACTTTATGATTACTTTCCGTTTATAACAAGTGAAGTGATAGTTGCTCAGTCCTGTCTACTCTTTGCAACCCCATGGATAGTCAATGGAATTCTCTAGGCCAGAATACTGGAGTGGGTAGCCATTTCCTTTCTCCAGGGAATCTTCCCTACCCAGGGGTCGAATGCAGGTCTCCCACATTACAGGCGGATTCTTTACCAGCTAAGCCACAAGGGAAGCCCTATTTATAACAAGCTAACCTTTAGAGTTTTAACTTCTGAAATGTTTAAAAGCAAAAGAAGTGCCTCTTCAGTAAAATTTCCAGTGACTTTAAAGAAAAATACCAAATCAGTTGTTCTGATGTGGAGATGGTGAGAGGTCATGAAGTGAATGAGGGAAAGGTTAATGTTTGAGGACACTGGTATGAATCATTTCCTTTTGTGATTTGTATGAAAAGAGGGATTGGAGGTCAAGAGACAGGAAAGGAGGCTGGGCAAAGATTCAGCTTTAGAGGCAGTGTTCTGGCCTAGGCTAGGGGACTCTGAGGATGGAGAAGGGATAGATTGAAGAGGTAATGTTCATAAAGTAGAAAGATCAAGAGTTTGGTGCCTAGCGGGAGCTAAAGAAGGCTAGCATGGGTCTAGGGAAAGACCCTGAGGCCAGTTTGTGACATGGTGGATGTGAAGAGCTCAGAGGACATCAGGGGAAGGTATCCAGAGGGCTGTTGGCACATGAGGATGTCTAGTTCTGGGAGAAAGTTGGGGACTGGAGACAGATGGGGTTGTCATCTACAGAGACAGGAAGTGAGATCGTGGAAGATAAAAGGGTCACAGGGAGAGAGTGTACAGAGGGGAGAAGGAAAATGGGCCTTTGGCTGAACCCTGGCGATTGACACCAGCTTTGAAGGGTGAGCCCAGTAAAGGGATCCTGCAGAGGGGCAAGTGGAGAGGTTAGAGAAGAACCAGGAGAGAGTGATGCGGCAGATACCAAGGGCAGAGCATTTCCCTAGGGAGAGAGTAGTCAGCGGGGGTGAGAAGTCTTATGGGTAAGGACCAGAGACTGTCCACAGAATTAGCTATGGAAGGTGTTCAATGACCTTGGCAAGCAGTGTAGACTGGAAACAGATGTGGGAGTCATTGTCACAGAGATGTCACCACAGCCAAGGGAGTGGATGAGATGGCCTGGGGGAGTCGTAGTATAGAGAAAGACAGGAACCAAGGATCGAGCCTAAAGGAGAGATGGTGTTCACAGGCTCAGCAGAGGCTAGCAAGGAGGTCTAGGGGTGGGGGAGCCCAGGTCGGCTCCCAGATACTGGTTGGGTGGATGGTGGTGCTGTCACTGAGATAGGATGCTACCAGGGAGGCCCAGCCAGGGTGGATGGGCGTGTTCGCAGACCAGAGGGGGCAGTGATCGACCAGGCAGAGCTGAGGTCAGATTTAGGGATGTAGAGCATGGTGTCTGGATGAGGGATTCAGAACACTGTTTCCCCAACCCTCCCTGAACCTGCAGGTAGAGGAGGAGCGGCGGAGTGCAGCGGGCAGTGAGAAGGAGGAAGAGCCCGAGGAGGAAGAGGAGGAGGAAGAGGAGGAAGAGTATGATGAGGAAGAGGAGGAGGAAGATGACGACCGGCCCCCCAAGAAACCTCGCCATGGTGGCTTCATTCTGGATGAGGCTGGTATGTGACAGGGCCAGCGAGTGCTGAGCAGACAGACACTGGGCTTCCACCTTGGGTTCTGTTTCTCCGGTGTATTATACCTGTTAAACTTTTTCTTTTGGTAAACATCAGACACTCAACGGTAGGATAGTATATGGTGCCCTGTGTGCCACCAGTAGTGAACAGCTCGATGCTGCACTTGTTATATGTATTCCTCCTCACTCCCACCCACTACCAGAAGGTGTTGAAAGGGAAAGAAAGAAAGTGAAGTCGCTCAGTTGTGTCCAACTCTTTGCGACCCCATGGGCTGTAGCCTACCAGTCTCCTCCATCCATGGGATTTTCCAGGCAAGAATACTGGAGTGGGGTGCCATTGCCTTCTCCAGGAGACCTTCCTGACCCAGGGATTGAACCCGGGTCTTCTGCATTATAAGCAGATGCTTTACCATCTGAGCCACCAGGGGAGTCGGGAGAAGGTGTTGAAGCAAATCCCAAAGACAATTTTACCCCCAAATATTCCTCTGAATAACCTGTAAAATAGATCCTTTTAAAACACAGAATTAAAATACCATTGTCATGTTTTTCTAATGATATGTTGTGCTAGTCCTGAAAAGCTCAGGGGACCTAGAAGTAGGCAGCTGGACAGGGCAGCAGAGGTGGACAGATCCTGGCCTGGCTCTGCTCTTTTTCCCCAGGGGCCTTGGGCAAGTGGCTGCTTGTCTCTCTCAGCCTCTTTTCCTGTTCTGTACAAGGCAGCAGGCAGGTCCGCCTACTTCAGCAGAAATTTTTTCAGGGATTTGAGGGATCAAGCATGTAAATCACGTCAAGTTGGTGGCAACCCAAAATGTAATGGCCAGCGTGCAATAAGCCCTCAGAAAACAGGGTTGTTATTTATTCATGTTACAAAGGCCCACATCATATCTAACTGTTGTATAACTGCTTTTCTGTTCAACAATTGTGGAGGTGTATATAATGTAGATAGCTTAGGTTAAATGAGTTAAGTTAAATGTAAGGAAAGTTTTCTGAACATTTGGCAGGTCCTCAATAAATTTTAACTATTAGCATCATAATCATAGAAATATGTTTTTTCTGATGGCTGCTTAGTGTTCCATTCTAAAATGTGCTATATGAAACTAGTCTCTTGGTGGTCATTGAAGTTGTATGTAGTTTTCAGTAATGTAAGCAGCGTTGCCATGAATATCTTCATATATATTTAAACACACATATGCAAGTTATTACCTTGGCTAGGGGTTCTTAATCTTTTTTTGTGCTGTGGCCCCTTTTAGAGTCTGGTGAAGCCTATGGAAGTGTGAGTTCCCAGTACTTCTCAGAATCATGTTGTGAAATGAATTTTAAAAAAGTACATGGGATTCCAAAGAAAACAATTATAGTGAAATAAGGTTTCTAAATGTTAAAAGAACATTGTAATGTAGTTTTCTTTGACGAGCTAATGGTTAAGACCCTGCACTTCCACTGCAGGGAGCGAAGGTTCAATCCCTAGTTGGGGAAGTTCTGTATGCTGGGCAATGCAGCCCCCAAAAAAGAACACTGTGATGTATGTGCTGCTTTTTTAAGCACATTGGAAAAGCAAGGTTTAATGGAGGATCTGTTAATCTAATTTTGAAGTAGCAATGACTGTGAGTAATATTTTGAGGTATCTGTAGTTATACTATGCTATGAAAGTACCAGACTTTACTGCTTAACACTGCTGTGGTTTGTTGCCATTGTTCATGATTGATGTAAATACTTAGCGATTAGTGAAAATGAAGATGCAGTTTTTTCATCTAACATAGACCCTGCAGATTTTCTACATGGTAAATCCCTAAGTCAAACTGCTGGACAAAGGGGTTACTTTTTTTTTTTTTTTAAAGCTTTTTGATACCTTTGGCCAAATATAAGCTCCCAGAAAAGTCACACTGCTTGATACTCCCACCATCTGTACAAGTGATGCTTGTCCTGTGCTTGTTGCCTATGCCCAGGCAAAGGGAAGTGACTTGGAACACCACCCCTCATTTTCTTGGGACCCTCTTACCCGAGAGGAAACCAGAGACCAAAAGGGCAGGAGATGCCCTGGGTATTCCTGGTTCTCAGAGAGCTTCAGGCCTTTTCTCAAAGGCTGAGGGGGAAGGAGTCCTTGCTTAGAGAAAAGGTCTTAGCAGATGGGCTCAGATCAAGAGAGTGGATAGCATGCCATCTGACACAGATGGTGGTCACTAGGGACACCCACTTAGTGGCAGTGGGAGTGTCACTGGGTATTGCCTGTGGGACAGCTATGTGGCAGTGCCCGTTAACATTCACCATGCAGGGACCCTTAGAACCAGCAATTCCCTCTGAGGGAATTCACCCCCAGGTGCAGAAAGATACAAGAACAGATGCTCACTGCAGTCTGGTGTGCAGTTGCAAATGTTTGGTGACCTCAGTGCGCACTGATGGTTAGGGCCTGGCGTAATGAGCCCCGGGCTTCCCTGGTGGCTCAGCAGTAAAGAATCCACCTGCAATGCAGGAGCCGTGGGTTCGATCCCTGGGTCAGGAAGATCCCCTGGAGAAGGAAGGGGCAATCCACTCCAGTATTCTTGCCTGGGAAATCCCATGAACAGAGGAGCCTGGCAGGATACAGGTTATGGGGTTGCAAAAGAATCAGACATGACTTAGCAACTAAACCACAACAGCATAATGAACTACAGGACCGATAATCAGGTAGTAGTATATGAGGCATGTGCTGCTGTGGAAGAGCTCCAAGCTAGTCTTACTGCTTAAAAGAAAGAAGGTGAGACAGAACAATGGGTTAAAAAATTGTGTGGAGGGAAAACAGTAGTGGGGGGGTTTATAGGCATTTCTTATGTGTGGCCAGATTATCTCTAGACTAGAAGCTGGTCACCCAGTTGCATCTGGGAAAGGGGACTGAAAGGGCTTAGAAATTGGAGGGAGACTCACTGAACACTTATGTCTTTTGTACACTTTGGAATTTTTTGTCATGTCAAGTTTTTAGTGTAGTCTTTGATATGTGCAAAAGTAATGTAGCGAGGAGGTTAAGTGCATGGACCCTGGAGCCAGACTGCTTCTCAGGTACCAGTTGAGCGCCTTTGGACAAGTTCGATGACCTCTCTGTGTCTCGGATCCTTTACTGTGAAATTAGGAGGACAGTGTACCTCCCTTAGGGTGGCCAGGAAGATTCAGTGAGTAATCTGGCAAGTACTCAGGAGGGTCAGGGCACTTGGTACCCTCACATTAAGTGTTGGCTGTTAGAAATGTAAGAGAATAATAATAAAACCAACAAACCATGAATCCTGTCTTTAAAAAAAAAACAAACTATGTACCAGTCTTCCCTTAATAGTTAAGGGGGAACTTTTCTGCTTATTTGGATCTTGTTTTTAAAATGGATCTGTGGGTGGTGGGAGGGAGGAATGACTTTTAGAGTCAGGTGGATCCGCACATGCGACTGGCCCTGGGGCTTAAAGCAGCTCTGAGGCCTTGGGCGGGAGCCTCGCCTGTCCGAGCCTCGTGTCCTGATCTGGAAGCTGGGGTCCGTAGTACCTGTTGTCCGGAGGAGATGTCTTCTGGGAGCTGGTGTTGCGAGGTCACCTTTGCCCTGGCTGCACCCCTGACCACTCGGCACTCCCGTTTCAGATGTGGATGATGAGTATGAGGATGAGGACCAGTGGGAGGATGGAGCAGAGGACATCCTGGAGAAAGGTGAGGGGGGCCCCACCTCTGGGAGACCACCAGGGATGTGGCCGAGAGGGTCTTAAGAGCCCATCCCCCCGCCCCCCGCACTATCCAACCCCACACCCTCCTCACCTTGCTTCTTTCTGTCGTTGCCAGAGAGACCAGCTCTGCACCCTTTTCCTTTTAGGCCCATGAGTTGGGGGGTTGGGGGCTGTGGGGAGAGGACTCTGGGATCCCAGGGCCCCAATGAAACCCTTCTGGGGGTTGTGTGGCGGGGGCAGGCTGTATCCCAAGATACCCCCCACTTCTTGGGCCAGTGCCACCCCTTCCCTGTTATTTTCCGTTCTGTGCGCCTCATACATTTCGGCTTCTCCCCCTACCACCTGGTGCCTGGCCTTTACTTTTGATTTTCAACCTTCTTGTGTCCCTCCCTTCCCCTCTTCCCAACCCATTGATTGATTTCGCTGCTATAATTTGGCTCATACTTTGTCTGCCCTCGCCCACCACCACCACCACCACCACCACCACCACCACCACCACCACCACCACCACCACCTCCTCTTCCTCCAAGTAGAAGAGATTGAAGGTAAGAGTTTGAAAAGTGTGATTCCCCACCCTCCTCCCATATCCTGACATCTCCTCCTTCCTGCCTGTGACACCCTCCCTCACCCCTGACCCCTGTCCAGCCCTGGGGGCTCTGACTCATGCAGGGTCCACAGGCAGGGGGTTCTGGGGCCAGATTTGGCCTTGGAAAGTATGTGTGTGTTTATGTGTTCGTGTATGTGTGAGTGTTGTGGGGTGCAGGGGTGAAGGGCTGGGTTAGTGGGGTGGGACGGAGTTCAGGGTATGCTTAGACAGTGGTTGTGAGTAGCTATGAACAACTGGATGTCCCCAACTCCTGGGCCCCTCCCCCAAGGAGGACACTGGGAGCAGGATGCTGAGCGGGCCAGAACAGGGGCTGAGGGTTGGGGGTTTCCTCAGTGAGGTGTCTCCCGCCCCAGGACCCAACTCTGAGCCCCAATCCCCCACCGCTTTCTCCAGGACCCTGCTTTTCATCTCCCCTTACTCACCCTGTCTGCCCATTTCTTTGCAGCCTCCAACATCGACAATGTTGTCCTGGATGAAGACCGGTCTGGAGCTCGTCGCCTGCAGAACCTCTGGAGGTGAGCTGAGATGGGAAAGGGTGAGACCGGCTTCCATGGGGAGATCTGCGGGCAGGTCAACCCACACTCCTCTCCTCAACCTTCTCGTTCACTTTCTCTCACACACCCCAGGGACCAGCGAGAAGAAGAACTGGGCGAGTATTACATGAAGAAATACGCCAAGTCATCTGTGGGAGAGACGTAAGGGCGTGTGCTGGGCCGGGGTGGGGCTGGGAGCATGTGGTCCCTTAGAAGGGTCAGGGTCTGACAGACTCCTTCCTGCCTGACTGCCCCTCTCTCTTCAGGGTGTATGGAGGGTCTGATGAACTCTCAGATGACATCACCCAGCAGCAGCTGCTCCCAGGAGTCAAGTAAGAGGGTAGAACAGGAGGGCATAGGTGGGAATTTTTATGGGGTGATGTGCCCACATGGCTCACTCCCTGAAGTGAATCAGGTCACAGAGTTGCACAGACGGAGTGGTGGCTGGTGGGGAAAGAGGAGAATGGCAAGTTGGCGCTTTTCTCCTTCCTTCTGCCTGCAGATGGCAAGATGGAGAAGGGAGAGGGTGTGGCGGGAGAGGAAGAAGGGGGTCAGTGTGGTGATTTGTATGTTTCCCATGAGGAGATAGTTTTACTAAACTATCTTTTTCCTCTTCTGTCAGGGATCCCAATCTGTGGACTGTCAAATGTAAGGTGTGTGCCCTGGCCTCATGACTTGAGGGAGGCAGAGGAATGGAGAAGCGGCCTTGTCAGGGGAACTTACCTTCTGTCCTTCCTGGGTCTCCTTGACTTGTCAGTCTCTTGGTCCTTCTTTCTCTGCCTCTTCATTCTTCTCCTTCCCCCACCCTCTTCATCCCTTCCCCTCTCCCTCATTTAATGTCTCCTCCCAGGTTTTGTTGCTGTCTGTTCCTCTTGCTCTGTAACCCCTCCATCTCTCTTGTTCTTCTCGCTCTCCTGATTGTTTTTTCTTTCTTTGACCACACTGTGTAGTTTGTGCAGTCTTAGTTCAACCAGTGGTCGAACCCAGGCCCCCCGGCAGTGAGAGCACTGAGTCCTTTCTAACCACTGGACAGCCAGGAAAATTCCCGCTGTCTTACTTTATCTTTTGCCCAATGAGATTGTCTTTCTTTATTTTTTTAATTGAGGTGTAATTGACTTAATGATATTATGTAAATTTCAGATGTACAACATAGTGATTTGCAGTTTTTAAAGATACTGCTTTCGTAGTTATTATAAAATATTGGCTATGCCTCTTGTGCTGGGCAGTATATCCTTATAGCTTTATTTTATTTTATACATAGTAGTTTGTAGCTCCTAATCCCTTACCCCTTCCTGCCCTCCCTGACTCTATCTTCCTTGCTGCTCTCTCCTGCCCACTTTTCTATGTCCTATTCTCCGTCTTGTCATCTCTCTTAAGCCTGCCTTTATTCTTCCAGATTGGGGAGGAACGGGCTACAGCCATTTCCTTGATGCGCAAGTTCATTGCTTACCAGTTCACAGACACGGTAAGTCGGATAGGCAGGCAGCCTTGGGGTGAGAGATGGGTAAAGCCCAGAGTGAGAGACAGAACAGGTTCAGGGGTACTGGGTACCCCAGCTGAGCAGCACTGCAGTGAACTGCTTCAGCTAGAAAATGACCCTTTTCTGGGTTGAAAGGTTCTTTTATGTCTGCTGAGGTGCTGTCTTCATTCTCTCTGCATTTCTGGCAGGGTTCCCCAGCCCCTGCGCCCCTCTGAAAGTCAACCATCTAGCTTCCTGAGCTTTTTCTGCCTGAGAGTGAGTTCTTCCTGTTCACCAACCCTGGTGGGCAGCTGTCACCCTCTTACTGTTTGGTTGGGAGTCCTAGCATAGGGCAGTGTGGCTAAGTGTATCACAGAACAGGCCTGTCAGGAGAATTCCTTCCTTCTCTTTTTCAGTGTTACCAAAGTCCATTGAGCCCCTCCTCTGGGCTGGTCCCGGCATTCGGAGATGCTGAGGGTACAGCAGTGACCATGCCAGAGCTAATCCCTGCCCCTTTAGGGCTTGCTTACGTGCAGCACACAAAACATGAAGTAATGCTGGCTGCATGCCGGGCAGCAGATGCTGCAGGAAGGGCACACATCTGTCTTTAGACTGTTGAGTTTTGAATCCTGCCCCTGCGGCTTCCTCTATGACCTTGATCAGGCCGCTTCCCCTCTCTGCGCCCCTTGCTTGCACCTCAGCATCTTTAGAATTAAGTTATCTTTGAACATGTCCAACTCTAAGCCAGGGCTTGTTCTACAGCTTGTGTTCAGTACATGTAATTCTTTTCAGAGGCGTAATTGTTAGTTTTGGAACCAAGGCGTGCTGACTGGTAACTTTCTCACTGAATGTAATTTGTGTTAGACCAAGTGCGTTGCTTTTACCTGCCAGAGCAGTGGGTGTGTGTCAGTGGGACCAGTGGACAGTTGCAGGATGTGCAAATCGTGGTTTTAAATGTGCTCAGACTTCTGCTTTGTGCCCTGGGCAAGATTCTAGTAACCCCATTTGAGATAGGACTGAAGTGGTACATGTATATCATAAAAGCCAAAATCTCTCCATACCCGAGTCCCATTTTCCAGAAGTAATTATTGTTGGTTTGTGTGCCTTGGCTTCATAGGTGGCTCAGTGGTAAAGAATCTGCTTGCCGATGCAGGAGCCACAGGAGATGGGGGTTCGAACTCTGGGTTGGGAGGATCCCCTGGAGGAGGAAATGCAACCCACTCCAGTGTTCTTGAGGGGAAAATCCCATGGACAGAGGAGCCTAGCGGGCCACAGTCCATGGGGTTGCAGAGTCGAACATGAGTGAGGGACTGAGCACACAATCTTGTGTGTCTTCCCAGACCATCTTCTCTGCATACTGAAAAATGTGCTGTGTGCCAAGTCACTTCAGTTGTATGACTCTTCGTGACCCCATGGACTGTAGCCTGCCAAGCTTCTCTGTCCATGGGATTCTCCAGGCAAGAATACTGGAGTGGGTTGCCATGCTCTCCTCCAGGGGATCTTCCTGACCCAAGGATTGAACCCAAGTCTCTTAACGTCTCCTGCATTGGCAGGCGTATTCTTTACTGCTAGCACCACCTGGGAAGCCCCATTTTGGGTATGTGTATTGTCAAAACCAGGAAAACATGGAATTAAAAACTTGAATTTCTATGTTTAAATCTAATACCTAATAGGTATTTTAAAAAATAAAATAGTATCATATACATATCATTCTGCAGAGAGCCTTTCCTCAGCACCATGATCATCTTTCTATGCCTAGGAAACGTAAAGTTGTTTCCATTTTTTGCTATTATGAACAATAATACTGAAACAGTCTAGTTGCTTTTTTAAAAGTCGAAATGTAATTCACATACCATATGAAAAGATATTGTTGGATTTGATGTTCTGTTTCATTAAAGGTTTTTGTATCTATGTATATAAGGGATTTAGTCTGTAGTTTTCTTATGTTGTCTTTGGTTTTGGTATCAGGGTAATATTGGAGTCATAGGACTGATTGGGAATGTCCCCCTTCTATTTTTTGGAAGCTTTTGTGAAAGAGTGGTGTTAATTTTTAGATCTTTGGTAAATTTCACCAGTGAAGCCATCTGGGCTTTGAGTGAGTGGTGTGTGTGTGTGGTTTTTTATTATTAGTTCAAAATTGTTAGCTTGTATAGATTTATTAAGATTTTCTGTTTCTTTTTGAGTCAGTTGTAGTAGTTTATGTCTTTCTACAAAAAAGAAACGTTCATTTCATTAGGTTATCTAATTTACTGGCATGCAGTTATTCATAATATGCCTTAAAATTCTGTAAATTTGGTTGGTAGTAATGTCCTCTCTTTCATTCCTGATTTTGGTAATTTGAGTTTTTTCTCTTCTTTTCCTTGGTCAGTCTGGCTAAAGATTGGTCAAATTTATTGGTCTTTTCAAGCAACCACCTTCAGTGGTAGTCTTCCCTATTGTTTTTCTAACCTCTGTTTCACTTATTTCCAGATTGATCTTTGTTTCTTCCTTCTGCTTCCTTTGGGATTAATTTCCTCTTTCTTTTCTGTTTTCTTAAGGTGGAAATTTAGGTTATTGATTTGAAAAAATTTTTAAGTTGCTGTTTACAGGTGTAAATTAATCTCTAAGCATGTTTTTTCCTATGATAATGAGTGCAGTGAACATCCTTTTGATGTGGTCATTGCACAACATGTTTCTGTGGATTAAATCTCTAGAAGAGAGCTTGCTGAGGTGGCAGTCATTCCTCGACTAGCAGTCATGTCTCACTGTGTCTGCCCACCCGCTTGGCCCTCCAGCCCCTGCAGATCAAATCGGTAGTGGCACCAGAGCATGTGAAGGGTTACATCTACGTGGAGGCCTACAAGCAGACCCACGTGAAGCAGGCCATCGAGGGCGTGGGTAACCTGCGGCTTGGCTACTGGAACCAGCAGATGGTGCCCATCAAGGAGATGACGGATGTGCTTAAAGTGGTGAAGGAGGTGGCCAACCTGAAACCCAAATCCTGGGTCCGCCTCAAGCGGGGCATCTACAAGGATGACATCGCTCAGGTGCCTGGGGCTGGGCTGGGGCAGCTGAGGAGGACAGGGCTCTCTGTTCTATCCTCCCTTTCCTTTGCTTTATCCTTTCCAGCCCTCTAATTAGTCAGAGGGCAGAACCCCACTCAGGTCAGGTGAAGCTGAGTCTGGACTTTGTTGCAAACACATAGGAAATGGAGGACCATCTTCCGTGGGTGTTCGATGAGCAGTAAGTAGTGATCTGAAGATGCTGAGGAGGTGAGCCATGTGAAGTTCCCAGGGAAGAGGTGTGGCAGAAAGCAGCATGTGAGCCAGGACCATCCCTGGGTGAAGCAGAGTGAGCGAGGGTGAGAGTGGCAGGAGATGAGCTCAGGGAGGCAGTGGAGGCCTGTGGCCCATCCAAGAACTTTGCCTTTTACTGGAGTAAGATGGGAGGCTCCAAGGGAAGCTTGGATTTTAGTAGGATTACTCTGCTGACTACATGGAGATTAGACCACTGATTCTCAAGCAGGAGTACCCCCAGGGGACCTTTCACATAGAATGGAGACATTTCTGGTGGTTTTAACTGGGAAGTGAGTTGATTCTAACATCCAGTGGATGGATGCTGCTAACATCTGACAAGGCCTGAGACAGCCCCCCACAACAAAGGATTACCTGGCTAAGGAAACCCTGCAATAGACAAGATTGGGCCACAGAAGCAGGGAGACCAGTGAGGAGACTGCTGTCTGGGTTGCAGGTGATGGTGGACAGGACCGAGATTGCAGTAGTAGAGGGAGAGAAGAGGTCAGAATTGTTGAAGGCAGAGCTGACAGGTTTGCTTCCAGGTTGGATGTGGGTGTAAAAGAAAGATAGGAGTGAAGAACGCCTCCCAAGTTGTGTGCCTGAGCAAAAGGAAGAATGGGCGGGGCCTGTGGGGAGAGGAGCAGGTTTGGAGGCAATCAGGGGGTTAGCTGCAGTTACGCTGGGTTTGACGGACCTTTTAGACATCCAGGTGGAGTTGTCACCTTAGCAGTGGGTACTTAATTTCAGGCTAGAGGGAAGACAGGCTGGAGAATGAGTCTGGAGGAGTTGTCGGCAGTTTCATTTCCTCTCATCATGCTCTGTCCCTGGCCCTTCCTGGCATCTCCTTGCCCTCCCTATGTCTGGAGTTGGGGAGGGAAGGCTGGGGCCCTGCTGACCTCCCGACTGGACTTCTCAGGTGGATTACGTGGAGCCCAGTCAAAACACCATCTCCCTGAAGATGATCCCACGCATCGACTATGACCGCATCAAGGCCCGCATGAGCTTGGTACCCTGGGGGTGTGCTGCTGGGGGCGGGGAGGGAGTGCTTGATCCCTGCTGGTGGCCAAGCCCTCATCCCTCACCCTTCCCATCCATGCCTCTTTTCCTACACAGAAAGACTGGTTTGCCAAAAGGAAGAAGTTTAAGCGGCCCCCACAGAGGCTGTTTGATGCAGAAAAGATCAGGTGAGTGTCCTTGGGCTGGGCTGGGTGCCCAGATCTGTGGTGTAGGATGTCCCTTTGCAGGTTCTCCTGTAGAGCTAGGCTCCCAGAGCCATCAAGGGTTTAAGCTTATGAGTGGTTAGCTTGGTAGTATAGTATAGCCTTAGTCAAGTTATTTAACATACTTGTGCCTCAGAGTTTGCTCTGCTGCAAAGATCAGTAAGAGTAACCCCTGCTTCCTAGGTTTGCACTGAGACTCAAAAGAATTAATATGTGTGTGTGCTCAAAATAGCACTTGGTACCTAGTCAGTGTGATGAATGGTATCACTTATTGAAATGAGATTTAATGACACATCAGGCCTTATAAAGTCTCTTTCCCTGATCTCCTAATGCCTGGACACCTCAGGTAGGGGTACAGAGCCCCTTCTGCTCAGGACATCTCTGTCCCCCTCCCCCTCCCCCTCCCCAGCTGGGTAGACCACTGGAGCACCCCAGGGTTTCCATTGTCCCAGGGCTGCTGGGGGCTCCAGCGGGGAGGGCAGGCAAGGAGGAGATGGAGAAACAAAAGCAGCTAGTGACATTTGCCCTCTGGTGCTGCTCTGGAACACATCCTGAGTGTGAGCAGCCAGTTTTTCATTCTGATAAAGGCTGGATTATAGAATGAGCCTTTTGATCTGCCAGGCTGGGCTAATGCCTCCAGGCCAGGCCAGATTAATACTTCACATGCCTGAATTGGACTCATTTACAGCAGTGGTCTCCCCCCAACTGGAAAACCCCTTATTGAGAACAAACCAGAGTGGCCCTTCCCTGCCCCGCAGCCATCGGTCTGACACTGCCCAGACCTGCCCAGCTGAGCACACTGGAACCCCTCTCCCCAGATGCGCAGTGTACATAAGATAGGAGGAACCCAACCTGCTCCTCACACTCCCTTTTCTGAGAAGTGGACAGCTTTTCCTCCCCACTCTAACAGCATGAGGCAGGATCTGAGGGCCCCCCTGCTTCATCCCACATGCAGGCCAGTAGAGTTGAAGCACAGGCTTGGGAGTCCTAACCCCTGCATTTGAACCTTGACTCTTAGATTCATAGGCTTGGCCACCTTGGCCGTATTGTGTACCCTCCCTGAGCCTCATTCTCTCACTTTCTTGGAAAATGAGGGTCATATTACTGATGTCATGGGCCTTGGAGAGGAGTCAGTGAGGTCACGTGTGTATGAGTGTTAACTGTTAGCATGGTCTGATACTTTGTCTAGCTCGTGCTCACCGAGTGAGTGCCTGCTGTGTGCCAGGCACTATTACAGGGTAAATAGTGAATAAAAGATGCTAAGTCCCTGCCCTTCTGGAGCTGCCATTCTAGGGAGGTGTATCAAACAGGAGCTCATCAGAGGGTGTTAATGAGCTATCATTAAAAATAAAGCAGGGAAGGGGGCAGAAGAGTGCAGAGGGGCGGGAGCTGTGTTCCCTTCCACTGAGGCAGGGCCTTCAGGCTTTGTGAGAGGTCATTCCCATCCAGAGGGGGTGTTTGGGATGGGATGGCACAGGCATTCCATGTCCACTTCCCCTTTTGCCAGCAGAGGAGACTGAGGCCCAGCAAGCCTCTTAACACTCTCTTCTCTCCCCAACAAAATCCTAGATCTCTGGGGGGTGACGTTGCCTCTGACGGTGACTTCCTCATCTTTGAGGGGAACCGTTACAGCCGGAAGGGCTTTCTGTTCAAGAGCTTTGCCATGTCTGCTGTGGTAAGGGTCCCAGAGGGAGTCGTGCTAAGGGTGGTGGGGAGCGGGGAGGCCTAGCTTTCTCCTTCCTGCAGTCCAGGCCCCAGAGCAGTGGGTTATCTGGGTTTGTCCTAGCTAATCCTCAAAGGAGTATCCCCAGGAGAATAACCCCATCATCTTTCCATAAGCTGGGCTGTGCCACTGACCTTCATCTGCTTCCTTCTCTTCCTCTTGTTTTGGGGCTCAGATCACAGAGGGTGTGAAGCCCACACTCTCTGAGCTGGAGAAGTTTGAGGACCAGCCAGAGGGCATCGACCTGGAGGTGGTGACTGAAAGCACAGGTATGAGGTCATGGTTGGTAACCCAGTCCAAGGAGAGGGCGGCCCACGGTGAGCAGCCTCTAGGTTAGCCCTGTGTCTGCCCCCGCAGGGAAGGAGCGGGAGCACAACTTCCAGCCTGGGGACAACGTGGAGGTGTGCGAGGGCGAGCTCATCAACCTGCAGGGCAAGATCCTCAGCGTGGACGGCAACAAGATCACTATCATGCCCAAGCACGAGGACCTCAAGGTGGGGGCCATACCACCCGTGTGTACATGCTGGGTTGAGAGCATGATGAAACCATGGAGTATTTTTGAGATCACTGGTTTTAGTTTGCTTGGGGGTGGGTGCATCTGACACTTTTCCAGGCCCAGTGGTGGGTGTCTAGGGTGAGGCTGTCTCCAGGTGGATCTGAGGAGGTGTCTGTAGTCTGGTCAAATGTCTTGGGGATGGCCCAGGGTTAAGGCTTGTCCAGGCTGATATCCTGGGTCTCTGGGGCAGGCTAAGGGTGGTCCCAGTGGCCTGAGGTGGTCTCCGGTTGGGGGGTGTGAGCCTGGCACGGGTTGTGACCTGGACTTTCTGGGAATACGAGTGGAATCTGAGGTGGATGGGCACATGGTCTGTCTTGACTTCCCTAACCTGCTCATTGTCCTCACCCCTATCCCCAGGACATGCTGGAGTTCCCAGCCCAGGAACTTCGCAAGTACTTCAAGATGGGGGACCACGTGAAGGTGATCGCTGGTCGGTTTGAGGGCGACACAGGCCTCATCGTGCGGGTGGAGGAGAACTTCGTCATCCTCTTCTCCGACCTCACCATGCACGAGGTAGCTGTTGGGGGGCTGGGAGCGGGGTGAATGTGCACGGAGGAGACCCAGGCCAACGAGCCACATGGACCCTGCTTCACCCACTCCCATCTCCTACAGCTGAAGGTGCTCCCCCGGGACCTGCAGCTCTGCTCAGAGACCGCATCAGGTGTGGATGTCGGGGGCCAGCACGAATGGGGGGAGCTGGTGCAGCTGGACCCCCAGACCGTGGGCGTCATCGTGCGACTGGAGCGGGAAACCTTCCAGGTGTGTGTGCTGCACTCAGGGGTCTCCTCTCTCTACAGCTCTTCATCCTGTGAGGTGGCAGAGCAAGGTGGCTGAGAACCCAGACTGCTCTGGGTGCAGACCTGGCTCTGTCACACAGGGCCCACTGTGTGACATTTGTCGGGCAAGTGTGTGTCAGTTACCCTCTCTGTGCCTCAGTATTACACCTTGTGAAAAGGAAGTAGCAGCCGCATATGCTTCATTAGCTCTGACTGAATCCCTGAAGTCGGATATGTACCTGGGCACTGGGTGCTGGGCTTAAGAGCTGGGTACTGCTGGTGTCTTCCTCCCCTTCACTGAGGATGTGGCAGCTAAAGAGTATAAATGCTTAGGACCCTGAACTCTGGATTCACATCTCAGCTCTTTTACATTCTGCTGTGACCCTGAGCTAGTAACTTGCCCTCTCTGGGCCTGAGATTTCCCCTCTAAAATGCGAACTGTGACAGCCCCTATCTCAGAGGGAAATTTTGAGGCCTCAGTGGAATCTTGTGTGAAGAATTTAGCACAGGTCTGGCATAGAGTGATGGACAGACATTAACTATTATGTTAACATTTGCTCCTCTGTTCATCTCAGGTCCCTGATGCTCAGTCAGAATGGAGTCTCCTTCTGGAGGGCGTTTTAGAATGATTGGGGACATTTCTGGTTGACCCGGTGCCTAGGGGGTGGCTCCTAACATCACCTGCTCCAGAGTCAGGGAGTCTAGACATCCTGCAGAGCTTGGACAGTCTCCCATAGGAAGAACCATCCCACTGCAGGGAAGCCCTGCCCCACATGACCCCTTTCCACTCTCAGGTGCTCAGTATCCCCTCCCCCCCTCCGTAGGTGCTGAACATGTATGGGAAGGTGGTGACTGTCAGGCACCAGGCTGTGACCCGGAAAAAAGACAACCGCTTTGCTGTCGCCCTGGACTCAGAACAGAATAATATCCACGTGAAAGACATTGTCAAGGTCATTGATGGCCCCCATTCAGTGAGTATAAGCTTTGTCCATCTGTTACAGCTGAGAGATTTGGGATGGGGCATGGCCATGAGCTGACTGTCCTTCCCCTGACCAGGGCCGGGAAGGCGAAATTCGCCATCTCTTCCGCAGCTTCGCCTTCCTGCACTGCAAGAAACTGGTGGAGAATGGCGGCATGTTTGTCTGCAAGACCCGCCACCTGGTGCTGGCAGGGGGCTCAAAGGTGAGGCGGGCATGGTGGCACCCTGTCTACTGGCTACTTGGCTCAGTTCTCTGGTCTTCTCCGGCCTCAGGAGTGACACAAATGGGCTTGTGGAGGATTAGGAGAGCAGATGTCAGTGTTAGGTCCTTGGCAAATTGTGAAAAAAAGGGTTTTGAGATTCTGATCTATTTAGCAAACCATTTATTCATTCAGTTTTATTGAGCACCTGTAAGGTGTTTGACACTGGAGTTGCGGCAGTGAACAATACAAAAAACCTCTGTCCTAGTGCTGCTACTCTGGAGATGAACAGATAAATAAATACATGCGTAGTACAACTTGGACTGATGATGAAGAAAAATAAACCAGGATAAGGAGTTAAAGAGTATGGAGGTTGCTGCTTTGAGAGGACGTTAAGGACAGACTCACCTCCTCGAGGAGGTGGCATTTGAGCCAGAGACCTGAAGGAAGGGTCGGGGTGCCCCATGAATGTCTCCAGGGACAGCACAGTTCCTGAGGTGGGATTCGTAGGAAGTTGTGCAAAACCAGGTATCCGAAAGGAAATCAGACATGGGATCTGGGGAGCTGGGATCAGGAGATGGTTTCCTCAGGGCCCTGCGGGTGGAATGCTGAATCCCCATGGCTTGCAGTTTGTATGTCACTAGGGGTTTAAATTCCTGACCACCACAAGGTAGTCCCACTCCTTGCCTTTTGATTGACAGGCCCACAATGGCGTGGGGGCGGCAGTTTTCCTAAAGGGAAATTGAGGCGTTGTGACCAGAAGGAGTGGAGGCATGGCCCTGGGCAGGTTCAGACAGCAGACATGGGATGTGTGGGGCCTGGGAACCTGCCACTCGGGCCCTAGCTGCCAGTTCACTTCCTGTCCCTCCCCCAGCCTCGAGACGTGACCAACTTCACAGTAGGAGGCTTCGCCCCTATGAGCCCCCGGATCAGCAGCCCTATGCACCCCAGTGCTGGAGGTGAGGGGGATCTGGGGCATGGATGTGTCTGGGGGTGGAGGAGGAAGGTTGTTCAGCCTGCACTCACTATCTGCTTTGGGCTAGCCTGCACATGATGAGACTCACAGCCCAGAGGAGACCCGACCCCCAAGCCCCTGCCAGAGTGACAACCCAGGGTGGTCAGGGCTGCCAAGGGAAAGCCCAGGGCTGTGGTGAGGAGCCCCCAGAGGAGACTCCTAACCCAGAGGTTTGGGGGAGTCAGGCAAAGAGGGGGCTGGAAGGGACCCTGGCTATGGGCACAGCATATGGGGGGATGGACTGGGGACGAGTGACATTCTTCCTTCCCAGGTCAGCGCGGTGGCTTTGGCAGCCCAGGTGGTGGCAGTGGTGGCATGAGCAGGGGCCGAGGGCGGAGAGACAATGAGCTCATTGGCCAGACTGTGCGCATCTCCCAGGGGCCCTACAAAGGTGACCTGCGGGGCCGTGTGGAGGCCCGGGGAGGGACGTGGGGAGGAGAGCCCGCCTGCTGACCTCCTGCCTCCCCACCAGGCTACATTGGTGTGGTGAAGGATGCCACGGAGTCCACTGCCCGCGTGGAGCTGCACTCCACCTGCCAGACCATCTCAGTGGACCGCCAGCGCCTCACCACCGTGTACGGGCCAGGGCAGGGCTGGGAGCAGGGCTGTTGGGCGGTGCAAGGGTCCTGCTCACCCTGCTTATTCTCTGTGTCTACAGGGGCTCACGGCGCCCAGGCGGCATGGCCTCGACCTACGGGCGGACACCCATGTATGGCTCCCAGACGCCCATGTATGGCTCTGGCTCCCGCACGCCCATGTACGGCTCTCAGACGCCCCTCCAGGATGGTGAGTGCTCCCAGCAGACAGGGATGAGGGGCAATGTGGAGGGGTCTGGAGACAGGACAGAACTGATGGACATACCTCTCTCCCTTTCCAGGAAGCCGCACCCCACATTATGGCTCTCAGACGCCCCTGCATGATGGCAGCCGCACTCCTGCCCAGAGTGGGGCCTGGGACCCAAACAACCCCAACACACCGTCACGGTGAGCTGCGGCTGGGAGGCAGGGTTCCCTGAGTGTGTGCCCATGTGCGTGCCTGCATGAGTGGTTCCACTGGGTGTCTGTGGAATGGTCAGGTCTGTGTGGCCTACCTTGTGTCCTCTGCTCCCAGCCCCAGGTTGGTCATGTGAAGGAGGGTAGGCCTTGCTGGGGCTAAGGGCAAAGTAATTTCCCCAGCTCCCATCAGAGTAGCGAGCTGGGATTAAGACCTGGGCCTGAAGACAGAGTGTGTGACCATCGTCATGTGGCTGGTTGCATGACGTTGGACGGGCAACTTCCTCTCTTGTTTCCCAAGTCTGCTCACCTGTGAAACGGAGGCCTCTGGATGGGGCTGTTTGTGAGGATGCAGTTGCCTTGGTTTTGCCTGGTGTTTGGTGCTGTCCTGGAGGCGTTTGCTACATTGTTATGATCACCATAGTCATTCTCAACAGACCTCTCTCCCCAACAGGGCTGAGGAAGAATATGAGTATGCCTTTGATGATGAGCCTACCCCATCCCCACAGGCCTACGGGGGCACCCCCAACCCCCAAACACCTGGCTACCCAGACCCCTCGTCCCCGCAGGTCAACCCACAGTACAACCCACAGACTCCAGGGACACCAGCCATGTGAGTCCATTGGGGCTAGCCCTTATCAGCTGCTGCCAAAACCTTCCCGCTGCCAAAGCCTCCTCACTGCCATCACCTCCTTTTCTCCTTCTAATATTTATTTATTTGGTGCATTGGGTCTGTGTTGCATCATGTGGGATCTTTCATTGCAGCATGTGAACTAGTTGTCGCCTGTGGGATCTAGTTCCCTGACCAGGGATCGAACCCAGGTCCCCTGCATTGCAAGGCGGATTCTTAACCACTGGACCACCAGGGAGGTCCCTTCTCTCCCCTTCTAATACCCCCAACTAATACCCCCTTCGCTCCTTGTCTCTGCAGGTACAACACAGACCAGTTCTCCCCCTATGCGGCCCCCTCCCCGCAAGGCTCCTACCAGCCCAGCCCCAGCCCTCAGAGCTACCACCAGGTGGCACCAAGTCCAGCAGGCTACCAGAATACCCACTCCCCAGCCAGCTACCACCCCACACCTTCGCCAATGGCATATCAGGTACTGGTCAACTTACACACCCTTGAGTGTGGTGGGCTAAGATAGACCTTGGGCCTATAGGGACACCCAGGCCAAATGACCTGTTCCCAGCAACCACATCCCCTTTTCCCTACAGGCCAGCCCTAGCCCAAGCCCCGTGGGCTACAGTCCGATGACACCTGGAGCTCCTTCCCCAGGTGGCTACAACCCACACACACCGGGCTCAGGCATTGAACAAAACTCCAGCGACTGGGTGACCACTGACATCCAGGTGAAGGTGCGGGACACCTACCTGGATACACAGGTGGTGGGGCAGACGGGCGTCATCCGCAGTGTCACGGTAAGTAAGGCCCCAGCTGGCGGGTGGGCAGGCATCCTCTCCTTTGGGGTTCCCAGTCTCTGTGATTACTGGTTTGTTCTGGTTTTCATTGTTGTTTGTTTGTTTTTCTTACTATCCCCACATCTTCCAGTAGCTGTTTATAAATAGAGACATAGGATGTGGAAAGGTTTGGCATGTGAAACTTCACAAGGCAGGGAGTTCTGCCTTTATGCTCATGGCCCCCATCAGCCTGGGAGATCTAGTGACTGGCACCCAGCAGTATGGTTACTTTTTGACATACTTTTCTGAGATCAGTTCAGTAACAAGAACTGAGTGCTCCTCTGTGTCAGGCTTTGGCTTAGCACCAGACCCCCATGCACCATGGGTGCCCCCTGCTTCAGCTTTGCCGCCCCTTCACTCTTCCTAGTCACTGAATTCTCTTCAGCATCAGGACCTTTGCTCACTACTTTCCTTTGTCTAGAACTCTTTTCCCTCCATTCTTTGTCTAGTTAACTCCTACTCATCCTTCAGAGCAACACTTGGGCTGTCCCAGGTCTGTCTTGCAGATCCATGTAATTCTTTTTCATGTTATCTACCTGCTGCCTAAAAGCTTAAAGTTTACCCATATGTGATTCTTTGATTATCAGATCTGTATTTTCTTCCTAAGTAGCCCCAGTTTCTCGATGAGGGACTGGCACTTTGTTGGCCTTTCAGTAAATATTAATTAGTTAAACAAACACTAGAGATAAAGACAGCTCCAGCCCTACCTTCAGATATCTCACATTCCAGTGGGGGAGACAGACATGTCCCCATAGAGCCTGAATGGCCAGAGCTGGGATATGGGAAGCACAGAGGGAAAGTGGAGCTATGTGAACCCTGGGGAGGCACCTTACCCAACTTTGTAAGTGTTCAAGGACGGCTTCTGGGAGAAGGTTACATCTGCCCTGAGACCTAAAAAATGAATAGGAGAAAGCCAAGGGAAATGGCCAGGGAGGGGGTTGAGGGTGCTCTAGCTGAGGGCATGTGCAGAGGCCTGGAGGGGAGGGAAAACCTGGTACATCTGGGGAGTTGAAGTTTATTCATTGTGGCTGGAACGAGTCAAGGGGGGACGTGAGTCCTGAGGCCAGAGGAGTGGCTGGAGCAGGTTACATGCCAGCCTGGAGAACTTGGATTGTGTCCTGAGGACACTGGTGGGTAGGCCTCTCAGCAGGGATGGGATCAGATGTGTGGTTGGGAATTAATTCATTTGTTGCTGTGTCATAGACGGATCAGGTGTGGTGAAACTGGATCAGGGGCTGGGAGCCCAGGGGGAGGTCAGGTTGCACTACTGGGCTGTAGGAAGGAGGGAGGTGGGAGAGAGCTTAATTTAGCCTCAGGAGCCTAAATGGACAGGCTGGGGACCTTGAGGCCTTGAGACAGGGGCCCAGGAGGAGGAGCAAGTGTCAGGGAGACGCTGAGGCCAGTGTGGGAGTGAAGGGCCTGAGTAGCAGTCTCCCTTTTGCCCTAAGTTAGCTTCATGCAGATGCTTCCCTTGCTGGTCTGATCACCCTGTACCCCCATCCCCTCTACACCACAGACCCCAGGCCTTGGAACCAGGCCTTCCCCTTTCCTGCCCCTGTGTCACCTTGGGAAAGTGACTTCTTAGAATGAGTCCTGATCCTTGAGGGCAGGGGAGTAGCAGTCCTGTGTTGGGAGCTAGTCAGGCTGACCAAGCTGTCCCCACCCCCAGGGAGGCATGTGCTCTGTGTACCTGAAGGACAGTGAGAAGGTTGTCAGCATCTCCAGTGAACACTTGGAGCCCATCACCCCCACCAAGAACAACAAGGTAAGGGAGGGCAAGGGGAGGAGGGGGCACGGGGTTGTTCCCGTGGCCCCTGACCCCATGTGCTGTCCCTCTCCAGGTGAAGGTGATCCTGGGTGAGGATCGGGAAGCCACAGGTGTCCTACTGAGCATCGATGGCGAGGATGGCATTGTCCGCATGGACCTTGACGAACAGCTCAAGATCCTCAACCTCCGCTTCCTGGGGAAGCTTCTGGAGGCCTAAGGCAGGCAGGATGGACTGGCAGATAATCTGGCAGATGGGAGAGCATCCTCTTTCCTTCCCTGGCCCTTGGCTCTGACTCAGGATCCAGGACCGGGAGCAAGGCTAGCCTGGTGGTTCAGGATTTCTTTTATTTTCCTTTCTGCGTCCCTATCTCCCTCCCTGATATTCATGGGAATCAGAGTAGAGTCTGGGGGAGGGTCCCCACCTTCTTATTCCCCACTTTCCCCAGCTTGCTTTTGTGTTACGGTCTTTCAATAAAAAACTGTTTGGTCAAAGGTCCTGTCTGTGTTCCGGTTTGTAAGTGGGGTCACTTGCAGACCCCACTTAATACCTTGCTGTGGGGTCTTCAGCAGATAATGGTCCTACTTAAGCCTCATGTTACTCAATGGACATGAGTTTGAGTAAACTCCTGGAGTTGCTGATGAACAGGGAGGCCTGGCATGCTGCAGTCCATGGAGCTGCAAAGAGTCGGACACGACTGAGGAACTGAACTCAACTCAGTTCAACTCAAAACCTCATCTAGAAAATGATACTCCCTGCCCCAGAGACCACTGAATGTATGAGAAGACACTGGACAGAGATTTTAGAACAGAGACTGCCATGTGATTGACAAAGTTACATCTAACTCATGCTTGACTTGTGTTAAGTGAAAATCAGTCAGTATCCCTCTGCAAGGAGATCAAACCAGTCAATTGTAAAGGAAATCAACCCTAAATATTCATTGGAAGGACGGATGCTGAAACTGAAGTTCCAGTACTTTTGACACCTGATGCAAAGAGCCAGTTCAATAGAAAAGACCCTGATGCTGGCAAAGATTGAGAAGGGGACGACAGGACAAGATGGTTGGATGCCATCACTGACTCAGTGGACATGAGTTTGAGCAAGCTCCGGGAGATGGTGAAAGACAGGGCAGCCTGGTGTGCTGTAGTTCATGGAGTCGCAGAGTCAAACACGACTGAGTAACCGAACAACAATCCCTCCACAAATCTAAATAGGAGGACCTATGGTTCAGGCTACAGCATCTGATGGTCCTGTCCCTTGAGTCCACCTAGCAGTAACATCAGAATCACTGTGGTTTGTCCAAGGGCTTGGGTGTGGGGCTGGGGAGCAGTGTAGAGAATAGGGCTTAGTACCTGAACCACCTTCACTTTTCTCACTTGATGTTCACATGTCTTTTTACAAATGTAATATAACTTGTATTAAAATAGTTCAAATGTTTTAAAAGATATGTCAAGAGCACCCATGTCTCCACTACCCAGCTTAGGAGCCATCTGTGTACCAGATAAGAAGGACCAGTCCATGCCCCTCCAGAAGTAACACAACCCTAAAATTCTGTCTTTAGCCTAACTTCGCATGTTTATACCTTAGCTGTTGCTGTTGCTTAATCGCTCAGTCGTGTCTGACTCTTGTGACTGACCCCATGAACTGTAGCCCAGGTTCCTCTGACCATGGGATTTCCCAGGCAAGAATACAGGAGTGGGTTGTCATTTCCTTCCCCAGGCAGGGATGGAACCTGCGTCTCCTGCTTGTCAGGCGAATTCTTTACCACTGAGCCACCTGATAAGTCTTACTATCTTAGTATCCCTAAATGCTGTGTGGTGATTTACACGTGGAAGATTCATCATGGCTCCCGTAGCCTCTAATTCACGGATTTCCTCTCAATACCACAAGCCCGCAGCCGTTCGTTTGGCTGAGCCTCCATGAAACTGGCTGACTTTCCAGACCCAGTTTAAGAAACTCACGCAAAAAAGGGCTCGGAGAAGGGGAGGGAAGGCGGATGAGGAAGCGACTTCTCGGTCGCTCGTGAGGAAGGTGTGTGAAGCTGGCTTTTAGTTTTTAGGACAAATCCAGCAGCAAGTGAGTCCCTTCTTTATGGCCTCCGCTTGACCTCGAGCAGGGGTGTCCCGTCCCGCCCTGTGGCGTCGGCCGTGGGACGCCCTCCGGCCTGAGCAGGACGCCGCGCCGGGTGACTCCCAGCCTTAATTAAAGCGCCCGCGGCAGTGCGCCGAAGCCCTTTGTCTCTCTCGGGCTCCCGTCCACGCACCCCGACCCTGCATCGCCATTGGCCGCGGGCCCGGCCCGGGGCGGGGCGGAGAGGGTGAGGAGGCGGGGCCGCGTGGCGTCAGCGCAAGATGGCGGCCTCGGCGGCGCCCTTCCTGCGATTGCGGAGCGGGCTCTGGCAAGGCGCGCGGGGGCTGTGTGCAAGGTTCGCGACGCCGCCCCCTCGGGCCCCGGACCAGGTGAGCGGGATGGGGTTGGCCCCCGGGTGCTGAGGCTGCTTCCTGGAGTTCTGGGCGGGCCGGGGCCGCCCGGAGCTTCTGGGACGCCGCACCTCAGGGTGCTGAATGGAACGCCACCCGCGTTTTGAGTCTCTTCCCCGCTTCCCGGGGTTGGCAGCGCTTGCTTCCCCGGGATAGATGCCAGGGGCCTCGAGTGTGTCCTCTGAACCTTACCTCCTCTGGATCCCACCTCTTCTGGACCCCACCTTCTCGACCCCACGTGGGCGCCGGGGGAGGAGGGGTCACCTGTTCTCCTGTCTCAGTGACTTCAGGTAATACTTGAGGGGGAGGGGCCGGGGACCCTGGAGTCCCAGTCTGGCCTTGCGAATATTTTCCCCGCCATGGTGGTGGCGTTGTCGCTCGGGCTTCTGATTCGACCTGCCTCCATCTTGACAGAGACCCTGCCTTTCTGATCTGCAGGGCCGTTACTTCTGTGCCCTGTTCCCCAGGTCCCGGCAAGCGATTGCCCCTCCCATCTGTCCCCCTCGATACGCTGCTACTGTGAGCTCCAGGCGTCCGGAGGACTTAACTCCCCGTCCTATCTCCTTGCGCGTCCTTCAGTGCCTTGCTCCAGGAATCTTAGTCAGTTTTCAGTCAGGGTCCCTGGTATTATCTCCTTGCCCTGCTTCCCCGCCCCCACTCCGGGCCCTCCCAATTTTTTGCCTGTAGGATCCTGGGCACCAGGCTTGTCATCTCTTGGTAACCCCTGGGATCCTAGCGCCAGACAGTTTAGTTCTTGATCTTTCCGAGAGACCCAGTCTCCTGCCTGCCCCTCCAGGGACACAACACCTGGAGGCCATGTGGTGTCCTCTTCCTGGTTCTCAGACCAGAGTGCTGGAACCACCCTGACCTTGTTTCTCTCCTCTCTTGGCCAACCTGCCCCCTCTCAATTGCAGGCTGCAGAGATTGGGAGCCGAGCAGGCACTAAGGCCCAGACCCAGGGACCACAGCAGCAGAGAAGCTCGGAGGGTCCCAGCTATGCCAAAAAAGTTGCACTCTGGCTCGCTGGGCTGCTCGGGGCTGGTGGGACCGTGAGCGTCATCTATATCTTCGGTGAGGAACATATTTCTGTGCCCCAGTCATGTTCTGTTGGCCCTCTGTTCTGCTGGGGGCACTTCCCCCTCTTTCCCCTAAGGGCTTCACCCATCTTCGTTCCCTGGCTCCTCCCTCAGTAGGGCAGCCAGCTGGAACTTGGAAATGAGGGAAGTCCCCCTACTATTCCTCTACTCAAGGTTCTACTCTGTCTAGTTGGTTCCTGTACTAAGATATAGGGAGTCAGTTTGAAGAGGGGAAAGGAGAGGCCTGGACCAGCCCCCTAAGCTACCTCTTCCCTCAGCACCCAAAACTCCAGTCCTCCCTCTAGCTCCTTCATTCCTCAGAGGCCCAGGAGACCCTGCCCCAGCCCTCCTTGTCTCAGAGGCCCAGGTATTCTGGCTACCAGCCCCCTCCTCTCTCTCAGGAGACCATACCTCTAGCCCCCTTCCCTCAGACTCAGGAGGCTAAGCCCTCTATCCTTTTCCTCCCATAAGTCCCAGGAGACCAGGTCTCAAGCTTCTCATTCATCACTATCTCCCTTGCAGGAAACAACTCTGTGGATGAAAATGGTGCCAAGGTGAGTGGGAGAGAGACCCAGAGGCCTTACCAGGGGTCACATCCTGTGGATCTCCTCCCATCTGGTCTGTTCAGGCTCCTTTCTGGTCTGGAGTGAACCCTCCCTCCCAGGGACCTTTGCCTGCTCCTCCCACGGCCCCAGAGATTTCTTGTTTGGGTGTGATGCGGTTCTGCCTCTGCCATCCCAAACCCTTTTTTCTCTCTACCTCCCAGATTCCTGATGAATTCGACAACGGTGAGTATACAAGCATATATTCTGGGGTCCTCTGACTCTCCCTACTGTGCCCTCCCCATTTGGTGCCCCCTACTTCCATTGGGAGATGGGGGGGAGTCAGCAGCTGTATGGCTTGGGGTGGGGAGGGGCATACAGATCTCCAGTCCCCTTCCCTGGCCCCTGAGCCCAGGAGCAGATGGTCAGGGACAGTGGGGGAGGGGAATCCTGGGTAGGTGGGACTGCTTGGGGGAGAACTGGGCTTTCTCTGCCAGACACATGGCTTCCTGTGCTTTAGATCTGAGCATCTGCAGCCCCTCACCCCCTTCTTTATGACAGCCTCTCTTTCCCACCAGGCCTTATCCCATCCAGCTCCTCATTTCCAAAACAATGCCTCCTTCCTCCCTCCCCTCCTTCTGATTAGCCAACTTTTAGGGAGTTTCTGACAAATTGGATAGCAGAGGGAAGCTGCTAATTCTATCACACCTGGTCCTTCCCAAGAGAAATATAAAACTGGTAGGCCCAGAAAGCCACTTATTTGTGCTGGGGATGTTTGCACGCCGGCATGTTATTATGTTGGTGTTTTAAACTCGGCAGATAGGTAAGTATGTTATTTTAATTGGGCAGATGTAGAGTCATACTGCTTAAAACAAGTCAGCATACTGATTTAAGGTGAACAGGTAAACCTGTAGGTTTAAAGTGTGTGTGTTCACTACCTTAAGTGGTGTTTCAGTGTTTTGGTTTCAAAAAGACAGGTCTAGAGATAGTAGTTTAACTACATTAAAAATACCATATTGAAGTAGGGAGTCATGTAAGATTTCTGTTTTAAACTGAATTTGGTGTATTCTTTAAACTAGGATTTGCTAACCTCAGCCATATTGATACCTTGGGTCATATAGTTCTTTGTCGTAGGGGAGTGTCCTGTGCCTGGTACGATGTTTAGCATTGTCTTGGGTGTCTGTCCACTAGATGCCAGTATTGTGACAATCAAAAATGTCTCCAGATATTGTGAAGTTTCATGGGAAGCGAGGAAGAAAATTGCATTTTAGTTGAGAACCAACTAGTTTAAAGTGTATAGATGGCATGCTAAGTCGCTTCAGTCATGTCCAACTCTTTGCGACCCTGTGGACTGTGGCCCGCCAGGCTCCTCTGTCGATGAAATTCTCCCGGCAAGAATGCTGGAGCGGGTTGCCATGGCCTCCTCCAGGGGATCTTCCCTACCCAGGGATTGAACCTGAGTCTCTTATGTCTCCTGCATTGGAGGTGGGTTCTTTACCACTAGTGCCACCTGGGAGCCCACATAGATGTATGTGTATATTTATCATGGCTTATCTAGATTCCACATAGTTGCTTAAAGTGGGCACACCTGGAGACCTATAGGTTCAGAGTTGACAAAATATACTGCCATAATGTTAGCAGATTTATTTATACATATGTGGGATTTAAGTGGGCAGATACAACATTCTATTTTATACCTGGGGTGATGTGCGGATATAAGTATTCAGATTAAAACTTGACAGGTAAATAAAAACATCTGTTGCTACCCGGCAGTGGGTTATGTCATTCCCTTTTGCCTTGGTTCTTGGAAATGAGCTGTTTGAAACCAGGTGGGTGTTTTAGGCCTGTTTGTATCTGGTAGATAAATAAACCCCTGGTTTGTCCAGGGGGTTGCTGCTGCTGCTAAGTCGCTTCAGTTGTGTCTGACTCTGTGTGACCCCATAGACGGCAGCCCACCAGGCTCCACCGTCCCTGGGATTCTCCAGGCAAGAACACTGGAGTGAGTTGCCATTTCCTTCTCCAATGCATGAAAGTAAAAGTGAATTCACTCAGTCATGCCTGACTCTTAGCGACCCCAAGGACTGCAGCCTACCAGGCTCCTCCATCCATGGCATTTTCCAGACAAGAGTACTGGAGTGGAGTGCCATTGACCTCTCCACCAGGGGGTTGAGCAGTGGCTTATCCTGGAATCCCTTTTTGCCCTGGTGTTCTAGATCCAATTCTGGTACAGCAGTTGCGCCGGACATACAAATATTTCAAAGATTACAGACAGGTGAGCAGGAGCCCTGGGCTGCAGCCCCACCTCACCCTCACCAGCCTCCCACCCCCCTTGTTTGAGTGCCCAGACCTGGTCTCTTTTTTCACAGATGATCATCGAGCCTACCAGCCCCTGCCTTCTCCCAGACCCTCTGCGGGAGCCATACTACCAGCCCCCATACACGCTGGTCTTGGAGCTCACTGGCGTCCTCTTGCACCCTGAGTGGTCGGTGTGTCTTGGGGAAAGCAGTGGGTTGGGGACACCACATAGGCCTGGGTGGCTGGCTTGTGGTGACATGGTCAAGAGCATAGATTCTGGAGCCAGGCTGTGGTTCAGCCCCCATTATGCTCTGAGGTCTTGGGGAAAAAGTGTCACCCCTCCTTGGCTTGCTTTCCTCACCTGTGCTGCTTCCCAGCCCGTAGGTTATTGCAAGTGTACCTTGGCACACAGTCAGTGCTAGAAGGGAGTCAGCTGTTACTGTGGGACCTAGACCTGCAGACTCCTAGACCCTCAGTCACGGCCCTGTACCCGTGAATCCCTCCATGAGCCACAGAGACAGGAGAGAATACTCTGGGTCTCAGTGTGTCACTGTTCTCACTGCATTTCCAGCTAGCCACTGGCTGGAGGTTTAAGAAGCGTCCAGGCATCGAGACCTTATTCCAGCAGCTCGCCCCTTTGTATGAAATTGTCATCTTTACGTCGGAGACTGGCATGGTGAGGGCCCGGGGCTGGGCTGGGGTGGTTGACATGGTAAGAGGTGAGGGAGAGCTGCAGGGCCAGGGCTCAGCCTGACCTTTTTCTTCCCATCCCCAGACTGCCTTTCCACTCATCGACAGCGTGGACCCCCACGGCTTCATCTCCTACCGCCTGTTCCGGGATGCCACAAGATACATGGATGGGCACCATGTTAAGGTGCCATGTGATGGCCATGGTGGGCCTCTGGGATTTGGGGGAAGGCTGGCACTTGTTTGACTTGGGATCTGTTGCTGTGACCGGTGATAGGGGTCCAGGAGTCTGTGGGGCTGTGAATTGGGTCTCTTTATGGGTCGTTGTCTGATTACCCATGGGTCTTCATGTCTATTGGGTTTCTGAGTGTCTTGATGGGTCTAAGGGTCTGTGGAGTTTTTCAAGGTTCAGAGGGATATGGGTTGTAATGGAGGATCTTGAAAGGTCTGTCTCAGTGCCTGTCTTTGTGCGACTCCATGTGTGTTGCTGTGGACCAGTCTGTACCTCTACCTGTGAGAGGTTCACAAACTTGCAGCCAGTCACAAACACCAGGGGCCCGTGGTTAAATGCACAGGTGCCCACCTCCCTCCCTAGGGAACCTCCGAATCAACCTGTCTGTGTGCCCAGGCTCGGGTCCAGGAGTCTGTGTGACTTGCTCCCCACTCCCTGGAAGCTTGGGTGTCATCATCCCAGCCTGGTCTTCAAGAGGCCCTTTTGTGGTGTTCTCAGTGTGTGATGCCAAGTGCGTGTGTGGTCCATCTGTCTCTCTGCCTCTTTCCCCCGCTTTGGTTTCCTACCTGGAAGAGAAGGAGCACAGGCCTTGACCTGACCTTTCACCCACTTCCAGGATATTTCATGTCTGAATCGGGACCCAGCCCGAGTAGTGGTCGTGGACTGCAAGAAGGAAGCCTTCCGTTTACAGCCCTACAACGGCGTCGCCCTGCGGCCCTGGGATGGCAACTCTGATGACCGGGTCTTATTGGACCTGTCTGCCTTCCTCAAGAGTGAGGCTGATCCCTGACCCCCTGGTCTCTGACCCTGAAGCCCTTGATCCCCAAGAGGAATGATTGATGCTTGGTCCTGGCTTGTTTTTTATGGAAAACTGGGGATTTAAGATGCAGGAGATCCATAAGGATCTTGCAGTCTTTACAAGCTTCCTAGAATGTTGGGGATGCTCTTCTGGAGGGGTTAGAGGATGCCCAGGAATGTTCAGGGGTGCCCTTTCAGGCTACTGAGAAGTGTGCATGTAACTCCACCCCCACCCCCACAAATCTGACCATTACCCTTGTGGGCCCCACCTTCCTCTGGCCTTCAGCCTGGCTGACCCCCACCTGCTCTGTCCACAGCCATTGCTTTGAATGGTGTGGAGGATGTCCGAACTGTGCTGGAGCACTACGCCCTGGAGGAAGACCCACTGGAGGCTTTCAAACAGCGGCAAAGCCGGCTAGAGCAGGTGGGTGCTCAGGTCCCCAGTGTGGGTGGGGGACATCCCGTCAGTTCCCCAGGCTCTTGATGGAGGAGCCCTGAAGCAACCTGTCTCCACTGTGGCTGTGTGACCTCATTACAAGGGCCTTCTCTTCCACACCACCCATCCCAGAAGGCCCTTGTAGTGAGAGGTGAATAGATCCTACAGCCTGCTCTGAGAACAGGAGGCAGGAAACAGCTGGCATTTGAGATAAGTCCAGGGACCTTAAGGGTTTCCCTGGTGGCTCAGATGGTAAAGAATCTGCCTGCAATGCAGGAGACCCAGTTTGATCTCTGGGTCAGGAAGATCCCCTGGAGGATTCCCCAGTATTCTTGCCTGGAGAAGTCCATAGACAGAGGAGCCTGCTGGGCTCCAGTCCACGGGGTAGCACAGAGTTGGATACCACTAAGCAACTAACACTTTTGTCTCTCTTTTCAGAGACCTTGATGTTCTGGGGGCCCTGGTATTTTGTGGGGTGGGGGTTTGGATCAGATCTGGGAAGAGGGATCCTTGGACACTTGGCCCGAAGTTTGGGCAAGTTCTGATGACCTTGGTATAATCCTCATCATTTGTAGATTCCCAGGCGTCTAGGCTCACGTTGACCACGTTTGGGGTTGTGTTCATGGCTGGTGCTCCTGAGTGCACAAAGGAGGGATCCCTAGAGATTTGGGCCTGGCATCCCTCAGCATCCGAACAGGGGTCTTAGGGCTAAGGGCTAGGTCTCCAGGGTTCAGGGGATGGGGATCACGAGAGCACCTGGGTTTTGAGTCTGGGCTTCTGTGGCTCACAGCTGGCTTTTTCCAATGTCTGACCTCAGTCTTTGCAGTCTGGTCTCATCCTATGTCTGGGCTGGTGTTCTGAGATTGTGGGTAAAGGAGTCTGGGCTGGGCAGAGGTTTAAGGAAGGAGATGGCCCTCAGGCTGACTCTCGTCTCTGTCTGCCCCCAACTCCAGGAGGAACAGCAGCGCCTGGCCGAGCTCTCCAAGTCCAGCAAGCAGAATCTCTTCTTCAGCTCTCTCACCAGCCGCTTGTGGCCTCGCTCCAAACAGCCCTGACCTCTGGGCCTCTGCAAACTCTGCCTGGGTGCCAGGCCCAAGGCCTAGCGCTCCCAGACCACGGCTTGGGCAACCACGTGTCCAATAAAGTTAATCCCAGATGCCACACTCCAGTGTCCAGAGGGTCTCCAGATGGGTGCATCAGGGTGCCGTGCAGGACCCTGGTGGACCTTGTCCCACAGTGGCCGATTAGCTGCCGAGCATAGACTGGGTGCTCTGGTGGACCAGGGTTGGTCTTTGACCCTGGCCTGGGAATCTGAAACCCTAGGCAGCACTCTGCCCTGCCTGCGTCTTCCTGTGTGCCATGTGGTCTGTGCAAGTGCATCTCCCTCTTTGGCCCCAGATTCCCTGTGGAAAAAAAGAGAAGAGAGGACGGCACTGTGGGGTTGGAAGACAGGGAGCCACCAGGCTGCTGCGTAAATGTACCAGGTGTGGGCTTGTGGGGCACCGTGGACCAGAGACACCTCATGTCAGGAGGGCAGCTGCTTTCCGGCTCTGCTGGCTGGGGCCCTAAGGTGGGCCTGGAGTTGCTTGATCTTCTGATTTTTCAGTAGAAGCCAGGAAAGGGGATGTTTATGTTAAATCTCTCAGTTTTAAAATGTTGGCTCCTAACTCAGACAGACTGTAGCAGAACTCTGCAGTGGAACTTTCCACCCTGTTTGCCCCATGTACCGTCCAGTGCAGCTGCTATACCCAAACCCAAGTTCAGGTCCAAGCTCTACCACTCCCTGACTTGTGTGGTCACAAGCAAATGAGCACGTTAACTTCTGTGCTCAGTGCCTCAATTTCCACATCTGTGAGATACTAGTACGTACTTCACAGGCTAGGCTTGAGGGTGGACTGAGACCCCCCTCATAGACACTCAGATGGTAGCGGTGGGAACCTCGGAAGCACCTTTCTGCCTCCCTTTCCTCAGCTCTAAAATGGGGGCGATGATAACACCTGTCTAGTAGAGTGGTCTTGAGGAGTAAATGGGACGGCTCAGGCTCAGGCTGTATGTATATTCAGTAGAGCTTATTGTTGCCAGGCCATGCTGGTTCTCCACAGACTCAACTATCCTGTACCATTTTGGCAGGCCCCACCCACCCACCGGCTATCCTAGCCTCCTGCTCCAGCCAGCATTTAATGCTAATAGTAGTTAAAAAGTTTTAGAAAGCCCTTCCCTGGTATTTGTTAAAATAATTAAAATGTATTTGAAACTGTGTGGGCCAGATTGAACTTCTGAACTCCAGTAGATTTTTTTTAAAAGCTCACAGATGTCTATAAAGAATTAAAAATTGCAATTCCCCATCCCCACCTGGAAGTGTTACCATGAGATATACCATTTGTAATCCAAGAGGGAGTTTCCCCAAATCCAGGATACCCTAGCTTGAGGGCATCTGCAAGACTGAGGGAGGGCCTGTGTTTTTGCACGCAGCTTTGAGAGTTGGAAACTCCTAACTGAATGCGACATACTTGGGGCTCGTGATCCTGGGGAAAGTGGATTGTGGACGGAGGGAGCTATTGCAAGTGAATGTTCACCTACCATAGGAGGTGACACATGGAACCTTCTGAACTAAGACTCGGGTCTGTCCCTCCACGGGCATGAAAGGAGGAAGTACTTCTGTTCACTGGCCTGTAACCCCTGGGAATTAGGGCTATCACTCTGGGTTCTCCCAGGTGTTTCCCCACCGCTGTGCTGGTTGGGGGATGGTGTGGTCAGGCCACAGCTGCTCAAAGCTGGAGGGGAGGAGAGGGCATTTGACTTGTGCCAAGTGGTTTCTGCCAGGAGACACTGCTTATGCGACATGGCCTTGGGTGTTTATATTAAATGCTGGGGCTGTGTCAGGGCATCCTTCAGTGGGCAGGTCTGGGCCAACATTAGGGCAGAATTCCCAGGTTGCACACCACTCACAAGCCATGTGACCCTGGGCAAGGTCTCAAGCTTGCTCATTTATAAGAGGTTAATAATAGGATTTCTCTCAGCACATCTAAGTACCAACTGCCAGGACTTGTTTTAGGCACAAAGGTGCATCAGTGAACAAATTAGAGAAAAAGCTCTGCTCTTGAGGTGATGTTTTCATGGAGGAAACCAAAAATGGTCTGACTGGGGTAAAATAAATGCATAAAGTATGGTAAGGAGATAGAGTGGTTTGGGGACTGAAGTACTGTTTTAGATTGAATGGAACAGTCAGGGAAAGCCTCCTGGAAGGGTGTATTTAAGCAGAGATCAGAATGAAATGAGGCAGACCATGGAGAGATCTGTGCCAGGCCTGCTTACCTCTGGGCCTTTGCACTTGCTATTCCGTTTTCCTGAACTTTTTTCCCTGAGATCCATAGGGCTCACTCCTTCCCCTCCTTTAGGTCTTTGGTCAGATGTCACCTCAGCAAGGCCTTCTGTGGGCTCCAAGGTAGGCACATAAGGGAGAGCCTTAAATAGCCAAGAATATGCTTGGAAAGCCCTTAAAGTACACATGTAGACCTGAGAGAATTCACAGGGAACATGCCTAGCACAAACCCTCAATAAAGGCTATTTTTACGATCTTTAAAATTTTTGAGCTATATCAGACCTGGAATCTGCTACCTTTCCCAGTTATGATTCAGGCAGGAATTTGCCTTCTCCAATGGCTTCTAATGGCTGTCCAATATCGCCTATGATGGGAAGCTCACTTCTCTGCCTATCCCAGAAGAGATCCTGATTTGCCTCCCAGTAACTGGTCCACAGGCTTCCCTGGTGGCTCAGATGGTAAAGTGTCTGCTTGCAATGCAGGAGACCCAGGTTTGATCCCTAAGTCAGGAAGATCCCCTGGAGAAGGAAATGGCAACCCACTCCAGTCCTCTTGCCTGGAAAATTCCATGGACGGAGGAGCCTGGAAAGCTACGGTCCATGGGATCACAAAGAGTTGGATAAGACTGAGCGTTTTCACTTTTCAACTGTGGTCCGCAAGGTTCTACGACTTCGGGGCCACAGAACTTGTTGAGTAGAAGGAACATGTCAGTCACTCAGTCATGTCAAACTCTTTGCAGTCCATGAACTATCAGGCTCCTGTGTCCATGGGACTCTCCTGGCAAGATATTTGAGTGAGTAGCCATTCCCTTCTCCAGGGGACCTTTCCAATCCAGGGATTGAACCCAGGTGTCCTGCATTGCAGGCAGATTCTTTACCATCTGAGCCATCGGGGGGTTGTGGTGGGAAGGCCTTAACTGTCAACCTTAGAATCTCAGAGGTCTGAAGGCTCTGGGGAGCCATGGAAGAGTCTGTGTAGGAGAGGGCCATGTTCAGATGTGTGCTTAGAAAGACCTTATTAGCCAGAGTAGTTGGGGCTGGTATAGAGGAGTCAAGGGGCGGAGCGGGGGTGGGGGTGGGGGATGGCTGTGGAAACTCAGAAGACGTGCCTGATGCCCTTGGGGAGTGTTAGGGAAGGCCTCCTACAAGAGAAGTCTGAATGGTAAGAACAGAATTAAATAAAGAGGGAAGTTGAAAGTGTACACAAGTAGAAGGAAAATCTGTGCAAAGAAAGCTGTAATGTTCTGTACAATTGACCATGGCCCTCCTCTGCCCAGAATCCTCCCATGACTCCCATCCTCAGAATGACAAGCAAACTGTTTAGATTGAGTTCTTTCATTAAAAATGACAGAGCCCTCACTGTATGCCTGGCTCTATTGAGCTGTGCTGGATTGAGCACCTTTTCCAAAAGAAAAATATGTACATATATAACGGAACTTGTATTTTCCTCTTTAATTTTTAGCCTCTAATTTTTTTTTTTTTTAATTCGGGGTGGGGGAGGAAAAAGTTTGCTACATCTAAAGGGCTTTGCTCAGCACCTGGCACGGAGTAAAATGATTATGGCCAGAGGGCTGTAACATCTGCTCTAAGTGGCTTGCCTTGCGGAGGTCCTGGAATACTAAGGGGCTTCTGGAGGGCGCGGGGGTGGCCCCCTCTTCCATTCATCCTGGAGTGGAGGGAGCGGCCCCCGATCAGTGAGCACAGAATTTCCTGCCCATTTGCTGCTCACACCTTCCGGAGGCCAAACGGGCAGCCCAGCTGCAGCCCTAAAGGGGAGGGGCGCGGCCGCCCGGCAGATGGCGGCATTTACATACAGCTGGGAGTCCCCTCTGAAGCGGGGGCTCCTCGCCTGGGCTTCTGGTGCGTCTGGGGTGGGGGAGGTTGGGAGGGTGGCTTTGTTTTGGGGAGGGGAACATACTTGAGCATGCAGGCATACACACGCATATGCATACACGGGTCCACAAAGAACACTGGATCTTCATCGTATCCACACAGGGCTGCACCCCTGGACCTTCCACATCCAGACTCCTTCACACACAAATCCTCAGTCATTTACAGCCTTGTGCAGACTTTACCACGTACACAAACACAGCCACCTGGAGGTACCTGCACAGACCCCAAAGCCACAGGTTCCTACACTACATAGGAGCTCACATTCAGGCACCCACCGGCACTGAGGAGCATCCACACGGCACTCTCAGAAAGCCACACAACCATGAAATCATGTTTGGCGACATTCTCCCATGCAGATGTGTGCGTGTGACCACCCCCACCACACACACACACTCTTAGAATTATTTACGACTTCACAAAGGTTTAACCATACACAGTTTCAGGCACACATGGAACTACACAATCTCACCTAGGCACCCAATCACAGTCACGTGTACCCTCTCCTTCCTGTAGCTCTTACACCACACACACACTCACCGAGTCTTAAAATCATATCCAACCTGACACACGAGCTTAACTCCCAGCCCCACCCTGTCCTCAGTCACACAAGGTTGTGCCCACAACGGCATGTAAGATCACACACTCACTACATTGCCTGTCCTCCCCTGGGGTCCCCCGAAGCCCGCGGCTGCCCGAAGGGGTGGAGCCGTCCTCTCAGATATAAAGCTCCGGAGCCCGCAGCTGCGGCTCCCAAGACCCCCGGGAGGCCATGGTCGCCCCGCAGATGCCCCAGCTCCTCTCCTCAACGGTGATCCTGGCGCTCTTTTTCCTTCCCCAGGTCAGAGCCAGAGTGGAATGGGGCGATGGGAGGGAGGGAGACCGGGAGGTCTTGGGGATGGGGCGCGGGGCGGATGAGACGCCTGGTTCCCCGTGGTCCCCCTCAAGCGGTTCCCCTCTCCGCCCCAGGCACAGCCGGCCGGCATCTTCGAGCTGCAGATCCACTCTTTCGGGCCAGGACCAGGTCCGGGCGCCCCGCGGTCCCCCTGCAAGGCCGGGGGCTCCTGCCGCCTCTTCTTCAGGGTCTGCCTGAAGCCAGGGCTCTCCGAGGAGACCGCCGAGGCTCCGTGCACCCTGGGCGCGGCGCTGAGTGCGCGCGGACCCGTCTACACTGCGCAGCCGGGAGCACCAGCACCCGAACTGAGGCTTCCGGATGGCCTCTTGCGCGTGCCCTTCCGGGACGCCTGGCCGGTGAGACCCAGCTCCGGAGCATCCCCGTGTGGGGGCCTCTCCCAAACCTCGGCTGCCATCTGCCCTCCAACTTCCAACACCCTGCCCCCGTGGGGGCAAATTCCCAGTACCTCTAGCTCCAATTCCACATTCTCAGACGCAGAAACCCTACCCATGCGTGACTGCTCAGTAACTAAGTTGTGTCCGACTCTTTGCGACTCAATTTTCTGACTCCAGCTTATCCCTAGGGATCCCAAATCCATTATCCCCTCACCTACATCTCGAAGCCCGAATTCCCAGAACCCCATGCTCACCTTCTGGAAATTCTCAATTCACAGAACCCTCCCCATGTTCCTTGGGGATCCCTAAACACTAGGATCCTAATCTTTATCCCCAAGTTTCCTTGCACCTGGGGACCCTTCCACACTCTGTCTTGGGTACCCCCAATATCTTCTCACCTTATCTCACACCTTTCAGTTGGGGCCTGTATCCATGACTTCTTCACTTCCAAAATCCTATTTCTCTTCCCAGAACCCCGAAAGCATAGGGGCAAACACAGGTTTTTTAAAATTCTAGACCCTTGTCCTTTCAGGGAAGTGACTTTCTCTTTTCCAGCCTCAGCTCCCTCATCTGTGAAATAAATGGGGGACCATCATGGTATATCACAGCAACCCCTTTTGAGGGATTCAACTAGATATCTTGAGTATAGTGCTTCCCACATAGTAAGTGCTCAATTGTTATTGTTCAGTCACTCAGTTGTGTCCGCCTCTTTGCGACCTCATGGACTGCAGCACACCAGACTTCCCTGTGCTTCACCATCTCCCAGAGTTTGCTCAAATTCATGTCTATTGAGTCGGTGATACCATCCAACCATCTCATCCTCTGTCATCCCCTTCTCCTCCTGCCTTCAATCTTTCTGAGCATCAGGGTCTTTCCCAATGAGTCAGCTCTTCATATCAGGTGGCCAAAGTATTGGAACTTCAGCATCAGTCCTTCCAGTGCACACTAAAGACAGCCAAAACAGTCGTTCCTTCCCTGGGCCAGTCCCTCTGGGAATTGTCCATGTCTGCAATCACTCTTTACCCCTAAAGTCTGACCTTGACCAGGACCTGCCCTGACCACTGTCTTCATTCTTTCCTCCCACCTTCCTCCACCCAACCAGGGCACCTTCTCTCTCATCATCGAAACCTGGAGAGAGGAGTTAGGTGGACAAATTGGAGGTGAGTGCCTTCAGTTCTGGGTCTTTGCTGAAGAGTGTGGGGGCTCCAAGGAGTTGGGGCATGATGTGAGGTCAAGGAGAGTGATATTTGGCTGTCCATAGGGTGGGGTGTTCACAGAATTGCTGCCCCCATGGTGTTGTCACAGTTCTGGAGTGTGGTGCAGGGCAGTGACAACCCTAGGACTCTTGGCGTGCAGATACACAAATGTCCTGACATCAGATAAAGTGGGTTGGGGGCTGCGGAAGCTTGCTCTCTTGGAATTGAGTCAGTGGAGCAGGATATAATATTTAACAGTCCTGCTCTGTCACCATCTAATTTTGAGAACCCAGGGTCCAATATGAGTTACTTTCTCGTTCTTGTCTGCAAAGCTCTGTCACCTTGTCCACATAGCGGGCCCCAGGCACCCTTTGGGACATTGCAGTTTCACCAGAGAGGTTTCAGAGAGGGACAATGAATGATCTTAAGCTTAATTGGAGGGGAACTTTGGTGCTATATAAGACCCACAGTTGGCGTTCTGGCACCATTTTCATATAAGAAGATCCCGAGGCACAATCTGGAGTTGTTTTGACCTTACTTCAAAGACTTTCATTGTCCCTTGGCCATAAGGGGTATCATAAGTCCCAGGGTGGTTAAGAGGTCTCTTCACTACTTTAATATACAAAGGTCCTAGGGCAAAATACAGGGGCATTTCAGATTCGGGAGAACCGTTATCATCATGAAGGTCATTGGGATCACGTCATCAAAGATCCCCAGGGCGCACTGGCGGAGTTTGCAGCCTTGCTGAGTAACTGTCATCCTCAGGACTCAAAAGGCGTGTTTTGACCTCCTTGAGATGGGCAGGGAGAGTTCGAGCCTGCGCCCTTGTCTCCAACCTGAGACTGAGTCGGGCCGCATCCCGGCACATCTCCCTTCTCCCCGCAGGTCCCTCCTGGAGCCTGCTGGCGCGCGTAGCGGGCCGGCGTCGCCTGGCGGCCGGAGGCCCGTGGACCCGGGACGTGCAGCGCGCAGGCGCGTGGGAGCTGCGCTTCTCCTACCGTGCGCGCTGCGAGCCGCCGGCCGTCGGGGCTGCGTGCGCGCGCCTCTGCCGCTCGCGTGGCGCCCCCTTACTGTGTGACCTGGAACTGCGCCCCTGCGCGCCCGTTGAGGACGAGTGCGAGGCACTGCGTGAGTCCTGCGTTCAACCCCACCCCATCCCGTCACGGCCCCCAGGCCGCTTTCACAGCCTGGTTACCCGCTTCAGGGAAATGGGGACCTGAGACCCCCTCCCCAGTTCCACTCGGGGTCTTCAGCCCGCTCCCAGGATCCAGATGCCACCTTCAGGGAAAGCCCTGCCTGGACACTCCAGCCTCGTTCCCTCTTCCCAGCACTCTTGTCTCCTCCAGTTGGAACCCCACACCCATTTCCCATCTTGTACTCCCAGTTCCTCCCCTAATCCATACTCACGCCCCCTTCCCGATGCTCGGACCCCAAAACTCTTCTAATTCTGGGGCTTTCCTACTCCCACTCAGGAGTTTGGGAAGCTCCTCCTATTTCCTGCCGCCCTGCCCCACCAATCCCCGCCCCCTGCGATTGCACTCCAGACCCCACTGTGTTCTAAAGATTGGGATCCCCACTCCTACCTGGATACCCTAATGTCTGATCCCTAGAACTCCCAGGCTTACCATATCCTCCCTAGACCCACCCTAATCCAAGGCCCTCCCATTTCCCCTGAAAGGCCAGGGGGCGGGGGTCCCTCCTCAATCCTGTCTTCTTCCTTTCTTCTCCTCTCTCCAGGTTCAGACCTGGGAGCTCCCACTCCATTCTCCTTCCGAGAGCATGGACTCTGGATCTCACTGGTCTGGGTTTTAAATCCTCACTCTACTGCTTCCTTGCTGGATGAATCACCCTGCCTCTTGGGTCCTCAGTTTCCCTGTCTGTAAACTGGGGGTCTCAGTACCATGTAGCCCAGAGGGTTGTCAGTTACAAAGATCAAATGAGGGATGCAGGGAAAGTGCTCAGAATCAACTCTGATTTCCTATCCCCCTGACTCTGCCCTTCATCAATATTCCTCTTCCCTCTGCCTCTCCTTCCCCCCAACAGCGGTGTGTCGAGCAGGCTGCAGCCCAGAGCACGGCTTCTGTGAGCAGCCTGATGAGTGTCGATGCCTGGAGGGCTGGACTGGGCCCCTCTGCACGATCCCTGTCTCCAGCAGCAGCTGCCTCAGCTCCAGGGGCCCATCCTCTGCCACCACTGGATGCCTCGTACCTGGGCCTGGGCCCTGTGATGGGAACCCGTGCGCCAATGGGGGCAGCTGTAGTGTCAGTATCAACCCTCCCACCTCATCCTGGGCCATACTTTACTCCAGGAGTCCCCTGTCTGGGGCTCCATGACACAGGGAGGCTGGGGGTAGCTATCAGGGAGGGTTTCCTGGAGGTCTCCAGCCTGCATCTGAGGCCCTGAAGGAGGATGACGTGATGGTGGTTGGGGAGAGCAGACCCAGTGGGTGGCACCTAAAGCTGTGGATGTGGGAATGCTGAGGGATCCTGTGGGGTAGGGAACAACTCAGGGCTCAGGTAGGCATGGTGGGACTAAGTGGGCTGAGGATTTGGGATGGGTGAGCATCAAAGACTTCCTGGAGATGGGCCAGGGCTGGGCTTCTGAAGTTCAGTTTGGTGGATGGGGGTGATTGGAGAAGCTAGACCAGATGAGCAGCCTGGGGGAAGCAGAGGTGGTGTGGGAGTGGGCCTGGGATGAAGCAGAGCCCAGTGAAGGGGACAGTGACAAACACTCAGAGTTCAAGTTAGAGGGAGAGTGTGAGAAAGGGAGAGCCAGGGAAGGCTTAGAGCTAGGACCTGAAATTAGGCCTGGGCCATGCAGGCAGCATTTGATTGGCAAAGGTGTAGAGGTGGGAATGGAATCTCTGGGCCTCCAGAGCCTCCCCTCTGTGGGGCTGGATGGGATACAATCCAGATACGTGGAACAGAGGGGTTGTCTTGGCCCAGGGACTTCCCCAGGAGGCCTCTGTGACCTGGGAGGTGGGACTGGACAGGGAGCAGCCCCCCCCACCCCACCAGTGGCCCAGAGTGAGGACGGGAATAGGGTTTCACTCCAAGGGGATGCTGATCCCAAGTCTTCTTGCCTGTGCCCAGGAGACCCTGGGGTCCTTCGAATGCACCTGTCCCCGAGGGTTCTATGGGTTGCGGTGTGAGGTGAGCGGGGTGACATGTGCGGATGGACCTTGCTTCAACGGTGGCTTGTGTGTGGGAGGCGCAGACCCCGACTCTGCCTACATCTGCCACTGCCCGCCCGGATTCCAAGGCTCCAACTGTGAGAAGAGGGTGGACCGATGCAGCCTGCAGCCATGCCGGAATGGTGAGGTGGCGAGAACAGAGCGGTGAGGGATGAAGGTGGGGGTCCCTGCATGGTCAGTGGGCAAGAAAAGGGCTTGGCTCACACCATCCCGGGGTGGGGAGGATCCTGACTTTGCCCTGAGGCCTAAGGAAGTGACCCTCCCCCCACTGCCCAGACTCAGTTTGTTTTGGGAACCAGGTGAAATGATATTCCTATTTCAGAAATATTTGTTGAGCATCCACTGTGTGTCAAGCCCTGTTCTGGGAAATGAAATGAAAACCCCTCCCCTCACAGAGGAACTTCCCAGGTGGCACTAGTGGTAAAGAACCCACCTGTCTATGCAGGTAGACATAAGAGACGAAGGTTTGATCCCTGGGTCAGGAAAATCCCCTTGAGGAGGGCACGGCAATCCACTCCAGTATTCTTGCCTGGAGAATCCCATGGACCAAGGAGCCTGGCAGGCTGCAGTCCATAGGGTCGCACATGACCGAAATGACTTTGCATGTACAGGCACACACAATGAGTAAATAAAGGTTAGATGGTGATAAAACCTAAAAGGAAAAATGAAGCCGGGGGCAGTGGCGAGGAGTGTGTATGGGTGGCAGATTGACATTTTAGCTAGAATGGGTAGGGAAGGCCATGCTGAAGGTAGGGAGGGAGTCATGTGGGGGTCTGAGGGAAGAGTATATTCCAGGAGGAGGGATGAGCGCGCGTGTGCAAAGACCTTGAGGCAGGGATGTGCCTGGTGTGCTGAGAACTGTGGGGAAGCGAGTGTGGTTGGAGCAGAGTAAGGGGAGCAGGGAGCGTGGTGAGAGATGAGGTCAGGGAGGTGACGGGGACAGAGCCTGTAGGGCTTCCCGGGTTACAGGGAGTATTTTGGTGTTACCCTGAGGGAGACGGAGCCACAGGAGGGTACTGTATAGTGGAGAGACCTGATCTGATATAGATATAATATTAAAGGAGATCATGGATGTGAAGGGCTCAGTGAGCTCTTCTTGTAATACTTGTTTAGTCGCTGAGTCGTGTCGGGCTTTCTGTGACCCCATGGTCTGTAGCCCGCCAGGCTCCTCTGTCCGTGGGATTCCCCAGGCAAGACTACTGAGTGGGTTGCCATTCCCTTCTCCGGAGGGTCTTCCCGAACTGAGCCACCAGGGAAGCCTATTAAAAGCCTGTCAGAAGCCTACTACTCTCCAAAACACTCATTGAGTGTGTTTACTCTGGGCTGAGTGGTACTAGGGACACAGCAGTAACCAGGACAGCTCTGAGCTCTGTCCTCAGAGGGGTGTCAGTCCAGACGGGAAGACAGAATCGTCCTCAGACAGAGCCCACAGTGGCTAAGGGAGCGCAGGGCTGGGATGGAGGAAGAATCAGAGGTGGCTTCCTGGAGGGAGGGGGCGCCTGAGCACACCTGAGAAGAGAGCAGGGGGAAAGAAGGGGAGAAAAGGAAGAGAAAGGGGAGGAGGAGGCACGGGACTCCAGTTCCGTCGTTCTGGAACTGTTAACTGTTTCAGTACGGTTAAAGCCGAGACAAAAAGAGACAAGAAACAGAACCAAAGAGGTGTGAGGCTCAGTCAATCCAACACCACTCAGGGTGGGGGGTGGGGGAGAGGAGGCGGGCCGGCTTTCCAGGCAAACTTCCAGGGCCCTTGAAACGAGCTGGAGGGGACCCAGAGAAGAGGTGAGGGCGAGGATTTCCGAGCTGAGAAAAAGGAGCGCGGGCAGGTTGGGGAGCCGCTACCCCGACGCTCCCTTCCCCACAGGCGGGCTCTGCTTGGACCTGGGCCACGCCCTCCGCTGCCGCTGCCGCGCCGGCTTCGCGGGGCCGCGCTGCGAGCACGACCTGGAGGAGTGCACCGGCCACACCTGCGCCAACGGCGGCACTTGCCTGGAGGGCGGCGGCGCGCGCCGCTGCTCCTGCGCGCTGGGCTTCGGCGGCCGCGACTGTCGGGAGCGCGCCGACCCGTGCGCCGCGCGCCCCTGCGCCCACGGCGGCCGCTGCTACGCGCACTTCTCCGGCCTCGTCTGCGCCTGCGCGCCGGGCTACATGGGCGCGAGGTGCGAGTTCCCGGTTCACCCCGACGGCGCGGGCGCGTTGCCAGCGGGCCAGCCCGGCCTGAGGCAGGCGGACCCGCAGCGCTTCCTTTTGCCGCCGGCTTTGGGACTGCTGGTGGCTGCGGGGTTGGCCGGCGCTGCGCTCTTGCTGGTCCACGTGCGACGCCGTGGCCCTAGCCGGGATACTGGGTCTCGCTTGTTGGCGGGGACCCCGGAGCCGTCGGTCCACGCGCTCCCTGATGCACTCAACAACATGAGGACGCACGAAGGTGCCGGGGACGGCCCGAGGTGAGGGGCTCGATCGCAGACGTAAGCCTGGTGCTCCTTGGCTGCTTTCCTCAATCTCTGTGGTGCAATTGGCCTGAGTCCTTGATGGACCTTCCTGATTGGTCCGTTTCTCTCCAGCCTTTTTTCTGGTTGGGTCGTTTCATAAATCCCTTAGTTGGCTTAGGGTTCCTCTTTGTGGTGGGTGGGAAAACAGGATATGAGAATTTAAAGGGTCTGGATCTTACTTTTCTCCTCCGTAGCCCGTCCTCAGACTGGAATCACCCTGAAGATGGAGATGCTCGTTCGATTTACGTCATATCTGCTCCTTCCATCTATGCTCGGGAGGTAGTTAATCCACCTCTACTCCTCTGCGCACTTTGGGCACAATGGACAGAGGCAGCCCCTGCTCTTCCTGTAGATCCCCTTTGTCTGTAAAATGGGGGTGGGTAGTCTCTGGAAGATCCTAAAGGCCACTTTTCAGTTTTGACTTGATTTAGTTCTGTTTGCACCCCTTTTACTGTCCTTTTGAGCTTGGCATCTTCTCTTTAGATGACCTTTAGGCCTCAAGAGGTGGGGAGCTTCAGGCTAGAGCTTCTTCACCGATTTCCACTCACTGGAGAGAGGGAGGAGAGGCAGAAGGGCAGCCTCCCTCCCCCTTATTTTGGCCCTACCCATTGGCTTGGGGGATCTTAGTTCCCGGTTCAGGGATGGAACCCAGGTCTCCGGCATCGAAAGCCTGGATTCTTAACCACTGGACCGCCAGGGAAGTCCCAGAGGCAACCCTTTCTAATACTTCCTACTTATTCTGTTTCTAGGCTTGACCTGGCCCTTCTCCATCAGCACTTGGAGACAGAACCTGAATATTTTTGTGTTCTCTGCTTCAGACACTTTGGAGTTCAAGCTGGAAGGGGTGATGGGGAGAATTTTGCCATTGGAAGTTGTACATAGTGGTTATTTATATCCTGTCTCTCTTTCTCTCCCCATCCTTCCAGAGACATCTATAAAAGCTCTTAGTTTGATCAGCTTTGACTCATCAAGTTGAGTGCTTTGTATGTGGTGTTGGGGCTGAGAGAAGAGATTTTTGTCCCCTGAGGAGAAGAATAGACAGGACTCAGTTGCAGAGGGTTGGAAATAACTCAAAGTTGTTTAAATAAACAAGAGAAATTATTAGTTATTAAATTGAAAATCCCGTGGCAGGTGTCACTTCAGCAGGACTGAGCTCAGAGGCTCACTGTTTTTCTCCAGTTTTCTCAGGAAGGACTTCATGTGTAGGATGGATGGGTTTTCACTGCCCCTGGCTTGTCACATGGCCTTACTTGAACTAGTGGCCAGGCAAGTATGACTTATTTTGATTGGCCAGGCTTGGCCATTTGTCTGGTGTGTGGTGGGGATTAATGTTAGTCTGTTCAAATCACATGGAATATGTGGGCAAAAGAGTGTCCCTTTCTCTACCCAAAGTCAGGGTTTGTTATTAATACTAGATGTAAGTACTGTACGTGGCAGGCAAACAAACAGAACCAGTTGGTGAGAACAGAAAGAACCTATTCTACAGAGGAATGGGAGGCTCAGATAGTAGGGTAATTGTTGCAGCTCCTTCCTAATGAAATGGAGCAAATCTAAGTATCTAGTAGAGAGGGGGATACCTTCCTAAATTTGAGGACTATCCTAAAACAGTGCATCATACATCTAATACTACTTCGACTACTGAAGCTATTAAAAGTATGCATCAGGACCTCTCTGGCTGTCCAGTTGTTAAGACTCCACTCTTCTCCATGTGGTGTGGTGCAGCCAAATAAATGAATTTTTTAAAAAGCCCACATCAGGCAATTTCTGCCAGTCCTCCTTCCCCATATTTTCTAATGGCTGGGACAGTGCCCAAACACCTTTGGAAATGAGCAAAATCATAAGGGTGAAAGATGAGAGAACAGTGAGAAAAGTAACAACAAATGAAGGAATCCTTTTATGAAGGACATCAGCCAAGCGATCCACATATTCTTTTTTAAAAAATTTTTATTGTAGTGATTTACATATATTTTTTTAATTTAGTCGACACATATCATATTGAATACATATCTATATGTACAAACTCCTCTTTCATGTTTCACCATATTGCACTTCTGTGCCATGAGGCTTATCTGTACCATTAAGGAGTATGGACATTGAGGGACTTCCTGGTGATCCAGTGTTTAAGACTCCACACATCCAATGAGTGATGCTCAGGTTTGATTCCTGGTGGGGAGCTAGGATCCCACATTCCACATGGAACAGCCAAAAAGTAAAAATTTAAAAAAAGGGGGGGCATATGGATATGGAAGCAAAAGCCTATCATCAAATAATATTTAAATTGAGATTAAAGGCAGACATGAACACCAGCCCCATTATTCCCTCAAAGACAAGTTGCTATTCAGAGCCCAAGTCTTTGCTGCCTTGAACAAATTATGCTATCTGCCAAGAGTGCAGAATTCAGTTTAAAAGCAAAGATGGAAAGATACGTTACCCTCATCATGTGTTTTTGATCAACAACTACGTAAAATCTGAAAGTGGGCAGCTGAATCCCATGGGCTCTCTCTTTGATGTAGTTCCTTGTGTTAAGAATGCCTTCTCAGAATCTTGGCACCATCACTGTACACATCTCTGAGTCATCAAAGGATCAGTACTGGCTGGATTATCAAAGAGCGATGGCCAGAGTTCTGATTCACCACCATAAGGGAAGAGTACCACACCCAAGTGAGCAGGCTCTTTAAAACACAGACTTTGTTCCATGGCTTTGCCTCACAGGCTGCTGCAGGCTTACCCTAAGCTAGCAGCTTCTGGGGCAAGGAAGACCATCTTGGATGATCAGTGCTTGCAGGGAAGAGAACGTTATTCTGGTCCAAATCCTTCACTTTGAAGGTGAAAGGAGGGAGAGCCCCAGAGGACTAAGGTGTAAGGTATACCGCACCAAGGAGAAACTGGTCCTTTTTTCCTCTTTTGGCAAAGCTTTAAATCTTCCAGGTGTACACTTACTGCATTTAGCACAATGATACTTGTAAATAAAGTAACCTAAGTGACCACTCCAAAAAAAAGCAAGAACAATGACAATTCCCTGCCACCTCACCTAGCCAGGGACTTCCCTGGTGGTCCAGTGGTTAGGAATCTGCCTTGCAATACAGGAGTTCGATCCCTAGTGGGAACTAAGATCCCATATGCCTCAACTAAAGCCTGTGCACCCCAAGCTTACTGAGCCTAAGTGCCGCAACTAGAGTTCACGGGCCGCAGGGAAAGATCCAGCATGCCACAACTAAGATCCGATGCAGCCAAAACAAAAAACCCAAAGCTTACAAACACAGAAATCCGACTACTTTGGTTCCGATCTTGGTTCTGCCACTTATTCAAACAAGTCACTTTACCTCTTCTGTAAAATGAGACTAATAATAGAATCTGCTTCAGAAGGTTGTGAATAACTACAATTATGTGTAGTGAGTTAATAACTACAAGCATTTTATAACAGAGGCTGGCATATGATAGCTGCTCAGTAAATGTTAGTTGTCAATATTATGCTATAAGAGGAAAGCCTGTTTCAAGTTCGTTTGACAGAGGGGCAAACTGAAGCCCAAAGATGTGGTAGAGGCTTACCCAGCATCACACAGAAAGTTCAGTCTTTCTTGATCCTCCTGGTTTTGGGAACCCAGGCCCAAAATTTAGCAGAGGAAGGACTCTCAGAGGTTGAGAAGCACCGTAGGCTTCTATTTGAAACTGGTCCATGAATCCGAATAAGGTCTGTACCTGACCTAATAGTATTGGACTAGTTGGTTTTGGTAATGTACTGTGGTAACTTAAGATGTTGTTATTGAGGAAAGCTGAGTGAAAGTTACACTGGGATTCTCTGTACTATTTTCCCAACTTCTGGTAAGTGTTACAACTATTGCAGGGACTTCCCTGATGGCTCAGTGGTAAAGAATCCACCACTTGTCAATGCAGGAGACACGGGTTCGATCCCCAGTCTGGAAAGATCCTACATGCCATGGAGCAACTAAGCCCGTGTGCCACAACTTCTGAGCCCATTCTCTAGAGCCCAGGAACCACAATTACTGAAGCCTCTGCACATCCTAGAGCCCATGCTCCTTAACAAGAGAAGTCACTGCAGAGAGAAGCCTGATCACAACTAGAGAATAGTCCCCATTCACTGCAACTAGAGAAAAGCCTGAGCAACAACAAAGACCCAGCACAGTCAAAAATAAATAAAATTATATTTGAAAAGCTGTTTCAAAATAAAAAGACATAATTTATTGAGTGCCGACTGTGTGCCAGGCCTTGTTGTAGGAGCTGGGGATTCAGCAGTGAGCCAGACAAGTCCCCACCATGGAGGAGCTCAAAGTGTGATAGAGCCCTGTACCCAGGGTTCTGTGTCCGGACCCTGGAGTCTCATGGCTGTGGTTTGAATCCTGGTTCTGCCATGTACCAGCTGTGGGCATGTGTATAGCACTTGGCGCTATGTGAATGTAAGATCTGTCGTTATTCTTCTTCAGGTCACCTCTTCTAGGAAGCCTTCTCTGATTGCCTCAGACTTACTCTAGCACCTCTGCTGGGATCCCACAAGTCCCCACGTTTCCTCACCATATCTCTAACTCCTCCGCCTCTGCCTCCTCCACCCTCACTCTGACCTCATTGGAATGTCATTGTTTGGTAAAGAGTATATCTCCCCTGGGCTTTGCAGGTGGCTCAGTAGTAAAGAGTCCACCTGCCAGTGCAAGAGACACAGGCTCCATTCCTGGGTCGGGAAGAACCCCTGTAAGAGGAAATGGCAACTCACTCCAGTATTCTTGCCTGGAGAATCCCATGGACAGAGGAAGGAGCCTGGCGGGCTGCAGTCCCTGGGATCGCAGAGTCACACGCATATCTCCCCTACTGGACAGGGAGCCTGATCTCCGGACCTGGTCTTTCCTGACTGCTGTGTCCGAAGAGTCACCCATCCCAGGAGGGCGCACATTGCACATTGCAGGCACTCAATAAACATATAGTGAATGCCTGAACATTAAGGACATTGGAGGTAGAGATTCAGGGGATCGAGTTATCAGGTGAGATCCGGAGGTCCCTGCCCCAGCCCCGGCTCAGGGCTGTAGAATCCGCGCGCCCAATGGAACCCGGCGCAACAGCGCCCCATTGTGGTCGCTAGAATCCCTTGCGGATGAGGCTCTTCCCGCCCCAATGCAGGAGGGTCGGGCGGGATCCTCACCCCGGCTACCGGGGGTGTGCCCCGGGACCCCATGAACAATCAGCCTCGGACCCCAGCCCCTACCCCGGCCCGGGCCTCGACTCCGGTCCGGGGTTCGACCCTGCGCAGGACATCCAACCAGGTTCGGACTCCGACTCCGGGCCCGGACTCGGGCCCGACCCGGATCACGACTCTGGTCCGGACGCCGGCTCTCATCCGGACCCGGACCCCAACTCCGGTCCGGACCCCAACTCCGTTACCGCCCTCGACTCCGGTCCGGCCCCCGACTCCCGTCCGGCCCCCGACTCCCGTTCGGCCCCCGACACCGATCCGGCCCCCGACACCGATCCGGACCCCGACACTGATCCGGTCCCCGACTCCGGTCCAGAACACAACTCCGGACCCAATCCCTACCCCGATCCCATCTCGGGTCCTGTTTGCTGCCTTGGAATCCCTCCCCGACTCGGCTCTGCCTTCGGGCCCACCCCTGGAACTTGAACCCAAGCTCACTGTGTCACCTGCCAAGAATCTTGAGCCAGCCCCGAGGGTGAAGCAGGTTTCACCCGCCGCCAGTGGATTTCCTCCCGTCCAAGAGCCCCTTCCTGCTCTTACTCCACTGGCCACGGATTTACAGCCCCCATCCCGCGGGTCCCCTCTGAGGACAGACCCATCGGCCACCAAGTTGATAGCTTCTTCTTCTGGACATGTCCCAGGGACGCCCATCCTAGGGGCCATCCAGGCCATCTTACCGCTTCCTGCCACCGCATTAGCCTCCTCCAGCGGGAACCTCCCAGCGGAAAACAAGATCCTGATTCGAGTGGTCTACTGGTAAGGCGCTGTCCCTGCCCACACCTGCTTCCGCCTCTGGGTCTGCCATTCTCTTTGGAACTGGAGAGCTCTGGGTTCATTCATTCACTCTCCTGCTGCCACCGTGGGCCAGGCCTTTAGGAGACGGAGGGCTGAGCCAAGCCATGTTTTCCTGGGGTTGGGGCAGAAGACAGGGGCAGGAAGAGGGAAGAGGAGGAATGGGAGAACTTATGAGGCTGAGGACTTAGAAACAGCCTTTCTTGGGAGGTGGGTCTTAAGCTGCAACTTCTCAGTGATGAGGCTACCAAGTGGGGTGGGAGTGGGGTCGGATAGAAGTAGGGGGATCCAGGTAGCAAGGAAAAGGGGGAACATCCAATACAAAGGCCAGAGGGGTCCACATTTGTGGTTCCAGAGCGGAATCTTTGTGTCAATGACAAGAGTAAACAGCAGTGACCTTCCTAGACTTCCCTGAGACCTAGGACTGAATGTGGCCAGGGGTGAGGCTTTGTATTCCCTCCAGTCCCCCACCCCCACCCCTCCCCAGGCCCCCATGCGATGGTCTCTCTCTAGCTCTCTCTCCAACTCACTGCCTCTTTTCCTTTCCCCTTGTGATGTGTAGCTCTTTTTCCTTCTAACTCTCTTTCCCCTTCTCCCCTACCTCTCTTTCTCTGCCCATCTCCTTTTTTTTTTTTTTGGTCAAACCTGTGCTTCATGCAAAGCTTCCCTGACTAAGGATCAAAGATCAAACCCATGCATCCATCAGTGGAAGCATGAAATTTTAACCACTGGACCACCAGGGAATCCCCCATTCTTTCTCTTTCTCTGACTCCATGGATTCATTCATTATTTTATTCACTGAACGACCATTTATTCAGCATCTGCCATGTGCTGACTCTATTCTCAGCAGTAGAGACACAGCAGTGAATAAGACGGAAATGCCTGTGGCACCGACCTTCTGATGTGGAGGGGCAGGAATGGGCAATAAACACAGCACATGGCAAGTGCTCTAGTATCTTAGAAGGTGACCAGTGCTATGGATAAAAGGCATCTTGGGGGGTGGTCACAGGTTAGCTGGAGTATCCTCAAGGAGTCGAAACTCGACCAAAGACCTGAAAGAGGGGCAAGAAGGAGCCTTTGAGCAATCAGGGAAAGAGTATTCTGCAGAGAGAGCAGCCAGTGCAAAGATCCTGAGGCAAGGCATCCCTGGAGTGTTGGAAGAAGAGCTAGGAGGTCCCTGTGGCTGAAGCCAGAGGGACAGAGGGAAGAGATGGAGCAGAGAGGTGATGGGGGTGGATCCTGTCGGGGATTGTGGACCACGGGGAGGACTGTGTTCTTTTTGTGTTCAGATGCTTCTGAGCAGGGGAGGGACGAGATCTGACTTAGCTCTTCACAGTGTCTCTCTGGACTTCAGGAGATTCTAATGATGTATTTTCTTTCCACCTCTGTCTGCCTTCCTCCTCTCTGCCCTCGGCCTCCAGTGGCCTCTGAAGCTATGGCCTGCGGGTAAGTAGTTTTGGCTTTGGAGGTGGGGGAGTGTGGGCCATGATGTCTGGAAGGGGTTCCTGTTTTCCCTCCTCTCAAGACCTATGACCCTGTGACCCCATGACCACATAATCCCGTCTCTTCCCCACAGTACATCCTACTGAGAAAGAGTCTGGAGCAGCAGTTTCCAAACTCTCTAATCTTCGTGAGTGTGCTGGTGGCTTGGGAGGGTGGGGGGCAATCAGGGCTCCAAGACCCCCCGAGGGACTTGGAAGAGTGTTCTTTGCCTCCGCTAACCTCCACCATTCCCTCCCCAGGAGGAAGAAATATCTGCCCAGGCTACAGGGGAGTTTGAAGTATTTGTGGATGGGAAACTGATGCATTCAAAGAAGGTGATTCTGAGCAAGGTTCCTGGACAGGGAGGGAGGCTGGAGCTCCCAGAGGGTGAGAGACTTACATGTCTGTGCTCTTTCCCTTCTGTGCCCAGAATGGTGATGGCTTTGTGGATGAGGCCAAGCTACAGACAATTGTGAACCTGCTCAATGAGGAGTTCAAGAAAAGGTAGCAGGCAGCTAGTGGGCTGGAGGTGAGCTGAGGGCAGTGAGATGGGAGGGGTGGAGGTTGGACTATGGGTGGGTGGGCAGGCAGAAGGCAAGGCCCTGTCTTGGAGTCAAAGACACCCTAGTCTCAATCCTAGCTCAACCAGTCCTCACTGTTATAATCAGGATAAGTTATATCCTTTTCTGAGCCTCAGTTTCCTCATCTGTAAAATGGGGTTGTTAATTCCATAAGATGCATCTTATAAGGTAATAAATAGTGCACGGCTCAGAGTATGTCAGTATGCTCAGAACATGTCAACTATACAGTTGTTTTTTTTTCAAATAACTTGTTTTTTAACTTTTAGTTGTAAATCTGTGCTGTGGCAGTATGTGACAATAACAGCATGTGACTTTTCACCTTAATGGAGTTAATTAAATGAATACATTAAAAATTCAGTTATTAGTCCCACTAGCCACATTTCAAATGTTCATAGCCACATGTGGCAGCTGTATTGGACAGTACAGATACAGAACATGGAATCAATAATTGCAGAAAGTTATATTGCTAATGTTATCTTAATGTTTTAAAGCATAGACACAATCATTTATTTTCCACCAATACTGGATTTTTAAAACCACTCACTACACAGATATTAGTAAGCTGCTACTGATTTAATATTTTGTCTATTGTATATCTACTTTATAATTATTTCCAACTTTATTGAAGTGTAAGTAATGCATAAGAAACAGTACATGTTTAAAGCATTCAAGTTGTTGAATTTTATATACTCATCGTAAGTATACCATAAATCTCGGCAAAGATTCCCATTGGCATGGATGGAGTTACATGTCCATCTCTGAATGAATCACTCAGGGCCAAGGGAATGTCACTACACTGCTATCATTGGCAGTGCTATCATTGGCCACATGCTATCATCTTGAGTCACGTGTCTTTAACCTCACTGGATTTCATTTTAGTCAAGTATTTCCTGAGTACCTACGAGGTATGGTTCTAGGTCCTAAGGATGATACAGTGGTGAACCAAGTAGACACAAACCCTTGGCCTAGTGAAGCTGACAGTTAATGGAACACAGTGAACAAGACCCTGGGTGGAGAGAAGGCATTTAACTACTTTTTATTTCTTTTTTTGGCTGCACCATTCAGCATGTACAGTCTCAGTTCCTCTGTGCTGTGCTGAGTCACTCAGTCATGTCTGACTCTTTGTGACCCCGTGGACTATAGCCCCCCAGGCTCCTCTGTCCATGGGGATTCTCCAGGCAAGATTACTGGAGTGGGTTGCCATGCCCTCCTCTCTTAGTTCCTCTACCAGGGATCAAACCTGTACCCTCTGTGGTTGGGAGCGAGGAGTCTTAACCACTGGACTTCCAGGGAAGTCCCTAGAAGGCACTTTATGAGATAAGTGATGAGAAGAAAAATAAAATAGGGAAGGGCTTTGGAGGCTGTTGGGGATTTTTTGCAACTCTAAGTTGAGTGGTCAAAGACAATCTCATTGGGAAGGTGATATTTAAACCCTTGAAGGATGTAAGGGACTGAAGCATGTGTCTATCTAGGGGAAAGTATTCTGGGCAGAAGGAACAGAAAGTGCAAAGGCCCTGTGATAGGAGTGTGTCTGGTGTGTTTCAAAAATGTCAAGGAGACTCTGGCAGGCATTATAAGCCATGGAAATGGAAAATCTTAGAAAGGTGCCTGAACATAGTAAGCCCTACAAATGCTATTATTATTTTTTTTAGAGTTTCTGTTGTTATTATTATTATCTTTTTGCTTTCTTGTTTCCCCATTTCAGGAGCCTCAGGAGGATGATGAGAAGGGCTGAAATGATGTCAAGTCAGGTCCTTTTCTGATGGTGGCTGGGACAGGGTCAGGGAGAGGTGAAGAGGGAAATACAGAGTCTGCCTCCCTGTGTTCTCACCTGCTTGCTACTGTCACCGCACTCACTGATGTCTGGGGGAGGTGCCTGCTGCCATGCTCGAAGCATCTCCTGGACCGGGGCGGGGGCGGGGGGGGGGGGGGGGGGGGGGGAGGGGGGGGGGCGGGGAGGCCAGCTTGGAACAGAAGGCTACTCCTGTTGCTCCCCACCTGGTGTAGCCTCAGTGTTCTCACACTGTCAAGACCAATTTATTTCTTTTGTGGGATCTGTATTTCCCACGGTCTGGTTTGGGATTTGAAAACCTCCCATTTCATTGGCATTTGTAGGGGTTGAGACAGAAATAGGAATTGTGGCAAGCGTCAAAAGGCATTCCAAACTTCAATACATGTCAGGGTTCGCTTTCTAAACCCACAGATCTTGGAATGTCAGTGCTGGGAGGGGTCTCAGCTACCTGGGAGAAGACCATTCGTGCATTCAGTAGGCATTGATGAGCCCTCTGCTCACTGTCTGGCTCTGTGGGGTCGATAGGCAAGCGCCGGAAGGTCCGGTGCGAGGCGTGGGAGTCAGACCTTTACGACGGAGCTGCTGTGTGACCTCCAGCAGGAGACACTATGTCTCTGCTACTCAATTTCTCCTGCAAAATGACCGTCATACTGCTTGATTATGAAATTTCCAAAGTCTGATACAGGATACATAGGTTTCAGTTAGAAGTAGATTTTTGGGGACTTTCCTGGTAGCTCAGCTGGTAAAGAATCCGCCTGCCATGCAGGAGACCCCAGTTTGATAGCTGGGTCGGGAAGATCCCCTGCAGAAGGGATAGGCTACCCACTCCAGTATTCTTGGGCTTCCCTGGTGGCTCAGAGGGTAAAGAATTCATGTGCAATGCAGGAGACCTGGGTTCAATCCCTGGAGGAGGGTGTGGCAACTCACTCCAGTATTCTTGCCTGGAGAACCCCCATGGACAGAGGAGCCTGAGGGGCTTCAGTCCACGGGGTTGCAAAGAGTCCGACATGACTGAGCGACTAAGTACAGCACTGGTAGTCCAATGTTTAAGAATCTGCCTACCAATGCAGGGGACATGAGTTTGATCCTCGGTCTGGGAACTAAGATCCCACCTGCTGAGGGGCAACTAAGCCCATGAGCCACAACTACTGAAGCCTGCACACCCTGGAGCCCTTGCTCTGCAATAAGAGAAGCCACTGCAGTGATCGCACACCACGACTAGAGAAAGCCCACGTGCAGCAAGAAAGACCCAGGGCAGCCACAAGTAAATACATAAAATGTAAAAAATAGACATTGGTTAGGACGGCTCTTGCCTTCAAGTAACCGAAAGCTGGACTGTCAGCGGCTCACCAAATAATGTGCTCAGTTGCTTCAGTCCTGTCTGACTCTTTGCGACCCTATGGACTATAGCCCACCAGGTTCCTCTGGGATTCTTCAGGCAAGAACCCTTGAGTGGGTTGCCATTTCCTACTTCAGGGGATCTTCCTGACCCAGGGATTGAACTTGCGTCTCTTATGCCTCTTGTATTACCAAGCAGGTTCTTTACCCCTAGCGCCACCTCAGACAATAGAAAGAGCAAATGATTTTGATTTCAAACTGGTGGGAGGGGGCTGAGTTCAGCCAGCTGTCCAGCTGTGCCTTGGGAAGCCCAGAGTTTTTCTCCACTTCTTTTCTGCCATCATCAACATGTGATGTGTTTGGCTTTGGAGCTCATGCATGTGATTTCATTGTTGCGCCCCTACGGGTTATATCTGTTTTCCAGGCAGAAGAGAGTAGAAGAAGGCATGTAGAAGAGAGGATCACTTTATTAGGAGAGTAAAACTTTTCCAGAAGCCCCACTCAGTCTTCTGTTGTGACTGAGTCAATGCCCTGGCCCCTGCCCACCCATCCACCCACGGCCCAGCCTTCACCCCTCCCTCCCCACCTCTCTTACTGCACCTCCAGTTCACCAGTTGCCCACTACCTTTTCCTGATCTCATTAATAATGCGTACAAATTTTCTGCATCCTGGCCTCATCCACAAAGCTGTCTGGATCTTGAGAACAGGGAGTGATTCAACAGAGACTGAGTAGGGAGAGGAGGCAACAGCTGGGGGCGCCATGAAGCCCCCATCCTGATATACACACTAGCATTGGGAGCGTGTGAGGGAAAGAGCAGTCGGTGAGTCAAAGGCTTTGACTATAGAGTTATTAATATGTCATAAAGTGAAAGGGAAGTCGCTCAGTCATATCTGATTCTTTGCAAGCCCACGGACTATAGCCCACCAGGCTCCTCCATCCATGGAATTTTCTAGGCAAGAGTACTGGAGTGGGTTGCCATTTCCTTCTCCGGGGGATCTTCCTGACCCAGGGATTTTTTTTGATTTTAAGTTTGAGAAAGTTTGTATACATGATCACAATCAAAACAAAGAGATGAACCAAAGAATGAGACTTTCTTAATCCCCCTGAAAACATAATAAATTACAATTTCTGCTCAAATGTTATTCCTATGCTATATTCATTTTGATCTCATTTTCCACTTTATACTCTGGCATTTCTTTTCTGAATTCAGGTTACATATAATATTTTGTGTTAACTCCCTAGTCTTAATACCACAAAGTCATCTGTTTTACCATGGGTATGTTTTTATCATTTAGAGTAGGATATGCTTGTTAATAAGCCAGTTATACTCCAGTAACTTTGTGAATGCAAAAACATCGAGAAAGAACAAATAATGGAGTTATTATTTCACGGATCCTCATTCAGCTTCAGGAAAACTACTTCCAGAAAGCTGCAATTCTGCCAAATATATTCTATGTTTAAATGGAAACTGAAAGAAAAGTGAAATTACTGGAAGCCTTTGACAGTTCACTAGACACTGTGTTTTCAATAGTTCAACACTTATGCTTGATAAGAGTAAATTAATAGGCCAACATTTTAAAATGTATACTTTAATTAAGGTATAAAGTATATAAACAATCAGGTAAGTTTATAGAGAAGCTGACCAAGATAGATAAATTAGGAGATAGAAGTGTCCATCTAAATTTTCTATACTTCATCTTTTTTTTTAATATATACTTTCTCATTTGTCATTCTGGAAGTCCTTTTTTAGAAAGACTCTTCTTTGTTTGATGACAAACAGCAGCCACATTTTCAGTGACTATTCTGGACCTCCATGTTGGATAAATTCAATTTCTTCTTGAGACACAAGTTTCCTTCTGTATTTCCGAGGTAAAGTTTTTATTATCTCTGCGGTGTCTGGTGGACCCTGATGCATCAGCCAGTCTGGCGATTTACTTCCCTTAGAATGCTGTGAAATTGAAGAAGTAGGAGATGGTAGTCCCGCTGATCTTAGAACTTGTGATACATTTGGTTTAGGATTTTTGTCTCTTCTGTCAGGGAACCTTATTAATGGAGTCTGTGGCTTGACTACCTGAACGACCCTGCTGGCAGACGCCATCTTGCTGCCCATCATGATCTCCAAGAAGGGGCAGCTTTTGGGACGCTGGTGAGCTGTGGTTATAACAGGAGTCCTGGGCGGCTGGGGGCCCTGACCCAGGGATTGAATCCGGGTCTCCCGCGTTGCAGGCAGACGCTTTTACCATCTGAGCCAACAGGGAAGCCCGATATGTCATATGATAAACAGAAGGAACCATAAGGTAGTATTTTAATAAAGGTTTTCATTGTAAGCCGAATTCTAAGGTGACCCTCAAAGACCTACACTTTCATATAACCCCCACGCCCTTTTTGCAAACAAACACGTTTATTTGGCTGTGCCTGGTCTTAGTTGCAGCACAAAGGATCTTCATTGCTGTCTGTGGCATCTTTAGTTGCAATAGTATGTAGAATCTTTTTTTTGTTTTAATTGCAGCATGTGGGATCTAATTCCCTAACCAGGGATTGAACCCAGGCCCCCTGCATTGGAGTGGAGCATCTTAACCACTGGATCACTGGGGAAGTCCTGGGTTCAGTTACTGTGTCCTTCATTTCTGGGGGTTCTGTATATTTTCTAGCTCTTAGGTTAAAAAAAAGTCTGATTTCTCTGTATATCTGTTCTCCTCCTAAGTTCTTTATCATCTTTGTGATAATTACTCTGAAAACTTTCTCAGATAGATTGCCTATCTCCACCTAGTTCTTCTGGGGTTTTATCTTGTTCTGCCATTTGGGAGACACGGTCCTCTACCATCGCATCTTGTGTAAGTTGTTGTTTGTCTTTTTATGTATGTGGCAGGTCAGTTAACATTTCTTTTTTTCTTTTTCTTTATTGGTTTTTTCAATGTTGGGTTATTTTTCTTTTTTTAAATTTTATTTATTTTTAATTTATTTATTTATTTTAATTGGAGGATAATTGATATTGTGGTGGGTTTTGCCATACATCAACATGAATCAGCCAAGGGTGTACATGTGTCCCCCCATCCTCAACCTCCCTCCCATCTTCCTTTGCATCCCATCCCTCTGGGTTGTCCTAGAGCACCGTAGTTACATTTCTTGACCTTGGAGCAGTGACCCTCTGTAGGAGGCAGCCTATATGTCCTAGCGATGCACTCCCCTCTCATCACCCAAGCTGTATGCTCTAGGGGTTCCCCCAAGTGGGCTCTGTGGGTCTTTTTGTAATGGAGGTCTCCCTGTGTGGGTAATCTGATAGGCTTGGTTGGCCCCTACTCTGGTTGGTTGCCAGGCCCTGACTTATGTGAGTGCTGCTGTCTGTTGTTTGGGGGTAGCGGGGTCTGGTCATGAGGTGGCTGGTTGCAGAATACTAGGCGCCCCAGGGCTAGCGCTGGCTCACTGGTGGATGGAGCCAGAATCCTGAGGACTCTGGGGCTCTTGCCCCCCAACTGGCAGGTGAAGCTCAGTCCTGGGGTTAGTGCCAGACTACTGGCAGGTACAGCTGGTTCCTGGCGTCCGGTTGCAGTGCTCATGGATTCCAGAGCTCATTTCAGATCGTTGATGGTGCAGTAGGAGTGGGGGGTGATTCCTGACACCGTTGGATATAAAGTCTAGGGTGTCCCAAAGGTTCATTGGCCTGCTAGTGGCTTCTGGGGCCAGGGTAAGGTTCTGGCCTGCGCTGGGCCATCATAGCTTTTTCTCTTTTTCTTTGGCTGCACTGGGTCTTCATTGCTGCATGCAGGCTTTCTCTAGCTGTGGAGAGCCGGGGCTACTCTCTAGTTGCGGTGTGTGGGCTTCTCATTGTGGTGGCTTCTCTTGTGGAGCACAGGCTATAGGGTGCACCGGCTTCAGTAGCTGTAGCTCACTGGCTCAGGAGTTGCTGTTGGTGCTACAGGTGTGAGGTCTTGCACCCAGGCCACAGAAGCAGAGCCCAGAACCAAGGTCACCTCCGAAGCTGACTGACCCCTCTTTGTAACCCTTCCAAAAGCCCCCTGATCATCACTAACAAGCTGCCTGACTCCCAATTAGGCAAAGATGCCCACTCCAGTTGACACCCTATCGTTCACCCAATCACCCATCGCAACCTTCCAGCAGGAATTTTCTTTGGACGCTATGAAAGTTGGCTAGTAGCCCAGGAAATGCTTCGCCTCTCCCTTGAGCTAAGCCCACCGTTTTAACAGCATCTCCTATTGAATACACTCTCCTCTCATCCTGCCTTGGGTCCGGCAATTCTTTCCCGAGTTCCGACCAAGACAGATGGGACGGTGCCCCGGCCTCTCTAGTTGCCTGGCCGGAGGCATCCAGAACCCACGCCCCCCAGGCGGCTGGGCGGGGCCCGGTTCCCGCACCAAGAAGCCAGCATGGCAGCCGCCACGGTCTCTTGGCCAAACGCTCCTCAACGTGTCTGCTACTACTGTCCGTGTTTCCACCGGGAGCCACAGTCACCCCCACCTTGGCGGGAGACTCTCCAAGACCAACAGGTATGTCTGGCCCGGGCTCTCACCAGATCGCCGCTTTTGCCCTGGGTGCAGGGCAAAGTGCCTTTTTAAAGGGTCGTCTCCACCTCCCCACGTCCTGTGGGGCTCCCGCAACCCGGCACTGAGGTGAAGTGTTAGTTGCTCCATCCTGTCCGACTCTTTGCGACCCCATGAACTCTAAACCACCAGGCTCCTCTGTCCGTGAGATTCTCCAGGCAGGAATACTAGAGTGGATTGCCATTCCCTTCTCCAGGGAATCTTCCAGACCCAGGGATTGAACCGGGGTGTCCTGAATTGCAGGCAGGTTCTTAACTGTTTGGGCCACCAGGGAAACCCTGCTGAACTTTAAAGCCAAATGCTCTGGGGGCTCATCTTTCTGGTGCCAGGATCAGGGGCTGGGGACCCCAATGTGTTGCTCAGAACTCTCACTCCTGAGGGAGAGCCTCCGCAGTACATCGGTTCTGCAGCTTGTGGGTTGCCCACCCTGGGATATGGGATTTGATTGTTTCATGAGTCTGCCCTACCACCTGTCTCACCATGGTTCCTTCCCTAAGTCTTTTTAAAAGTATGTGTTTTTTTTCTACTTACTTGGCTGCATCAGGTCTTAGTTGAGGCAGGTAGGATCTTTAGTTTGATGCATGTGGGATCTAGTTCCCTGACCAGGGATTGAACCTGGGCCCTGGAGTCTTAGCCACTGGGCCACCTGGGAAGTTCCTCTCCCTAGGTCTTTTTTTGGCCCCACTGTGAGGCATGCGGGATCTTAGTTTCCTCACCAGGGATTGAACCTGTGCCCTATGCAATGGAAGCATGGATTCTTAACCACTGGAACACTCGGGAAGATCCCATTTGGTAGGCTCCAGCTCCTTTTCAGTGATGGCTGTTCTGCAGACAGCCGTGACCCCAGGGCGCTGGTGAGAGGAGGTGAGCCCAGGGCCTTTCCACTCTGCTGCCTCGGCTGCTCTTCTATTATTTTTCTTTCTTTTTTTGAGTGGGAGTAGACCCAGGGTTACAACGGTGCCCCCTCCCAAGCCCATTTCCGTTATTTTGGTTTTGATGCTCTGTTCTACTTGACAAAACAATTTCCAAATCTACCAGATGGGGTCATGGCCCATCAGAGTCATAAGGCTACAGAGGCTTCATGGATCAAGCCTGTGGCCTGGTGTTCAGGCCTCCTCTGGAAGCCTGTCCTCTCTCCTCCTGGCTGAGCCAGAGCTGGCTTTTTTTTCCCCCCACACTGCTCGGCTTGTGAGATCTTAGCTCCCCAACCAGGGATCAAACCCCAGCCCTTGGCAGTGAGAGCGCAAGAGTCCTAACTACTGGACTTCCAGGGAATTCCCTCCTATTATTTCTTTAAATCAATTCTCTGCCCTTTCCTCTCTTCTCCTGAGATGCCCGCTCCCCTAATGCTGCCGTTGCTAAAACAGATAGCCCTCCTAGAATTTCCTCATTTAAAAAATCTTATTGCTATTTTCTCTTCTACTTGTATTACTTATAGATTTCTGTCTTCAAGCTTGCTGATTGTCGTTTTCAAACATTGTGTGGTCTATTTCCAATGCTTTCTGGTGTATTCTTCATCTCATTTACTGAGTTCTGCTCCAGAATTCGAATTTCTCTTTAGAGTTTCAGTTTCTTCGGTAAAAGTATTTCGTCTGTTCATTAATTTTAACCCTGAATTCACTGAACTACCTTTCTGAGTTTTCTTGTAGCTCTTTGATTTTCTTCATAGAGCTATTTTGAATTCTCTACCAGTGAGATCTCAATACCCTGTGACTTCAAGTTTAGTTTCTGGAGGATTGTCATTTTCTTTTGTGTTATAGTGTTTCCGTGGTTCTTCGTGGTTCTTGATGCGTTGCTCCTCTGCCATTGTATCTGAAGTAGGGGACCCTTTTCTGCTTGATGCTAACGATTTAACAGTTTGGAATTGAGGCGTTTCAGGGAGTTCCCTGGCGGTCCAGTGGTTAGGACTCTGAGCTCTCATTGTCAAGGGCCAGTGTTCAAACCCTGGTTGGGGAACTGAAGTCCCGCTAGCGAGGGGCTGCTGCTGCTGCTAAGTGGCTTCAGTCGTGTCCGACTCTGTGCGACCCCATAGACGGCAGCCCACCAGGCTCCCCCATCCCTGGGATTCTCCAGGCGAGAACACTGGAGTGGGTTGCCATTTCCTTCTCCAACGCATGAAAGTGAAAAATGAAAGTGAAGTCGCTCAGTCGTTTCCGACTCTTCGCGACCCCATGGACTGCAGCCTACCAGGCACCTCCGTTCATGGGATTTTCCAGGCAAGAGTACTGGAGTGGGGTGCCATTGCCTTCTCCGGCGAGCAGGAGAGGCCGGCAATAAAAAAGAAAAATAAAATTGAGGCGTTTCTCCCGTTTTCCAGTAGGTGGTGCTATAGCACAGGGTTTGGATTTCTCTTTTCGGCGCGGCCTCTGATAACACTGGCCTTCTCCACACTCCATTGCTTTTATGGTTGCTCCAAACCCTCCTTATTGCTCCTTGTGCCTCTGGGGTCACCGATGCCTTGTGTGCGCCAGTATTGCTGGTATTGCCGCCTGGGGCTCGGAGACAGTGGGTTCTTCCCTTACTTTCAGATCCGAGCTCCTTGCAGACTCCGCCCCTGAGGGGAGGGTGAGGGTGGCGCGGAGCTGGGTTGCACCTGGCACCTCTGCCATGTCCAGGTTGTCAGGTTTGTCCCTGTACAAGTCCCTCGACGTGTACAGATGTGTGGAATTCTCTGGACACCTGGTCTGATGGACCGCGGTTCCTTTGTTGTGTTGTGAATGTTTTAGTGGTTATAGATTGAAGAGGAGAGACAGTTTTTCGTCTGCCAAGTTGCTGATGTCATTCTTCTGAGACGGTTATTTTTCATGCCTGCGTTCTCAGTCGCTTCAGTTGTGTCCAACGCTTTGCGACCCTATGGACGGACTGTAACCAGCCAGGCTCCTCCAGGGGATCTTCCCGACCCAGGGATCCAACCTGAGTCTCCTGCATCTCCTGCATTCTTTACCCACTGAGACACCTGGGAAGCTCAGTTATTTTTCATTAAATAGTTAACATGTAAATTTATTTCTTTATTTATGGTGGCTGTGCTGCCTGGCTTGTGGGATCTTAGTTCCCTGACCAGGGATTGAACCTGGGCCCGTGGCAGTGACCTCTTAAGTGCCCTAACTACAGGTTGTTGTTGTTTAGTTGCTAAGTCAGGTCTGACACTTTTGCAACCTGGTGGACTATATCCTGCTAGGCTCCTGTGTCATGGGATTTCCCAGGCAAGAATACTGGAGTGGGTTGCCATTTCCTTCTCCAAGGGATCTTCCCAACCTAGAGATGTAAACTGCATCTTCTGCATGGATGGGTGGGTGGATAGCAGGTGGGTTCTTGACCGCTGACCCACCAGGGAAGCCCTCTAACCACTGGACCACCAGGGAATTCCCTCATGATTTTAAAAACATTTTAAAAATGAAGAAGCAAATACATATTTTAGAAATCTTAGTCTTAATTTCTGATACAATAAATATTGACAGACAGTGCACGTAAACAAGAGCTCTTCGGCATTGTCAATAACTTTTATGAGTCTAAAGAGCTTCTGAGACCAAAAAATTTCAGCCCCGCTGTCCTTGAGAATTCAGTAATTCTTAACTGAGCCCGTTAAGTGAGTCAATGTGACATTGAAAGGGCGTGCAGCCATTGGCTGTCTTACTGGCAGACTGTGGGTAATTTTTCATAATGTAACTCTATGAGGTCAAGACCATTAGCATCACCCCCTTTTTACGGATGAAAGACTGAGAAGTTGAGTAGTTCCCTTCGTGCTCACTGCTGGTAAGAAGCAGAGAAGGGATTTGAACCATGACAGTCCAGCTCCAGTATTGGAGTATCTCATTGGCTCTGCCTAGTTGAAGTGCCAGCCATCGGTCAAATCAACTATTGTTGCATGGGAAGTAAAGTCATAATGGTCAAATATCATTAAGAGGGTGGAATAAAATTCTTGGAGAAAGGAGGATGTAGTGGGTAGACATCTCAAGAAGTGTTTTCTCAAGTCAGAGTGGAGTCCTGGGGAAAAAAAGTTTTCTCATCAGCACTCCAGTTCCTTTCTAAAGATGGTGCATTTTGGCAGTCGCTGATGAATTGATTATGAGTATCAGTTTTGGAAGTCAGATTAGGGTTTGAGCCCTAATTGTACTGCTTCTTAGCTGCATGAACTTGGGCAAATGTGGTGGTTAATTTTGTGTCCACTCGGTTAGACTATGGTAACCAGTTGTTTGGTCAAATTCGAGTCTAGATGCTGCTGTAAAGGCATTTCTTAGACGTGATTATGCACAGCTGGCTCCAACTGTAGCGAATGTCTTTTCATAATGTGGGTGGGCCTTGTCCAATCACTTGAAGGCCTTAAGAGCAAAATTCAAGTTTCTTGAAATAGTGGACTTCCCTGGCAATTCAGTAGTTAAGACTCCTCACTGCCAATGCAGGGAGCACGGGTTTGATCCTTGATCAGGGAACTAAGATCCCACACATGCTGAGCAGCCACTTTTTTTTTAAAAAAGTGGAGTTTTCCTTCAGATTGCAACGTAGATATTCTGCCTGAGTTTCTCGCCTTCACATTCAAGACCACAACATCGGCTTTACCTAAGTTCCCAGACTGCTGGCTTCCCCTTCGAATTTTGGACTTGCCAGCCTCCACAATCCTGTGAGCCAGTTCCTTAAGATCTCTTTTTCTCTCTGTCTGTACAGTATGCATGCTAAGTCACTTCAGTCATGTCTGACTCTTTGAAACCGTATGGACTGTAGCCCATCAGGCTCCTCTGTGTGGAATTCTCCAGGCAAAGATTACTGGAGTGGGTTGCCATGCCCTCCTCCAGGGGATCTTCCCGACCCAGGGATTGAACCCATGTCTCTTATGTCTCCTTTGTTGGCAGGTGGGTTCTTTACCACACGTGCCACCTGGGAAGCCCATATGCAGTATATATGTATACATATATAAGGTACGTTACACGCACATATACATAAACGACAGGAGTTTTTCCTATTGGTGCTATTTCTCAGGAGAACCCTGATTGAGACAGCTAGTAATCCTCAATTTTCTTATCTGTAAAATGCATATGCTAACGCTAATAGTCTTTACAATTGTGAAAATTCAATGAGATGCCATATATAAAGCACTCTTAACCAGTGACCACAGTGGGTATATCATCTGTGTGACTGGTTTCCAAAGATGGCCCCTAGTGAACCACAGTGCTCAGGATTCACCTCCTTTGGTATGGCCTCCCCTCCCCCAAAATGAGCTGGGACTTTATAACCCACAGAATGAGGCAGAAATGTGCTAGCTTGGGGCCTGAGCTATTGGAGGGCCTGGCAGCTTCCCACTTTTGCACTTTTGGAAGCCCTGAGGCAGCCACATGAGAAATCTGGCAGGACTTCCCTGGTGGCGCGATGGATAAGAATCTGCCTGCCAATGCAGGGGACACGGGTTCGATCCCTGGTCCAGGAAGATCCCGCATGCCGTGGGGCAACTAACTAAGCCTGTGTGCCCCAACTTCTGAGCCCACATGCTGCAGCTACTAAAGCCCGTGTGCCTAGAGCCTGTGCTCTGAAGAGAAGCCAATGCAATGAGAAGTTGGTGCACCTAAATGGAGGGTAGCCCCTGCTCTTCACGACTAGAGAAAGCCCAAGAGTAGTGATGAAGACCCACTGCAACGAAGAAGAACAAGAGAGAGAAATTTGGCTACAGTGTTGGAGAGGAAGAGGGTTTGGAACTCTGTGAAGGGAGAGGCCCAGCCTCCCAGCCTGCCCCTACCAGGGTGACAGACATGTGAGTGACACGTCCTAGACATTCCAGCCTAACTGAGCTTCTGGCCGACATCACAGGAGCAGAACTGCTGAGCTGAGCCCGTCAACCTACAGAAGAGTGAACAGTGAAAAAACAGTTGTTACTTAAACCCACTAAATTTTAGAGTTCTTTGTTGCACAGGGAGATAACTGGAAAATCAATCTTGGGGGCAGACTTTCTTCCCCCAGAATTCATAAAGAGAGGCCACTATTAGTTTGGAAGAACTATCATGTTAATTTGCCTTGACTTTGTCCCTGGTTCCCAGAAGGTCAGAAGGTGTCATGTAAGTCTGGAATTTCCAGCGACAGTGTTTCTGAATGCAAGTCCAACGCACAGTGAGGTCAAATAATACCAAGATGTCGGAGTTTGGAACAGAGAAATGTTTATTACAGGGCCACTCAAGGAGATATGGCTCATGCCTTAAAAATCCCAAACTTGAAAGCTTTCAGCAAAGCCTTTTTACAGGCAAGGTGAGGGAAAGGCGTTGGTGTTGTAAGCTTCCTGGTGTCAGATCCTTTGTTCTTGAAGTGAGGTCAAAGGTCAGGTAATGATGTTCCTGTAAATCTCCAAACGTTACTCTCTGTTCTGACAAGAAAGGGCAAGGTCCCAAGGCACAACTTTCACCCTCTGAATCCAGGTCCTGGCTAAGAGAAGGTGGGGTGGCCCCTGCAGGGGTTGTTACTCTGCCAGGGAGCGTTTATCCAGCACAGCACCCAGTCTGGGTCATCCCACCAGTGCCCAGGTCTGGCTGAAGAGGCAGATCTCAGCTGGTGGTACCCTCCAGGCCAGGTCCCCAGGCCCTGCCCAGCTGGCATCTCTGAGGGGCTGGGTGCCCAGGATTTAACAGGCCCTCAGACTTCAGGCTGCCCAAACAGGGGGCAGGTCCTGCAAACTGTGACCCATGCTGGCTGCCACTGCCATTAGGTCACAGTGGCAGGGACAGAAGAGGCTCACCGCTGCCTCAAGGCCTGGGCCCTGCCAGTGCGTGGCCTTGGTCAGGACGCTGGGGTCCTGGTGGACACAGCTCCAGCCTATTCCCTGGGCCTCTTAGCTCACCCACCAGCCTGAGGCTGGAGAGTCTGGAGGGCCCCTGGGAGAAAGTTGTGATCCACCTCTTACCTCAGTCTCCGCAGGAGAACCACCAGCCGAGGGCCCACTCGCCAAAGGAGGCCTCTAACCTCTGAACTAGCAAGCAGTATGCTAGATGCCTGCTAGCAGCTGTCCCTGTTATAATAGGAGTGTTTTTGTTACTCAGATGGGGAGAGGTTTGGGCCACCCCGGAGTTTTAGGGAGTTTGAACCTTGCAATTTAAGTCTGAGCCTGGTGACCCAGACGGTAAAGAATCTGCCTACAATACTGGAGATCTGGGTTCTATCTTCCTGGGTCAGGACGATCCCCTGGAGAAGAGAATGGCTACCCATTCCAGTTTTCTTGCCTAGAGAATTCCATGGACAGAGGAGCCTGGGAGGCTACAGTCCATGGAAATGCAAAAAAGTTGGATGTGACTGAGCAACTAATGTGTTCAGGGCCCTGTGAGCTTCCCTGGTTGGTAAATACTCTGCATGTTTTCAGGCTTCCCTCATATCTTAGTTGGTAAAGAATCCGCCTACAATTCAGGAGACCCCAGTTTGATTTCTGGGTCAGGAAGATCCTCTGGAGAAGGGATAGTCTACCCACTCCAGTATTCTTGGGCTTCCCTTGTGGCTTAGGTGGTTAAGATTCCACCTGCAATGCAGGAGACCTGGGTTAGATTCCTGGGTTGGGAAGATCCCTTGGAGAAGGGAAAGGCTACCCACTCCAGTATTCTGGCCGGGAGAAGTCCATGGACTGTCCATGGGTTCACAAAAAGTCGGACACGACTAAGTGACTTTTACTTTGACCACATGTTTTAATACATGGATGTGCTGGCAGGATAATGCGTCCCTGAGGACGGCAATAATGTCACATCTGGGAAACCCTCCCAGACCTGGCCCGACTCGTCTCTTCCTTTTAGCTGGGGTTATGATTTGTATCCTTGGCTATCATGAAACTAATCATAACTATGGTGCCTTCCTGAGTTCTGTGAGTCATCTTAGCACATTATTGAACCTGAATGGGTAGTGAGAATCTTTGAACATGAAGCCAGCTGGTCAGAAGAGGGAAAGGCCTGGGATCCCTGAACTTACAGCCGGTGTCTGTAACTGAGCACTGTGTCCTTGACCTGGGGAGTTGGAGGCAAGTCACTGTACATGGTGACACTGCCACTTAAATTGTCCGGGCAAAGGAAAAAGCTCCTTAAAATGCTTTGAGAGACAAAAAGCGGACTTGATTTTGCTCCTGAGATGAAAGGGGAAGAGAAGAGAGGGGAAAAAGGGTTGAGGTACAGAGAAGTTGGAAGGAGCCAGCCAGATGGGGAGGACTGTCCTCCATGGGGTGACCCAGCTCTGTGACCGCCCCACCCCTCCCACTAGATTTTCAGTCAAGTCTACCAAAGTGAAGAGGTCTGTTGTGAGAGTGGATTTGATTGGAAAGGTATGAAGGAACTGGCAGGGAAGGGGAAATTTCCCCCTGCATCCGTCCTGAGGTCTCGTGGCTGGACTAATAGTAAAATTAACACAAGACAGTTTAACAGGAGAAAAAGAAACAAAATTTAGTTTCTGTGCATGCAGGGCTCATAGAAATGGAATCTAATAAGTAGCCAAGGGAATTCCCTGGTAGTCTAGTGGTTAGGACTTGGCGCTTTTACTGCTCAGCCCTGTTCGGGGAACTGCTCCCCAGTTTGGGGAACTAAGAGCCTGTCAACTACTTGGCAGGGCAAAAAAAGGGGGGAGGATTATACTTCATTTGTAAATAAGGATCATTTGAAGAAAGCAAGAATTGCAAGAACGCAATCATGGTGGTAGATAGAAATATAATACCTTCATAGATTGTGAAAAGGCCTTTGAGGGCTTCCCTGGTGGCTCACTGTTAAAGAATCCGCCTGCCAATGCAGGAGACATGGGCTAGATCCCTGATATGGGAAAATCCCCAAATCTGTATGCTGAGGGGCGACTAACCCTCTGAGCCACAACTACTGAGCCCAAACTCTAGAGCCTAGGAGCTGCAAAAAGCCACAAAGAGAAGCCCGAGCAATCCAACTAGAAAAGTTAACCCCCACTCTGCAACTAGAGAAAAGCCTGCATAGCAATGAAGACTGAACGGTCAAAAAAAAAAGCCTCTGACAAAATTTGGGATGTTTCACTATCATTGATGTTATTTTACATTAGAAAGTACTAGCCAAGGAACTAACAAAGAGAAAGAAGTCAGTGGTATGAAGATTATAAAAAGGCAACACTGTCACTATTTGCATATGACACGTCCCCCAATCTAGGAGATTCAAATGAAAAACTATGGTAAAACAGTCAGAGAATTCAGTATGTTAACAGGCTATCAAATAAATATGCAGCAATGAATTATTTTCGAATATACGGGCAAGCTTTTAGGAAATATAACACAGGGCCTTCCCTGGTACTCCAGTGGCTAAGACTCTGAGTTCCCAATGCAACAGGCCCGGGTTTGAGCCCTGGTCAGGGAACTAGATCCCACATGCTACAACTAAGAGCCTGCATGCTGCAACTAAAGATGCTGCGTGCTGCAGAAAAGACCCGGCACAGCCAAATAAATAAATATCAAAAAAGGAAGGAAATATAACACAGATAATCCTCGTTTACTATAGAAAAACCATAAAAGATAAAATACTGACAAACAACTAGATCCATGAAAGACCTACTTTAGGAACTTTCATTTAAGGACAAACATTAATACTCTTCTGGAGGATACAAAGGAAGTTTTTAACAAATGGAAAAACAGGACTTACTTCCCCTGTGGTGCCGTGGATAAAAATCTGCCTGCCAGTGCAAGAGACCTGATGGGGCAAATTCCACATGTAGTGGAGCAACTAAGCCCATGAGCCACAACTACTGAGCTTGTGCGCCCAGAGCCTGTGCTGGATCCACAACAGGAGAAGCGACCACAATGAGAAGCCTGCGCACCGCGCCGAAGAGAAGTGACCCCTGCTCGCTGTAACTAGAGAAGAGCCTGCACAAAGCCACGAAGACCCAGTGCAGCCAAAACTAAATAAGTAAATAAAGTTCAATTTTTAAAACATGGAAAAACGAATCATTTGGATATGTTAGCAAAAGCAGTTATTCTAGATTTATTAAATGTAATGTGATTCTAATAAAGAACTTTGTTTGAAATAAAGTAAGCTGACTTTGAGGTTGATAGAGTAATAAACATAAACAAAAATAGCCAGAACACTCTGAAAATGGAGTATAATCAGATGGGCTTCCCTGGTGGTTTAGCAGCAAAGTATCCACCTGCCAGTGCAGGAGATGCAGGAGACATGGGTTTGATCCTTGGATTGGGAAGATCCCCTGAAGAAGGAAATGGCAACCCACTCCAGTATTCTTGCCTGGGAAACTTCATGGACAGATAAGCCTGGTGGGCTACAATCCCTGGGGTTGCAGAGAGTGGGACACGACTTATTGACAAAGACCATTACCATTACATGTAAAATTAATTAGAAAATTTAAGCTACAGTTTAGTATATGATGAAGAAGCATCTTTAAACAAAGTTAGTAGGGAAAAGCTGGGCTAGTTAGTAATGTGTTGGAGCAGCCAGGTAGCCATCTAAAAAAGAAAATTGGATCGTTACTTCATACTGTATGTACATCAGGATAAATTCCATATGGTTCAAAGATTCAGATATGAATAATTAAATCATACACATATATACATACCAAGAAAACCTTGAGATTCAAAATCTTGCAGGTTTCTCTCTCTCTTTTTTATATGGCCGTGCCTGGAAGCTAGCAGAAGCTTCGTTTCCCCACTAGGGATCAAACCCACACCCCAGCACTGGACTGGTAAGGAATCCCCCAAATTTGGCAGGTTTAAAAGAAAAGAGGAAATAAAAGCAAAAATCTCCATGCCAAAAGGCTTTCAGGAAAATGAAAGACAAATGACAAAACAGGAAAAAATACCCATAACTCACATTATAATCTATTATCATATCTCATCTCACTATGTCATTAGTAGTTACCACAGTCAGTAAAGAAAGGACAAAATGATTTAGGAGAGAAATAGGGAAAAGATATGGACAGGGGCTTCCCTGGCGGCTCAGTGGTAAAGAATCTGCCTGCCAATACAGGAAACACGGGCTCAATCCCTGATCTGGGAAGATCCCAAAGGTCTTGGAGCAACTAAGCCTGTGCGCCTCAACCATTCAGCCTGTGTTCTGGAGCCCGGGAACTGCAACTCCTGAGTCCACATGCCACAACTACTGAAGCCTGCAAGCCCTAGAGCCCAAGTTCTTCAACAAGAGAAGCCACCACAATGAGAAGACCACGCACTGCAACCAGAGAGTAGCTTCTGCTGTCTGCAACTAGAGAAAGGCCACACAGCAAATGAAGACCCAGCACAGCCAAAAATAAGTTAATAAATAAAATTACATACATACAAAAGAGATGAACAGATAGTTCATGGAAAAGGGAATACATGTGAGTCAAACGAAGAGATATTTAACTTCACTCATAATGAGAGAAAAGCAAATTTAAACTCTTATGCCATTTTTCAATTTTCTAGGTTGGCAAAATTCAGACAGTTGATAACACTGTTGGTGAGGCTACAGGGGAAATGCCGACCACCAGCAATTGCTGGTGGGAGCGCAAAGTGGTACAACAAGGATGGAAGGCAATAGCTATAAACTTTCAAATGGGTGCATTCAGCTCAGAATTCTCACTTCTGGAAATCCTACAGACTTATGTACTACAGAGAGCTTCCCAAGGGGTGCTAGTGGTGAAGAACCCACCTGCCAATGCAGGAGATGTAAGAGACGCAGGTTCGACAAAGGTTCAATCCCTGGGTTGGGAAGATCTCCTGGAGGAGGGCATGGCAACCCACTCCAGTAATCTTGCCTGGAGAATCCCATGGACAGAGGAGCCTGGTGGGCTACAGTCCATAGGATCGCACAGAGTCAGACACGACTGAAGTGACTTAGCAGCAGCAGCAGCATGCACGCATGTACTATAGATATTCTATATAATAAAGAATCTAAGATATGCCATTATTTTTATGAAAATGCTGTATCCACCATCAAATGTAAGATAGACCTCAATTTCAGAGATGTCACTATATGAAAACTGCATTTAGAATCAGAGTAATACTGTATTTGTGCCCATGCTATGATATGTGCAGACAAGATTAACTATTATAGCTTTTTATTTTTTGGCCAATAGAAAATGATGGGAGAAAACCTAAATGCCCATCAGTATGTTCCTGGTTATGTAAATTACAACATAACCACAGAATGGAATGAAATGCACCTCTAAAAAATATAGTGGTTTGGAATGATCCTTAAGTTCTTACTGAAAATACAAAAATGCATAAATCAATAAATAGAATTTTCCAACTTCCGTAATGAAAAAAGCAAAACAAGAAACCACCCAGCTTTGCATTTACTTGTGTATATATAGGGAAACTAGAAAGACAGAAGTACTGTGGTTAGAGATGGGAATTGTAGTAAGCACTGAGATGGGAATTGTAGTAACCACCCAGAGGTTCTTCTGGGTGGAGGGGGGACAGAGATAGAAGCCTTTTCATTGTGCATTTTATATCTGGGGGGCTTATATTTACCAAAAAGGTATTTAAAAAATCCAGAAATTTCAGATATTCTTGAATACATAATTTATCCTATAATATATACAGCATTGACTTTGCTTGTCCTTTGAAATGCCTCATAAAACACAAAACCAATCTTACACTAAAAACTTCTGTTGAAACAGACATGAAGAAAACTCAAGAAGAATCATCAGAACTGACAATTTCCAGTTCTCTCCATAGCCTTCTAGTCCTACAGGAATTCCTATTCCTATCACCGCTATCTGATGATTTCTTTCATCACCATGGGCTCTATTGGCAGTTTTTCTTTATCAAGTCTCAATTTTAGAAAACCATTCTTCACTTCAGTGAAGCAATTTGAAAAGACATCTCCACAATGCAGGGAAAAGAATCTGGATCAATCACAAACTCAAAGGACGTCATAAGAGTCCTTTTCTTCTGAATTTTTCTTGATAAGCTTCCTTTTTTCCTCTAGCTGTGCCTTGCCTTATTCTCAGGTACTTTGACTTTGTAAAATCAAGTTCAGGAGTGGTATATAACACTGTCTTGAAGGCAGAGGTTCTTCTGAAAGTAGCTGCATCACTAAACTATTCTCTACTGATAAACTTATCACAACCAAGTTCTTCTATCAGAGGATTGATAATTTCAGATGCAGTCAGAGTTATACTAAATGTTAAAATATCAAAATCCATCCTCTGAGGATTCCGCTGATATTCGGCGTCAAACGCCGCTTCCCTGGCTCTGCAGGCTTCCACGAATCTCCTGCGGCGTCCTTCAAGCTCCTGAATTCGGCCAGGAGCAATCGGGTAGTGTTCCAGATAGTGGCGGAGGAACTGCTGGTAATTAATTCCTAAAACGCCAAGTGGGTGACGGAGGCGGAGATATGGCAGCGCAGCCAAGCCTGGGCCGTTCCCGGGCCTGGACCGGGGTCTGCCCTCGGGACCCTCTTCCTCCGCTGGCTCCGCCAACAATCGGGCGACCTCTGCCATCCGGGCTTCCCTAGCAGCTGCCCCCAGGCCTTCTCTGGACGCCGCCATCGGACCTTCCCTGGCTTCCGGCACTGGACCTTCCCCGGCTGAAGCCATCGGACCTTCTCCGGCCGCCGCCATCGGACGATCCCTGGCCGCCACAGGCTGCGCGGGGGCCGGCTCCCGCCTCCTGCCGCCTACCTCCGCCTGCCGGACGTCGCCGTTGTCATTTGCTGCGCCTGTCGGTGGGACACCTTTGTCCGCGGGCAGCTCGGACATCCCGGATCGTGGGGTCAGCTCGGCCGCTCCCACAAATACTGGGATAACGGCGCAGCGCAGTTAGCGATGTGCACGTAAGTGCACGTAACTGCGCGTGCGTGAGCGCTGTGCACACGGGTCCACGCTGTGTGTGCAAATCCAGGTGCAAGAGCGTAGGGTGTGCGGCTGAAATTGAGCACTGCGCATGCGTCGTGCCCGCGCGCCTGCAATCTTCCAGGTGCCACCTAGCGGCTGGAAGAGCCAACACACCTGAAATCTCCCCCGGAACGTCTGAGGGCGGAGTGTTAAGTAGCTTCAGTCGTGTGTCCCACTCTTTGCGATGCTATGGCCTGTAGGCCATCATGCTCCTCTGTGCATTGGATTCTTCAGGCAAGAATGCTGGACTGGTTTGCCATCCCCTCCTCCAGTGGACCACCTTTTGTCAGAACTCTTCACTTTGACCTGTCTTGGGTGGTCCTGCACGGCCTGGCTCATAGCTTCGCCGAGTTCGCCAAGTCTTCACCACGACAAGACTGTGATCCGTGAAGGTGTGCGCCACCAGGAAAGTCTTCTAAATCTTTTTCTTTTTCTTTTGTACGACATACCTTGCAGAAAAAAAATATACAAAATATAAATATACAGCTGAATGATTTATCACAAAGTGAATGTCCGTCAAGAAATTCTTTCTAGTATCCCAGAATCCTTCCTCCCTTCTTATCACTTTCTACCCGGGGGTAACTACTATACTGATGGTATAATAGTGGTAATGGTAATCATTTCCTTGCTTTTCTTTTTGTTTCACTACCTGGGGGTGCATTCGGTAATTTTGCTTGGTTTTTTTTTTTTTTTTGAACTTTATATACTCTTGTGTCTGGTTTCTTTTGCACATTAGTTTTACGAGATTCACCTATGTTTTTCATTGTAATTATAAATAGATCGTCTTCTTGATAGTTACACGTTCATTACCATTATTTTTATGTCTCATAATATTGCAACATGCCTCTTAAGTACTGACTCTCTAATTAACTTTTCTTTATTCTAGTTAACATGAGAAATATTAAGAAATTCCCCCTTTAATGTTGCTCATGATAACCCCCTTTGTGATGTCATAATTCAGGGGCATCAGCAAATACAGTGACTCACTGTTTTCTGCCCTGTCAGGAGCAGTTATTTTGAGGCATTAGGTCTCATCTGCAGATCATAAAGTTGACTTTTTATTTTCCTAAGCACTGAATTGATAAAACACAACATCCAGCCTGTGTTGCATTGCATTGATAAAACACAACATCCAGCCTGTGTTGCACTGCATTGATAAAACACAACATCCAGCCTGTGTTGCTTCAAATACAGCTCCCCACCCCCCCAGCATCTCTGCAGTCTCTTAAGTGTGTGTACGTTTAAGGTGCCCAGGCTAGTTTGGCGACCTAAGGTCCATTGCTGCCACCCTCAGGCTGGTTGGAAAATCACAAATATTTAATAAAAGAATTTCCAGACTTAGATGGGATAGGAATAGCTCTAAACAAAATCATGGTTTACTCAGGTCTTCTCTGGTGGTACAGCGGATAAGAATCCGGCTGCCAGTGCAGAGGACATGGGTATGATTCCTGGTCCTGGAAGATTCCTCATGCCACAGAGCAACTAAACCTGAGAGCCACAACTACTGAAGCCCATGAGCCTAAAGCCTGTTCTTCTCAACAAAAGAAGCCACTGCAATGAGAAGCCTGTGCACTACAATGAAGAGTAACCCCTGACGGCTGCAACTACAGAAGGCCTGTGCACAGCAACAAAGGTCTAGGGCAGGCACATAAATAAATGAAATTATGATGTATTGGGAATTCCTTGGCAGTTCATTGGTTAGGACTCTGATCTCACTGCTGAGGGTGTAGGTATGTGATGCGGCCCCCCAAAATCTAAAATGACAATTACGGTGTGTTGAACAAAAATGCTTATGTCGGGGAGATGAAAGCAAACGTTGGAGATAAATTCTAGGTTAGCTATTGCTCCCAATATTTTTCCTTTGTAGTGACTGCAGCATCCTTGTCTCTGACGCACTACCAGTGTTTCAGAATCATTTGAGGACGATTTCAGTCATGCTGCAGACTAAACAATCAAGGGGGCTGATGTCAGGGGCTCCACGCTGATATGTTCTTTATAGGAAAAATAAGAGAGATTATAAGGAAAGGGACAGGATCTGCTTTTCCTAAAGGCTGCAAAGTCTGATAAATAGCACTGGTGGGAAATTTGTCCTTCCTCTGACCAAAGATATCCTTTAAAGGATAAATACCCATGTTAATATCGAAATTAAATCTGTACTTTTATGGATATGGGATGAAACCACAACTCAGAATGTGCACTTGGCTTAGATAATTGGGGGAATCATAATGTCCTTCTTGCATCTGTTTTTTCCCAAAGACTATTTAAAAAAAATTAAAATTTTACTTATTTGAGGTTGTGCTGGGTCTTCATTGCTGTGTGCAGGCTTTCTCTAGTGGCGGTGCGCAGGTTTTTCATTGAGGTGGCTTCTCTTGTTTCGGAGCACAGGCTCTACGTGCATGGACTTCAGTAGTTGCAGTACTTGGGCTTAGTCACTCCAAGGCATGTGGAATCTTCCTGGACCAGGGATCAAACCTGTGTCCTCTGCATTGACAGAAAGGAAGAAGAAAAGTGTAGCTCAGTCGTGTCTGACTCTTTGTGACCCCCATGAGCTATACAGTCCATGGAATTCTCCAGGCCAGAATCCTGGAGTGGGTAGCCTTTCCCTTCTCCAGGGGATCTTCCCAACCCAGGGATCGAATCCAGGTCTCCTGCATTGGCAGGCAAACTCTTATCAACTGGACCTCCAAGGAAGTCCCATTCTTGCGTCCGTATTACCCCTGATTATCCTAGGTCTTACATCTTCTGTTCACTAGATGGGCTTGAACTGACTTAATGGCAGATATGACCAACCTAGACAACATATTAAAAAGCTTAGACATTGCTTTGCCAACAAAGGTCCATCTAGTCAAAGCTATGGTTTTTCCAGTAGTCATGTGTGGATGTGAGAGTTGGACTATAAAGAAAGCTGAATGCCAAAGAATTGATGCTTTGGAACTGTGGTGTTGGAGAAGACTCTTGAGAGTCCCTTAAACAGCAAGGAGATCCAACCAGTCCATTCTAAAGGAAATCAGTCCTGAATATTCATTGGAAGGACTGATGCTGAAGCTGAAGCTACAATACTTTGGCCACCTGATGTGAAGAACTGACTCATTGGAAAATACCTTGATGCTGGGAAAGATTGAAGGCAGGAGGAGAAGGGGATGACAGAGGATGAGCTGGTTGGATGGCATCACCGACTCAATGGACATGAGTTTAAGTAAACTCTGGGAGTTGGTGATGGACAGGGAGACCTGGTGTGCTACAGTCCATGGGGTCGCAAAGAGTCAGACATGACTGAGCGACTGAACTAAACTGAAATGGTAGATATAGGTGCCTCTTTCTCTAAAAGGCTTTTCCATATTTGCCTATCTCTCCTGAGCTACTTATTGCTGCGGTGAGACCTAAACATGATGTTACAAGCCTTGTCTCTGTTCCCGAGATTGTTACTCTGCTAGATTAATTGTAAAAGTAACCCCCATTCTCCATCCTTTCTGTTTCCTACACCCTTTGTGATAAGAGTTTGCAGCTCTTCTCATCAGAAGGTGGATTGTTTTTCTCTATCCCTTGACTCTGTGCTGGTCTTGTGACTTGCTTTGACCAGTAGGATGAGGCAGAAATGATGGTGTGTCAGTCTCGAGACTGGGCTTCAAGAAGCATTTCTTTCTTTCATTCTCTCTTGGACACCTGTCTCAGCCATGATAACAACCCTGGACCAGCTTGCTGGATGGTGGAAGACAATTTGGGGCTGAGGAAAGTGGTCTCAAACAAGGCATATAAGACCAGTCAGTCCTTGGATTTCTTTTTTTTTTTTTTTTTCCAGTCCTGGGAATTCTGTCTGTCCAGTGCTTAGGACTCCGTGCTTACACTGCTGGGGCCTGGGTTCAATCACTGGTCAAGGCGGGCAAAAAAAAAATCAATCAGTCCCCAGCTGAGCTAGACTTAGGCTTAGGCTCATAGGCTAAATAAATGTTTGTTATTTTATGTTGTCAAGATTAATGTGAATTGCCATGCAACATTATTATGAGGACAGATAACTGTTCCAGAAATTGGTATCAGGAATTGGGTAATGTCCTAAGAAAAGGCTAAAATGTGTAGGGAAAGCTGTGAGGAAATTGTTAGTGGAGCAGAAAAAATGATGACTCATGTTACGTTGTAGTGAAATAATTGGCCAACTGTTGCCTGTGATTACCCAGAAATAGAAACAGAAATAGAAAATGGAAAGTATTTGGCTAAAGCAATACCGAGACATAACGCTGATTACTCACTGCTGAGTATCATAAGGGTTAGCAAGAAAGAGCTGACCTGTAGAAGGAACTGACTGATTTCCCAGAATGTAGAGGAACGGTAGAAGGCCTATGACTTGCTAGGTTGGGAAAGAAAAGCTTTTCTCACATCCAGTCTCTCCAGTCACAAAAGACGGTCAAAGTGAAAAAAGCTTGTGAGTACCGATCAAATTAAAGGTGTGGCTTTATGAGCCTTTATGAAGAGCTAAAAAATATGAGGCAGTGCCTCCCATTGAGACAAAAGGATTTCTATAAAGTTTATGGGCATGGTCCTGTAGAAAAATGATCTCAATACAGGAAGAAGTCTAGAGAGCAAGGTGCCCCCGGCTTTATTGAGATGAATTGACATATAATATTGTTTGGGCCTCCGGGGTGGCTCAGATGGTAAAGAATCTGTCTGCAATGCAGGAGACCTGGGTTCGATTCCTGGGTCGAGAAGATTCTCTGGAGAAGGGAATGGCTACCGATTCCAGTATTCTTGCCTAGAAAATTTCACGAACAGAGGAGCCTGGGGGGCTACAGTCTGCGGGGTTGCAAGGAGCCGGACATGACTGAGTGGCTAAACACACATGCACACACATACATGTTGTGTAAGTTCAAGGCGGGGAATGTGATGATTTGATACATGTATAGATTTTCTAGTAATTACAATGGGGTTAGTTAACACTTTCATCACCTCACTAACTACCTTTTTTTTTCTTTTGGTAGTGGTGGTAAAGATATTTAAGTGCTACTGCCTTAACAACTTTGAAGTATATAATATAGCACTGTTAATTATAATCACCATGCTGAATATTAGATCGCCAGAACTTATTCATCTTTTTAGAATTTTTGGTTTTTTATTGGAGGATAATTGCTTTACAATGTTATGTATGTTTCTGCCATATAACAATGTGAATCAGCCGTTAAGTATACATATATCCCTTCCCTCGTGAGGCTCCCTCCCACCCCCATCCCACTCCAATTTATTCATCTTAAAACTGGAAGTTTGTACCCTTGACCAATTCTCCCCACTCCCCCACCTCCCAGTCCCGAACAACAACCAATCTACTCTCTGCTTCTTTGAATATGGATTTTTTAGTTTCCACATATAAGTGATACCATACAGTATTTGTCTTTCTCTGTATGACTTATCTCACTTAGCATAATGCCCTCTAGGTCCATCCATGTTGTCACAAATGGCATGATTTTCTTTTTTCTCACAGTGGAACGATTTGTTGTTGTTCAGTCGTTGAGTTTTGCTCGACTCTTTGCGATCCCATGGACTGCGGCATGCCAGGCTTCCCTCTCCTTTACTATCTCCTGGAGTTTGCTCAGATTCATGTCCAGTGAGTCAGTGATGCTGTCTAATCATCTCATCCTCTGTCACTCTCTTCTCTTCCTGCCCTCAGTCTTTCCCAGCATCAGGGTCTTTTCCAATAAGTCAGCTTTTGCATCAGGTGGCCAAAGTATTAGACCTTCAGCTTCAGCATCAATCCTTTTAATGAATATTCAGTGTTGATCTCCTTTAGGATGGACTGGTTTGATCTAGCTATCCAAGGGACTCTCAAGAGTCTTCTCCAGCACCACAATTCCAAAGCATCAATCCTCTGATGCTCAGCCTTCTTTATGATCCAACTCTCAAATACATACATGACTACTGGAAAAACCATAGCTTTGAGTATACAGACCTTTTGCTGGCAAAGTGATAGCTCTCCTTTTTAATACACTGTCTAGGTTTGTCATAGCTTTCCTTGCAAGGAGCAAGCATCTTTTAATTTCATAGCTGCAGTCACTGTCCAAGAAAAGAAAATCTGTCACTGCTTCCACTTTTTCCCTATTTGCCATGAAGTGATGGGACTAGATGCCATGATCTTAGTTTTTTGAATGTTAAGTTTTAAGCCAGCTTTTTCACTCTCCTCTTTTACCCTCTTCAAGAGGCTCTTTAGTTCCTCTTCATTTTCTGCTGTTAGACTGGTATCATCTGCATATCTGAGGTTGTTGATATTTCTCCTAGCAATCTTGATTCTAGCCTAGCATTTTGCATGACATACTCTGCATACCTGGGGTTCTTAGGTGGCACTAGTGGTAAAGAACCCATCTGCCAATGGAGGAGATGCAAGAGATGCAGATTTGATCCCTAGGTTGAGAAGGGCATGGCAACCCAGTCCAGTATTCTTGCCTGGAGAATCCCATGGACAGAGGAGCCTTCCATGGGGTCGCACAGAGTTGGACATGACTGAAGTGACTTAGCATGCACGCACTCTGCATATAAGTTAAGGAAACAGGGTGACAGTATACAGGCTGTCATACTCCTTTCCCAATTCTGAACCAGTAAATTGTTCCATGTAAGGTTCTAACTTTTGCTTCTTGACTGGCATACCGGTTTCTCAGGATACAGGTAAAGTGGCCTGGTATTCCTAGCTCTATAAGAATTTTCCACAGTTTTTTGTGATCCACAGTCAAAAGATTCAGCATAGTCAATGAAGCAGAAGTAGACATTTTTCTGGAATTCCCTTGCTTTCTCTGTGATCAAACGAATGTTGGCAATTTGATCTCTGGTTCCTCTGTCTTTTCTAAACCTAGCTTGTACATCTGGAAGTTCTCAATTCACATTCTGTGGAAGCCTAGCTTGAAGAATTGTGAGCATAACCTTACTAGCATGTGAAGTGGGAGCAGTTGTATGGTAGTTTGAACATTCTTTGGCATTGCCCTTCTTTGGGATTAGAATGAAAACTGACCTTTTCCAGTCCTGTGGCCATTGCTGAATTTCCCAAATTTGCTGACATATTGAGTGCAGCACTTTATCAGCATCATCTTTTAGGATTTTAAATAGCTCAGCTGGAATTCCATCACCTCCACTAGTCTTGTTTGTAGTAAGGCTTCCTAAGGCTCACTTGACTTCAGATTCCAGGATGTCAAACTCCAGGTGAGTGACCACACCATTGTGGTTATCTGGGTCATTAGGACATTTTTTTGTTATAGTTCTTCTGCTGTATTCTTGCCACCTCATTTTAGCCTTCTGCATCTGTTAGGTCCCTACCATTTCTGTCCTTTATCGTGCCCATTCTTGCATGAAGTGTTCCCTTGATAGCGCCAATTTTCTTGAAGAGATCTCTAGTCTTCCCCATCTTACTGTTTTCCTCTCTCTTTCTCTCTCTATATGTATATATATAAAACTATATAGAGAGAGCATATATGTAGAATATATATATACACACATATGGTATCTGTCTATCTATCTATCTCATCTTCTTTATCCGCTTACCCACAGATAGAAATGTAGGTTTTCCCCCATATCTTGGCTATTGTGAATAATGCTTCAGTGAGCACTGGGGTACAGACACCTCTTTGAAATCTTGATTTAATTTTTCAGATGTATACACAGAAGTGGGATTGCTGGATCATAGAGTAGTACTATTTTTATTTTTTTTAAAGAACCTTTCATACTGCTTTCCATTGTGGCTATACCAATATACATTCTTACCAAGAGTGAACAAGGGTTCCCTTTTCTCCACATCCTTGCCAACACTTGCTATTTCTTGTCTTCTTGATCATAGCCATTCTAACAAGTGTGAGGAGATACCTCACTGTGATTTTGATTTGCATTTCCCCAGTGATAAGTGATGCTGACCATCTTTTCATGTACTTCTTGGCCATTTGTATATCTTCTTTAGAAAAATGTTCATCCAAGTGCTCTGCTCATTTAAAAATCAGATTTGTTGTCTTTTTTTGCAATTGAGTTGTATGAGCCCCTTATATATTTTGGATATTATCCCCTATCAGATAGATGGTTCACAAAATTTTCTTCCATTCCATAGATTGCCTTTTCATTTTGTTGAGTGTTACTTTTGCTCTGTGGGAACTACATATTTGTTTAAAATTTTAATTTTAATACAATTTAAAGCTTACTTTTCATTTATAGTTATTACAAAATATTGACTGTATCCTCCATGTTGTATAGCACATCCTTGAACTTATCTTATTCCTAATGGTTTGTATCTTCCACTCTTCCTCCACACCCCCACTGGTAACCACTTGCTTTATCTTTATATCTGTGAGTCTGTACAGACGCCTTCTAGTTTTATGTAATTCTACTTACTCATATTTCTTTGCTTTTGGTATCATATCCAAAAAAATTATTGCCGAGATCAACGTCAAGGTGCTCTTTCCCTATGCTTCCTTCTGGGCGTTCTGTGGTTTCGTGTTTTATGTTTAAGTCTTTAATCCATTGCAAGTTAATTTTAAAAATTTTATTTATTTATTTGGCTGTATTGGGTATTAGTTGTGGCAGGCAGAATCTTTGTTGGGGCATGTGGCCTCTTTAGTAGTGGGACACAGACTCTTTTAGTTGGCACGTGGGATATTTCACTGCAGCATATGAACCCGTAGTTGTGGCGTGTGCGATCTGGTTCCCTGACCAGGAATCGAACCCAGGCCCCCTGCATTGGGAGTTCACAGTCTTAGCCATTGGACTACCAGGGAAGTCCCCATTGCAAGTTAATTTTTGTGGATGGTATAAAATTTGGGTCTGTTTTTATCTTCTGTCTATTTTAGCTCCCCCCACAGTGTTTTTTTTTAAATTTTTTATATAGTGGACACTCAAAAAATATATGCTGAGTCAGAGTGAAGTTAAGCTCCCTCTTCCCCACACTGACTTTCACATACCAAGGTGTCCGATAATTCTGAAGCTCCTCTGAAGCCTCCCAAATCCCCAGAACTAAATGAATGATATGGAACTCACAAAAATTCATTCAATAGGTTTAAAATATCTTATCCAACAGGTGTACAAAGAAAATAACTATCTTGCTTGACTTTTATCTGTATCATTTTTGGTTTCCTTTCATCTGTATCTTATAAAAGCTCTGAAGCTACCAAAGAAAATAACCCATATCATTCATCTACTGCTTAGGACACAATATTTCTGCAGGACATGTGACAGCCCAATAACTATGACAGCGAGCAACTCAACTTGTTTTGAGTTTCACAAATTCATCATCTCTTATTTGTGACTTGCTATTGCCAACAATGGGATTAGGATATTGATCTGTTATGTGTGTGTGTGGTAAGTTGCTTCCATTGTGTCTGAGTCTGTGGGACCCTATGAACTGAAGCCCACCTGCCTCCCGAGGCTCCTCTGTCCATGAGATTCCTGAGGCAGGAATACTGGAGTGGGTTGCCATGCTCTCCTCCAGGGGATCTTCTCAACCCAGGGATCAAACCCATGTCTCTTATGTCTTCTGCATTGGCAAGCAGGTTCTTTACCACTAGTGCTGCCTGGGAAGCCCTTGAGCCCAACAATGAATTCTTTCTAATTATATCAAAATTACTTTCTTTTACCTTCAAAATAGTGACATTATACTGGAAATACTGATACAAAACCACAGTGACAAACATCTCCCATAACCTACTGCGGTTTTCTTCTAAATGCAGAAATTTCTGTTTCAATTCCTTATCTTGTTTCCATATCTGCTGTTGTTATCAGAGAAAGAATATAGACACAGTAAAAGCCCTAATTTATAAAGAACTTTAGTCTTACCCAGTCTTTTTTTTTTATAAAAAATAAGTTTATTTGTTTTATTTTTGGCTGTGCTGGGTCTTCGTTGCTGCTCGGACTTTTCTGTAGTTGTGGTGTTCGGGCTTCTCATTGCCATGGCTTCTCTTGTTGCTGAGCATGGGCTCCAGGCTCGAGGGCTTCAGTAGTTGTGGCTCTCAGGCCTTAGAGCACAGGCTCAATAGTTGTGGTGCTCTGGCTTAGCTTTGCTCCACAGCATGTGGGGTCTTTCCTGACCGGGGTAGAACCTGTGTCTCCTGCATTGGAGACACAACTCCTGAACCCATGTTGTTTAACAGGGGAACCCTTATCCAGTACTTGAGCATGAGACTTATTTGCTTTACACATAGGGGCTCAGTGACTAAGTCAGAACATTTAGTACTAACAGTGCAGTGGCCAGAAACCATCACAGAGCTTGCTCTCTGATACCACATGGTTGATTTTTTTTTTCTTTTGGCTGAGCTGTGGCTCATGGGAACGTAGTTCCCCAAACCCGGGTGCTTGACAATAAAAGCTCAGAGTCCTAACCACAGACAGCCAGGGCAGTCTCCCCACCTAATTGATGTGAGCCGGCGTTGGTAATTGTAGTAATATCCCTCGGCTGCTATAACAGATGAGCACAAACTGGATGGTTTAACACAACGCCATTGTATCGTCTCACAGTTCTGGAGGCCAGGAGTATGAAATCAAGGTGTTTAGCAGCGCTGCACTCGCTCTGGAGACCTTAGGGGAGAAGGCACTCTCTTACCTCTTCCCGTTTCTGGTGGTTGTTGACCTTCCTTGTCTTGTGGCCATATCACTTCCATCTCTCTGCCATGGTCACATCGCTTCCTTCTCTCTCTTTTTTAAAAAATGATATTTATTTATTATCTATGTTTGGCTGGGCTGGGTCTTCACTGATCATGGGCTTTTCTCTAGCTGTGGCCAGCGGGGGCTGCTCTCTAGTTGTGGTGCCTTGGGCTTCTGACGGTGTGGTGGCTTCTCTTGTGGAGCACGCGTTCTAGGGGTCAGGCTTCAGTAGCTGCGGCTCCCAGGCTCTAGGGCACAGGCTCGATAGGTGTGGCACACAGGCTTCTTTGCTCCATGGCGGGTGTGATCTTCTGGGACTGGGGATCGAACCCGTGTCTCCTGCCCTGGCAGGCGGGGTCTTTACCACTGAGTGGCCAGGGAAACCAGCAAGTTATTTTCTAACCAAATCCTTGTGATAGGTTTGGTCATACTGTCTGATAGCTAATCGGATGAATAGTGACATAGTCAAGCTTCCCATGATGTTAATTCAGTTATATTGTCTTCATTCCTCTTTCTTCCCAACCCACCCACAATAGAGGCCAGCTTCCTAACTTGGTAAGCAGTTTCTGTTGCAATCCTACTTGAGCACTGATAACAGTGTCTGGTATAGAGGAAATGCTTAATCCTCACTTACTGATTGAAATAATAAGTTCTTTCTTTCCACAGAAAAAATTTTCCAGCGTAGCACAACTTCTTTCTTCACCCCAATTCTAAACAAATTATCGAGGTCACACTGAGATTCTGACCAATCAATAATCATTTATTAGATTGATGACCTGACTCTTCTTCAAAACGAATATATTTTATTTATTTTTGGCTGCTGTCTGGACTTTCTCTAGTTGTGGCAAATGGGGGCTACTCAGGGCTACTCTTTGTTGCAGTGTGCAGGCTTCTCATTGTGATGACTTCTCCTGCAGAGTACGGGCTCTAAGCTCGAGGGCTCAGTAGTTGTGGCACCCGAGCTAACTAAGGCATATGGGATCCTCTGGGACCAGGGATCGAACCGGTGTCCCCTACATGGTAGACAGATTCTTAACCACTGGCCCACCAGGCAAGTATAAAAGGTATATTTTTAAAGGTGGTCATCAAGTATACTTCAATGAAAAAAAGATAAATTAAAAAAAAAAAGATGGCCATTTTGTTTTAATCTCTAGCCTACAAAGGTGAAAGTGAAAGTTAGTCACTCAGTTGTGTCCAACTCTTTGTGACCCCATGGACTGTAGACCACCAGGCTCCTCTGTCCATGGAATTCTCCAGGCAAGAATACTGGAGTGGTTGCCATTTCCTTCTCCAGGAGATCTTCCTGACTCAGGGATCGAACCCAGGTCTCCCGCATTGCAGGCGGACTCTTTACTGACTGAGCCACCAGGGAAATCACTGGTGACCTACAAAGGTAGCTCATATTTTTGGTAACATTCTTTTGCTGTCCCAGTTTGAATTTTTTCTTGATATCCTTTCCCTCAAGTCACTACTGTGAATAAACCTTGGAAAGATAAGTTTGCACATAAACCACTAAATAGGGGGAATTCCCCGATGGTCCAGTGGTTAGGACTCTGTGCTTTGACTGCCAAGCACCTGGCTTCAGCCCCTGGTCAGGGAACTATGATTCCCCAAGCCATGCGGTGCGACATGAAATGAAATAAAATGAGTTTCCCTGGTGGCTCAGTGGTAAAGAATCCTCCTGCCAATGCAGGAGACACGGGTTCAATCCCTGGTCTGGGAAGATTCCACAGGCGAAGGCGCTTCTAAGCCCGGGAACCGCAGCTACTGAATCCATGTGCAGCAACTACTGAAGCCTGAGCGCCCTAGAACCTGTGCTCCATGTTAAGAGACGCCACCACAATGGCAAACCGGTACACCGCAAGTAGAGAAAAGCCCACGCCGCAATGAAGACCCAGCATGGGCAAAAATAAATGAAAAATATATAATAGAAACCTCTAAGTAGAGCTCAGGCCTCAGAGGACCCTAGAAATGGTTGTCCAGAATCCACATTCCAGTTAGGACCACTAGGCGGTGTTGTTCAGCCATTATTTCCCAGGACTGGTCACCCTTGGGTCATCTTCTGCCCTCTAGAGGGCAGCCAAGTCAAATTCTTGCTAGCAACAAGGGCTGAAAGGAGTTAGAGGGACTTCTCAGGTTTGCTGAGGGCTTCTGCAATTGTTAGCACTGTGAGAAAATTCTGGGCAGGCTGTCAACCACTGTTCATGTCTTCCCATGAGTGTTGTTTGGGGATTATTTCAGAGTAGTTGATCAAGTGCTTCCTCTCTCATTAACTTGTCAAGTGGAAGTCTTTTCTGAAATTTCATATGTGTTTTGAGATGCACTATTTCTGGTAGTCTCCCCTGAACTGGAACTGATCTTACCATTCAGAATCTACTGGCTCACTGTCTTCAAATAGGCAAAAAAAAAAAAAAAAAATTAGGCAAAACATTCTTAACCTTTTTTCCCCTTTATGTTTCACTGAGGAAAATGAAGTGCAAGGTGGCCTTATTCATTCTACTGAGCCCGTTCAAATTAGGCTACACTCTTTGCAACCCCAGGGATTGTAGCCCGCCAGGCTCCTCTGTCCATGGAATTCTCCAGGCAAGAACACTGGAGTGAGTTGCCATTCCTTTCTCCAGGGGATCTTCTCCAGCCCAGTGATCGAACCTGGGTCTCTCACGTTGCAGGCAGATTCGTTACCGACTGAGCACCAGGGAAGCCCAGGCTACACTCACTCAGCGTTTTCCCAACTTTCCCAACACCTCTTGTGGAGCCTATGACTATGCTCATGTAATAATGTCAATCCTGTGACAAATTATTCTTCCAACCCACTGGTTCTCAGTCTTGTCTGCACACTAGAGTCACCAGGAGCTTTACTGGTGCCCATATCCCTCTTTTCGAGATTCTCACTTGATTATTGTCAGAAGCAGCCTGGGACTGGGGTTTTTAAGCGCTCTCTAGGCAATGTTAATGCTTAGCCAAGGTTAGAACCGTGGTGCTAACCAAACTCTTGCAGTCACCCTGCAATTTTTGTTTGAAAGCTAATGAGAATTAACTCATTTGTTAATTCAGTTATGTTGCCTTCATTTCTTTTTCTTTTTTTAAAATATTTATTTATTTGGCTGTGCCATGTCTTAATTTCAGCCTGTGGGTTCTTTTTAGTTGTGGCATGCGGGATCTAGCTCTACACTGGGGGCTCAGAGTCTTACCCACTGGACCACCAGGGAAGTCCCCTGTTGCCTTCATTTCTGATTGTTCCTAATCCAGCCACAATTTTGGCCAACTGATACACTATGAACTATGTCACATCTACACTCCCCAGCCCTTGTTTACTCAGGTGCCTTTAACAGTTTCTGACACAAAGTATGCATTCAGTATATAATTATTGGATGAAGGAACTAACATTCTTGGGACATATTCTTTCACAAAGCCAAGGCCACCAATATTCCCAGAACCATTTTCTTTTGATGCAGCTTTTACAATGTAAGGGACATTGTGTTTCCTGGCAAATTGTTACTTAATACATTGTTGTTGTTGTTGTTTTTAAACTGGGTTTTCCTTCACCTGGTGTATTAAAGAAAGTTGGCGTTTTGCCTGCATGTCTAGCCTGTAAGATCACAAAGCTTACGAAGTAGCATTTCGGTTGTGCTCGACATGACTCTGAAACCATTTGGTTGTTGTTATGGGGGCTCCAAAGAGCTTTGTATGGTACCACAGTCCTTTATGTCTCAGTGCAGAAAAGAATTCAGCCAAAGGCAAAGTGATAGCTAAAAAGTGATTTATTAGACTAGGACCCTTGTGAGGTTTACATGTGAGGGGGTGGAGAAATGCCACATCCCTGAGAACTTACTGGGCTACTGTTTTATGTGTGTGTTAGTCGTTCAGTTGTGTCCTACTCTTTGGGATCCTATGGAGTGTATGTAGCCCACCACACTCCTTTGCCCATGGAATTCTCCAGGCAAGAATACTGAAGTGGGTTGCCATGCCCTCTTCCAGGGGATCTTCCGACCAAGGGATTGAACCCAGGTCTCCTGCACAACAGGCAGATTCTTTACCACCTGAGCCACCAGGGAAGCCCACAGTTTTATAATCAAAGGAAAAAGTAAGGAGGGAGAGAAGAATTTCTTTGTCATTCTTGAGTAGATGTCATGCTTCCATCATCAGCTCCTCCTCCAAGTTGAGCAGGGGAGTTTTCCTATTCCTACCTGGTCAAACCAGGTCCATAAATTATTGTTTTTTTATGTGTGCAGAGAGAGTGTCTTAGGGATCATTTAACTTACTGAGCTCACTGGGCAGGCTGTGGGGCTCATGGCACTAGTGTTTTATTGTTTGGGGGCATGTCTTATGCTTCTGTTGCTAAGTAAGCCTGCCTGGTTTTGTGATTAAGCAAAACTGCTTTCTTTCCTTTTTAAAGAAAGTGTCTTCTCTTTCATTTGTTTATTTTTGTCTGAACGGGGTCTTCGTTGCTGCCCAGGCATTTTCTCTAGTTGTGGCGACTGAGGGCAACTCTTCATTGTATTATGTGGGCTTCTCATTGCCATGACTTCTCTAGCTGCAGAGCATGGGTCCAGGCAAACAGGCTTCACTAGTTGTCACGTGGGCTCGGTAGTTGCAGCTTCTGGCCTCTCGAGCACAGACAGGCTCAGTAGTTGTGGCATATGGATCTTCTCAGGCCAGGGATTGAATCTGTGTCTCCTGCTTTGGCAAGCGGATTCTTTACCACTGAGCCACCAGGGAAGCCTCAAACCTGCTTTCTTGAGTAATCATTAACTTACAGGGGTCTCCCATATTTTTTCCTACTTACAGTCTTTTAGTGGAATTAACTATTTAATTATCTACTTTGTCCCTTTACTCTGTCCCTATCAATTCCACTGTCTAGAAAACCATAATCCTGCAGGAGACTGATGGTTCTCCACAGCCAAGAGAGACTCTGTTCTGACTTTCTCCAAATATATCAAGGTTTAACAAATGCTTTTCTTTTTTTTTTTTGGCTGTGCTGTGCAGAGTGTGGAATCCTAGTTCCCTGACCAGGGACTGAACCCGGCCCACGGCGTGAAAGCCCCAAGTCCTAACAACTGGACCACCAGAGAAGTCCCACAAATGCTTTTCTTTATAAACAGTAGTGAATACAGCCAATGATGGGAGACAGGATTCACTACTGTAACTGCATTAGAAATAACCCAGGCTGAACCCTGGAAGATTGTTCTCCTTCTAAAACATTCCTATGTCTAGCTGCAGTGCTGGAGCGTCCTGCACAGAGCAAATCATTGAGCGCTTCTTCCATAGAAAGTACAGATTTTTCCTGGGAGTCCCGGTGCAAGGCTGACTCTCATAGCAGAGACTGAGAGTCTCTTCTTTCTCTCTTTCTCTTTTTTGGCCACGTGGCATGTGGGATCTTAGTTTCCTGACCAGGGATCAAACCTGTGCCTTCTGTATTGGAAGTTCAGCGTCTTAACCACTGGACCACCAAGGAGTCCTGAGGCTCTCTTCTTAACGCTTTTACTGTCATCCTACCTCCCTGTGGGTGGCTTCTGTTGCTACATGTAATGACAAAGGGTATGTATGTGGGGGGGTCTGTATGTTACTTAAACCCTTCTCTGTCCCAGGGATGTACTATGTACTTAAGTTGTTATTGTTTAGTCGCTCAGTCATGTCTGACTCCTTTTCCACCCCATAAACTATAGCTTGCCAGGCTCCTCTGTCCATGGGATTTCCCAAACAAGAATACTGGAGTGGCTTGCCATTTTTTTCTCTGGGGATCTTCCTGACCCAGGGATCGAACTCGTGTCTTCTGCATTGGTAGGCACATTCCCTACCGTTGAACCACCCTTAATCTTGGACTTCAGGCTCCAGAGCTATGAGAAAATAAATTTATTCCTGTACAAGCCGCCCAGTCTGTGGTAGCCACGGCAGCCCTGGGGACAGATACAGCTCACCCAGTTCTCACAGCCTCCCTATCCCACATCTCCTAGGCTATGTGGTGATTCCAAGCTCAGGAAGACCTGCTCAAATGAATGCCCATCTGTGAATTCTTCCTCCCCTCTTGCCCCTCCCTATTCGAGGGCTCATGAAACTCAGCTCAAGGTGAGGGATAAAAAGTGATGATGAAGCATCTGGAGAGCAGGAATTCACCAGGGTGTGGAGAAAGCGGAAAAAGTCTGAATGCGCCACTTAAGCGGTCCTGAAAATCTTTTCTCTTGCCCATGCCTCTCTCCTAATTGGAAAGTTCAGGCTTTCTGCTGGGGTACAGCTCCTCCTTCCCACTGTGACTATGCTGGGGAGTTGGTGTAGCTCATTTGTGTAACCACCTGCGGGTGACTTAATAGCTCTGTGACTCAGGTTCCTCAGGTATGAAATTGACATGATATTCATAGTACCTACCTCATGGGGTGTTGTGAGGAACAAGTCAGTTAAATCATGTCATGTCCTTGTAACCCAGCACGGAACTTATTAAGCTCAATGAAAATGTTGGGTATTTATTACTATTAATCTGGCCTATCAACTGGTGCCAGCTGTCCACCTTCCGTTCCCCTCAGTTGTGTGGGAGCAGTAGTTGTTGGTGCTGGGAATGAGGCTGCTCACTTTTCTCCTGAAGGCTGGGATGTTCCCACAGGGAACACAGGGAGAAGGGCATTGTTTGGCCCAGGCTGAGGGGGAAGGGACGAGAGGCTACAGGCACATTCATGCCAACCCACCTCCCTCTGACTGAGGCAGAGGGAACAACTATCAGCCCATAGCCAGGTCAGTCACAAGACAATATATTAATAAGAGGCAAACAATGGGGCACACACTTATCTTCTCTCTTCTCCTTGGAGCTGTGGTTAAAGGCCCCCAGAGAAAGGGGAGGGGTAGGGAGTGGGTTCCAGTCCTAGCCCCTGTCTCACCAGGTTGGCAGGCATTGTCTGAGTAAGATCCCTTCTGTGTCTTGGAGTGCTGAGGAGAAGCCCTTTTAAGGGGACATCTGATGGGGATTCTCCAAGACGCCCCTCCACACCAACCCCATCCCAGAGCCTCGTCTCTCCATGACTGAAGGCTTTCTCAGGAACCACGCTGCACACTGGATCATGACACAGACATTCCACTAAGAAGTGTTTATTTGCCTGTGCCAGGTCTTCGTTTCGGCATGCAGGATCTTTAGGTGCAGCATGCAAACACTTAGTTGAGGCATGTGGGATCTAGCTCCCTAACAGGTCAAACTCAGGCTCCGTGCATTGGGAGGGTGGAGTCTTAGCCACTGGACCACCACGAAATTCCCACAAGTACTCCGTTTTTTCCCTCCTTAGTCTAAGAAAGTTTTATGTGGCTCCAAATGACCAGAGGCTGCTGCTGCTGGGAGTGAGACTGGATGGCCTAAGGGCTCCAGCCCACACTTCCTCCTGTGAACCAGGAACAAGTGGTAATTTGCTTTGGTAATAAAAATCACCCAAATCTCAATGGTTTATGACAACAGAGTTTATTATGCTTATTTTTAAAATTTTAATTTATTTTTTGGCTGCACTGGGTCTTCATTGCTATGCGTGGACTTTCTCTAGTGGTGAGTGGGGGCTACTCTCCATGGTGGTGCATGGACATCTCACTGCAGTGGCTTCTGTTGCAGAGCACTAGCTCTATGCCCTCAGGCTCACTAGTTGTGACCTATGGGCTTAGTTGCCCCAGGGCATGTGGAATCTTCCTGTACCAGATGTCCCCAGAATTTTTTTTTTTACTTACAATCTGCTCTGGGTTGGCAGTGATTCTGTTCCACTATCTTCCTCAATTCAAGATTCAGCCAAAAAACCCTTGGCTTCTTGGGACATGCCATTCCTGTGGCAAGACGGAACATAGAAATGATGAAACTACACACGCTCTCCAAGTATCTGTCCAGAAGTGACACTCATCACTACAGCTCACATTTCCCTGGCCAGGTTAAGTCAAATGGCAAAGCTGGGTGTCAGTGGGTGGGAGGTCTCTGCTTCTGTTGGAACCAATAACATCATTTACCTCTCCAATGCATTTTAAAGTATTTCAGAGCATACATACACACAAATTAATGGAGCTTTTAATTTCTTTGTATAAAGTGAGTATACCTGCTTTAAAAGCCGAGAAAGACTACACAATAGCGCATATAGCAATCTCACTTACAAATATTGATGGAAAATTCCTAAATAGACTGTTCATGACTACTATCAGTAGAACACTAAAAGAATAATGCATCTTGATCAGATTGGCTCACTTCCTGAATCATGCAATGTTAGGAAATTCTGTTAATTGAGTAGAAGAACAGATCTGATAAAAATCATATGGGCAGTGAACCACGGAGACACAGTAAAGACTCAGGACACCAATTTTCCACGTGTTAAATTTAGCAACTTGGATCTTATGGTTCTTTCTTTTCTCAACTTGGTTAATATCTACGGGCTTTGCTATTTGCAAGTTGCTGAGTCAAGCTTTATTCTTGTAAAACCAATCTTTGTGGTGAGGCAAAGATAAAAGATACTTTCCCCAATGCAGACAAAAGAGTCTGCATCAATCAAGATTTTTCTAAAAACTGGCTTCAGAAGATCCAACGTTAATACCACCTGTTTTCTGTTGTTTCCTGATGATACCCTTCCATTTTCTCCAAATTGTCAAAAAAACTGCGTTCTTTCCCCCTGTTTACAGTCCACGGCACTCCACACCACATGCCCCAATAAAAATGTTTCAGTTGTAAGATTGGCAAAAGACTTAAATGAATCCAAAAAAGAAGGGCAGGGTTCTCTGAAGGCAGCCTTCTCCTCTTCTGACGTACAGGATATCGCATGTCTTTCAGCCTATCATAGTCGAGTTCTGCAGCCAGGCAACTGAGAACCACAGATTCAAAGAGATCTCACATAAATGTATAGGCATCCAGATAAGACGTTGGGATAACGTGTTTGCCAGCGGCCATCGTAGGCTGTTTCCTTTGCTGTACACACATCCATAAACACCCAGCTGGGTTTGCCATACCCTGTCAACCGGCTGCCCGGGATGCTGGGCACCCCATCCCCAAACAGAGGCTGCCCTTGCTCCAAGTCAGGCCTGAAGCCCTCGGGCTTGTGTTGGGGTCGTGGGAAGGCAGCTGGGCCGGGGGCCGTTCTCCAGCTGGGGCAGTTCTCAGAGACCTGCGTCCTCTTGTGTTCAGAGGCCTTCTCCATCCTTGATGTCATTCAGCGTCCCTCCAGGGCTCCGCAGGCCTTGCTGGCCACCTCTCGAAACCTATCTCCGCCTGCAGGACATTGCGGTTGCTTTTCTTCATGCCGGGGTCGGTGGGCCACTGCTGCCTGTAGGCGGCTTAGGCATCTCGAACCCGCAGGGTCAAACTCCATGCTTCCAGAAACAGTGGAACAACGAGACATCGCCATAGTGCGCGTGACCACGTGAATGCGTGCGCATGCGCATACGTATCGCTGAGCGCATGCGTGCACGTGACCCTGTGTGCGCACGTGCCACACTTTGACCTCACAGGTGAGGAGACGGTGCCTGACAGAATGTTCGTTATGCTGTTTACGTCTGGCTTATCCAGCGAATGAGAACGGCTGCTTCACACTTTGAATCTTAGTCAAGTAATTCTTGGTAAGACACACAGTATCAGTGTCTCAGACCCTATTTTGTTTTAGAAAACTGCAACTTTTGGTGCTGGAAACCTGAAACGGCCCTACCGTGTCTGCTGTTACCTCATATACTTTTGCTCCTCTTTGCGTTTCCCACCTGCTTTTCTCTTTCCAGCTTTTCTTTTCCCGCCCCTCTTTCCCCTCTCTCCCCTCTCCTTCTTGGTCTCTTCCCTTGCTGTCTTCTCCTTCCATTCCCCATGTCCACTTTACCTTTCTCCTTCTTCGACTCTTTCATCTTCTTTCTCCCAGCCTCCCACCTTCATATTTCTTTCTCCACACCACCGACCCTTTGCCCTTCGTGTTAAATCGAAGTCTCTGGCAGGCTTCTCTGCCTACCCTACACTTGTAACTCCCCAAACTTTCATCCCAGACCGCTTCTAACTTATAGGGGAACTGTCTTCCAGACCTTCATGTAATGCTCCCTCTCTGCTTGCGTCTCTATCTGGGCTGTCCTCCCTCCCTCCTTTCCTTCCCCTGGATCCTAGTTTTCTGACCAGGCATGGAATCCATGGCCTCTGCAGTGGAAGTGAGGATTCTTAACCACTGGATCGCCAGCTAAGTCCCACCGCTGTTCTTTCCTATTAATTGATCTGCTTATCTGCACCAGTGCATATTATCTTACTATAATTATATCAAACACTTTAATATATGATTTATTGACAATGCATGAGGCTGAATCCTCCCTCCTAGTCCTTAGAGATTGTCTCAGTTCTCCTTGGACTTTACAGTGTCTGTGAAGTTTTGAGTCAATTGAGAATTTCTCTAAAAGCCTATTGGGATTTTGCTTCATAAAGGAATTCATAAATTCTTAGATTAATTTAGGGAAGAACTGGAATCTTTAAAATGGACTTTTCTCCTGTGTTAATGTGATGTATGTGTCAGTTTTCTTTAAATTACATAAGTTTTATCGTTTTTTTTTTCTTCTAGTTTTTAGATGTTAAAGCTAGTAAAACTGTAACTAAAAACGAATGAGAAACAAATTCAAAATGGAGTTTACTTGAGGCAGTGAGCAAGTGGAGACAGCAAGGAGGGACGACTATGGAGAGTCGCAGGTGTTACCAACCAGGGTTCTTAGCCTCTTTGATCAATGGACATTGATTGATCAAAGGCCAGTCACATTAGGGCAAGGCTTGATTGGGACTCCTGCTGCTGTAGGAGTGAGTAAAAACAAGTAACAGGTTCCCTTGCTCAGCTCTCTGAAGGAGTGATGAGCTGGTTTCCTATATGGGGGTGGGGGTGGGGGTGGGGGCGGGGGTAGAAGGAGGGATGACTTAGTTGATCTGCCCCTCCCCTTGGTGGTGGTGGTTGGGTTTTTGGTCTTTTTGTATCTTGTTGATAATTTGCCTCAACTCTATAGCAGGCAGTTATCTTTAGTTCCTTATAGTTTCTTTATATTTTATTGCTCTGGGAGGTCCTTGTGCAGGTACAACCATTGCAGCAAAGGGTCCCAGGTTCGAGCTCATCTCACAGGTAGAAATGTTTTTATTTTTGAAGCTTGATGGGAACATGACTATTTTTTAAAATTTCATTTTAACTGTTCTAATTTGTTATATAGGCTTTATGTGCATGATACATTTTGCAGTTTAAACTTTGCATGCCTTTTATTGTTTTTGAATTTTAGAAGCGTTAAGCATTTGTTTGCTGTTGTGAATGGGCTCTTTATTGCAATGGGACGCTTAGGCTGGTGTATAAGAATGCCACTGGTTCCCATGTTGTCTTGTCCAGTAACTTTGCTGAATGCTTGTAAGTTATAATAGACATTAAAAATAGTTTCTTTGACAATTGCAAATAATTAGAGCTTTCTCTCTGTTTTCTTGGTCAGTCTCCCTAACGGTTGTCAGTTTTGTTAATCTTCTTAAGGAACCAACTTTTGATTCTTGATTTTGTCTGTTTTTCCTCTCTGTTTCATTTCTGTTTTAATCTTTATGATTTCTTTCTGCTTGTTTTGGATTTAGTTTGCTCTCCTTCTAGTTTTTTAAAGTGGAAGGTTAAGTTATTTGAAATTTTTCTTTTTTGTTAATATAGTCATTTACAACTCTAAATTTCCCTGCAAACAGTGCTTGTGCAGTACCTCATAAGTTGCGTATTTTTGTTTTCATTTATCTCAAAATATTTTAAAATTTCTTGGGAACTTCCCTGGTGGTCCAGCGACGAAGACTCTGTGCTAACAATGCAGGGGGCCTGGGTTTGATCCCCGGTCCCCGCCCCAAAAGTGATTGGGTGGCAACCAGAGCTTAAGGTTAATGGAGCTCTGGCTGTGTCGTCTGGTGGACGTGGTCCCTCTCCTGGGAGCCAAGATCTCTAGCTCTTCAGGGTCTGGAATTTCCAGGACAGAAACTCATATTCTCCAGCTGGGTCATAAGAGTCATGGTGAGAGGGGCACTTCTCCATCCACCTCTTGTTTGCCTGGACCTGGGTATTCTCCTTATTGAGAACTATAGCATACAGTGGCTCTTGGTTTAAGGCCTCTCAAGGGACTGTACTCCAGCACCACAGGGTAGAATCTCCAAACTGGTGCCTTAGCTGTTCTTGCAGAAGGTCACACAGAGGCAGGGAGTGAAGCCTGAATTCTGTTCTCGATTGCTTTTACTGAGCTCGTTTGGATCTGAGGCATGCTCCCATTAGAGTCAGGGCTGTTTTCAAGAATTGCTCTGCTCCCTATAGTGATGGATTCTCTCTTCCTGTCCTGCCCCAGCCATTCACCATCAAGGAAGATCAGATGAGACATCACCCTTGTAGATCAGAGAGATCTACAAGAAACAGTGTCCAGGTTTACTATTCAGGTTAGAACGGGGGCACACTCAGTTATTTGTGCACTCCTTCCACACATCTATTTGGAGTAGTTTCTCTAAGATAGCCCCCCCCCCATTGAAATAAACATCCCCTGATTTCCAAACCATGCTTTCTCTCCATGTGACAGCTTTTGCAGCAGGGGTTCTGGGGATGGGACAGAGGGAGAAAGAGAGACGGACAGGAGCATGGATTCAAGAGCTAGCTTCCTGGATTCAAGTCCTAATTCTGCCCCTTACTAGCAGTGAGATCTTAGATCCATTACTTGAACTCTCTCTCCCTCAGTTTCCTCAGTACAAGGAGGGTTGTCAGGAATTCCTGCTTCCTAGGGTGTTCTCAGGAATAGATGAGCTAGTACAAGAAAAGTCTTTAGCCTAATCCCTGGCACGTGCAAGGGTGACCTGTCAGAAGAGGGAAGACCCTTTCTGGAATAGCACCCTTTGATTACTGTCTGATATCTGAAACTCTGAAGATAAGACTTGAGGATATAAAAATACAAAAAATTCACTCCAGTGAAGAACATTGTTTAAAAATGAGAGGGAAATAATGGAAGGGAAACCCCATGTGTGGAATGCGTGTGCATCAGAATTACCAAGGGGAACACATGTCCTTTCAAGAACTTGTGCAACGTTGTTGAGAACCCAGTCAGTCAGTGTTTGTCCACAGGATGTGTGGCAGGAAAGTAACTGGGAGAATCTGTAAGTTATTGACTGATTTCTACTGCAAACCCTGAACTGGGGCTGAGTTTTTTCCTTCCAGCTTCAGCTGGTTCGATTCTATTAGACCATGTACCCCCGAGGGACCAGGGTCTGCTCACCTCCTCCTGTGAGGCAGAGGGAAGGACTCACTCGGGGAGGAGACCCGAGGCAGAGTGAGCGGTCACTGTATGTGGACCCAGTCTGGAGACATAGTGCCCTCCAGCCTGAGGTCACCTCCCACTCTTCTTGAGAAGAGGCTTCTAAGGAGTCCCTCACTCTGCTCTCATTAATGCTTAGAGGTGAGTTCTGGGTAACTCACAGTCGGAAGGGCCACCAGTTCTTCCCACCAGGATCCCCTCTGACACACATGAAAAGACCCACAGGCACTTAAACAGTCACTGCTGTGTCGGGATGAACCCACACATGCACACAAAGCCACACACGTACTCACAGATCAACACCCAGTCACAGATTTCTTACACACACATAGTCACACAGACATGCAGCTCCGCGTGTCACACATACCTCCCCACATTCTCACTCACCATACGTGTATAGCTGTGCTCTACTCTTACACACAAACTCAGGAAGACAGATACATAATCTCAGCCCCTTGCACTCATGCACACACTCCCTCATCCCAGTCAGTGCCCCCTGCCAAAGTGACAGTGTCTCGGTAGAGTTCACTCTCAGTCAGATACCATGAAACGCTATTGCGCTGGTCCCGGCTCCGCACAATTCCCACAAGGATTCCACATAATAGATCCTCAGGGAGTCTGTCTTCCACACACAACTCTCAGTACAACATTTCAAGTAGAACTGTACATATTTTCATCTTACACAATTTCCTGCCTCTCCCTCCTCCCTTTATCTGACCTGGGATCACTGAAGGCTGTGTCAGCTCACCTGTTGCTCTGACATTGTTATGTCTTCCTCAGGGCAGCTTTTCCAAACTGTGTCTAGTTTTTTTTAAATTTTTTAAAATTAATTTATTTTTAAAAAATTAATTTATTTTTTTCTTTACATCATCGTGTTGGTTTTGCCAGACATTGACATGAATCCGCCACGGGTATACATATGTTCCCCTTTGTGTGTGAATCTCTTGGAGTTGTAGAATACAAGTGAATCCTGGCAGCCCCACCCTCTGGCTTTGTTCCTGTTTGTAAGCTTCAGAGTTACCCAGCAGGGTGAAGGGGGCTGTCTGAAACAGTTTCAGTCACAAGTGTGTCCTTGAGCAGGGCATGTCTGTGATACGGCAGGAATTGCAGTGAGGGTAATGCCAGGGAGGAAGGAGTAGCCGGGGAAATACAGGAATAAAGGTGATGGAGTGAGGGGGTGGCAGAGTCTAAAATCCAGCCTTCATGCCTCTTACCAAGTCTTTACCCCACAGACAGAATCTACTCAAAAGGTGCACATTGTTATAATTTTCACAGTGGCAAAGAATGGATGATCCTGGCTCAAAAGATAAGAACTTCCCGAAGGCTTCCAAGCAAGGTAGCATTTGGGGTGAGAGCTGTAGGGTGCATGACTTCTTTCTGATTGGTTGGTGGTGAAGTAACGGTGATGTTTCAGGAATCGTATTTTTTTTTTTCAATTTATTTTTGGCTGTGCTGGGTCTTTATTGCTACATGGGTTTTTCCTCTAAGTTTTGGAGAGCAGGGGCTATTTTGTAGTTTCAGCACGCTGGCTTCTCATTACGGTGGCTTCTCTCGTTGCAGAGCACAGGCTCTGGGGTGCACGGGCTTCAGTAGTTGTGGCTCCAAGGCTCTAGAGCATGGGCCGAGTAGTGGCACACCAGCTTAGTTGCTCAATGGCAGGTGGGATCTTCCTGGAGCAGGGATTGAACCCGAATCTCCTGCATTGGCAGGTGGATTCTTTACTACTGAGTCACCGGGGAAGCCCTGTTTCAGAAATCTTTAACCGTCAACCTTCTGGTTCCAACCACTTGCTTGTGGTCTGTGTGTGGTCATCATCCACCACTTGAGTCAAGGTGTTAATTCTGCAGAACAACTCAAAGATTTGCGTCAGACTGTTTTATGTATCACGAGGAGGAACTAGGATTCTGTTTATCGCTGAACCATTGTTTAAGCCATCATTACTTTTCTTGCTTCTCCCATTTTTTTCCTGCATTCCCTCACTTCCCTAATAAATAACTGTTTGAGTCTGCTCTTTGGAACTCAGGGAAGGCCTAGGAAAGAAACTGAAACCCTTTTCAACAAACAAGAAACAGGGGTTACAGAGGCTGTGTATGTACTTTGGAGGGGTCTGCAGTGGCCTGCTTGGTTTCAACACTCCGTCCTTTTCTTTGACACTCCTCAGTCCTGAAGTGGGACAAGAGAAGGAGTAAAGTTTTGAATAGAGAGGTCTGCTAATAAACTTGGCAGGGAACTTGGTTTTAGGAGGGCTTGGTTTCCCTGGGGATAAGTCCTCAGTTCTGCAGATTCTTTGAAAGTACTGGCTGGTCCTCAGCTGACCCAAAATGCTTTCCAGGTGGTGCAGAGGTAAAGAGCCCACCTGCCAGTGCAGAAGACTCGGGTTCGATCCCTGGGTCGGAAAGATCCCCTGGAGAAGGAAATGGCAACCCATTCCAGTATTCTTGCCTGGAGAATTCCATGGACAGAGGAGCCTGTGTTTGACACAAAATTGTAGGATTCTGGCTCAGAAAAATTGAAGTAGATATCTTTGTTCCTACCGCATCCACTAAGCACGTTTAACTAAGAATCCTAGAGATTATATGCAAGACAAATAAAGAAGACTCAGGAAAGTGGAGAGAAAAAGACAGTGCAGCTGGGGACTCTGAGCCTCTAAAACATCATGATGTTCCGTGATGAATCCTCAGTTTTCTTCTTGTCTCTTCTGTCCCAGACTGGGTACTACAGTAGCTGGAAGTCTGTAAACTAAACCATTAACCATTAAATGTGCAGATGAATGAAGAGAGAGGATTATACTCCTGAAATAATGCTTCCTGTTTAATTTGGGGGCCTAGTGTCCCCTGCTGGATGCTGATCACCCCTCCAGGTTACCTCCCAGTACACACATATGCACGCGCACAGAAATCTGTATGGATGTCAGGATGATTTACACACACGCAGCAGTTTGTTGTTGTTCAGTTGCTCAGTCGTGTCCGACTCTTTGCAACCCCATGGACCGCAACACACCAGGCTTCCCTGTCCTTCACCAGAACTTGCTCAAACTCATATGTCTATTGATTTGGTGATGCCATCCAACCATCTCATGCTCTGTACCCCCCTTCTCCTCCTGCCTCAATCTTTCCTGGCATCAGAGTCTTTTCTAATGAGTTGGCTCTCCCCATCAAGTGGCCAAAGTATAGGAGCTTCAGCTTCAACATCAGTCCTTCCAGTGAATATTCAGGATTGATTTCCTTTAGGAATTGACTGGTTTGATCTCCTTGGTGCCCATGGGGCTCTCAAAAATTTTCTCCAACACCATAGTTCAAACACATCAGTTCTTTGGCGCTAGGCCTTAATGGTCCAACTCTCACATCCATACATGACTACATGTAACAGTAAATACAAAATAGAGTTTGTTATCCATACAGTAAATAGTAAAGGGATTCCCCGAGGAGACACCTCAGTTGGCAGGGAGTGAAGTCAGAGCAAAGTGGGGCGGGGGCTTTGGCTTTATTGGTGAGGAGGTGGGTCCAGGCTCTGGGTTTATGAAGGGCCAGAAGTGGTCCTTGAAACTCCCCTGGTGTACACTTGGGCTTTGTTAATATGGTCCCAGAGGTAGTAGGGATTAAACAGGGAAAGGACAGAGGAGCCTCTCCAGGACCCGACATTAGAGATGTTTATAAATGCAGGGACTTCCCTGGTGGTCCAGTGGTCAAGACTGTGCTTCCACTGCAGGGGGCACAGGTTCAATCCCTGGTTGGAGAACCAAGATCCCACATACCTCTTGGTGCAGCAAAAAAAAAAAAAAAAAAAGATGTTTATAAATGTAACTAACGTAAGCATTATTGCACTTTGCCCCCATGCCAGCACACTCAGGCCTTCCTGCAGCTTAGAAGCAGTCCACCATGCATCTTTGTCGCTGTCATAGCAGCTCAGGCCAGACCTGAGTCATCCCTGCTCATCTTTCCATCACACCTGGTATGTGCTCTGTCCACAAGTCCTATTGGCTCTGCTTTAAAATTCTTCAAGGATGGAGCACCACTCATCACCTGACAGCTCAGTGAAGCCAGAAATTGTATCTGATAATTTACTGTTGCATTCCCATGTCCCTGAAATTGCCTTGCTTCTAGTAGATGCTTCATAGTTATTTTATAATCCTTTGTTTAAATGAATGCCTTCTCTTCCCTCTGTAATAAAAGCCTAGTGTTTCTCAGAAACCCACAATAATTTCTATTGGTTAATAAATCTCAACTGTTTCCTCAGAATCTCTTTATGATTAGATAACCTAAAGAAGAGTAAATAGAGCGATATCTCATGTTTAAAATTTAGTCAGAATAAGGAAGAGATAATTCTGGTGAACACATGCTGAGATATCTTATCTTAGGATTTAATGCAAAAAGTATTACAGCTTTGTTGTAATGCCTAGACAGTGTGTGTAATACACAACGGTGAGGAAATTGCAAATAGTATCAACACTGCTGTCAGTTGCTTCATTTTCTAGAAGAAGAGGTGACTGCTTTCCTATGTTTGTTGGGCATCTTCATTCAAGGTGGGCGGGAATGATACTTAACACAGGCTTCCAGGGACTTCCCTGGTGGTCCTCTGGTTAGGACTCTGCGCTGCCACTGCAGGGGGTACAGGTTCAGTCCCTTATCAGGGAACTAAGATCCCACACAACCACAGAACAGCTAAGCCAGTGGGCCACAACTACTGAAGCTCCCACGCCACAGTGAAAGATCCTGTGTGACACAATATTTTTTAAGAAACACAAGGCTTTACTAGAATTTAAGCAGTTTTTGCACATCTTCAGTGTGTGTGTGTGAGAAATACATCTCGTTTGTCATGTGTGTAACCACCATGTAAACACCACTGTTTCATGCACACAAACTCCCTTGTGCTACCCCTCTATAGTCAGGTTCTCAGCCTAATCCTAAGCCTTGATGAGCACTGAGCTTCATCACTAGAATTTTGTGCTGTCAAGAGTTGAGTCCTACAGTAAGTAACCTGTTGAGATTGACATGTTTTATTCCTCACAGTACCCTGGAGATTCATTTTTTTAAGTATAAAATAATCAATAAAAAGTCTCCTTAACTCTAGGCAGGGTCAGACTTTCTGTTCTATTTATTTTATTTCCTTTTCTTGCCTTATTTTACTGACTAAAACCTCCAGTACTAGGTCAGGTAGTAGTGATAATAATGAGTCTTGGCTCATTTTGGATCTTAGACTGAAAACATTCAGTTTTTCATTATTGAGTGTGATGTTGACTGTAGATTTATTATAGCTTTTTATCAGGTTGAGAAATTTCCCTTCTCTAGTTTGCTGATGATGTTTGGCAGAAACCAACACAATTCTGTAAAGCAGTTATCCTTCAATTAAAAAATAAATTTAAAATTTAAAAAAAGAAAAGATTTTTTTAAAAGAAAAACTTTTATTGGAAAGAATTATGAATTCTTGAGAAGCTGCAAATGTTGTATAGTGAGGTCCCATGTACCCATTGCCTGTGCTGTGCTAAGTTGCTTCAGTCAAGTCTGACCCTCTGAGATCCTGTGGACTGTAGCCCCCAGATTCCTCTGTCCGTGGAATTCTCCAGGCAAGAATACTGGAGTGGATTGCCAGGCCCTCCTCCAGGAGATCTTCCTGACCCAGGGATCGAACCCATGACTTTTATGTCTCCTGCATTGGCAGGCGGGTTCTTTACTGCTAGTGCCACCCATTGCCTAGTGTTTCCCAATTGGATACATCTTACATAATTATAGTCCAGTGTCAAAACCAGGGATTATACATTGGTACAATGTATGCATATAGTTCTGTGTCATTTAATGAGAAATGCAGGTATATGTAACCAGCACCACAATCAAGATAAAAAATTATTCCAACGTCAAGATAGACCACATGTTGTTCCTTTGTAGCAGCATCTAACGCTTCTCCCTGACCGCCATCTAAAAGCCACGACCACCATCCATCTACTTTCTGTCTCTAACTTTAAAATTTTGAGGATATTAAACAAATGCCCCTATACATTATGTGACCTTTTAAGGTTGGCTTTTCCACTCAGGACAATGCTCATGTAATGTCTTGATTTCTTCTTAACCTCACTGTCCTTCACTTCTCTCTCTTTTTCTTTTGGGTCCTTGATCTGAACAACTCAATGCCGATTCATTCTCATTGTAAGCTTCACTAACTCCATTGGTGATATCAACCTTTCACTAATTGCTATCTATGTTAGAATTTCAAGTTTTATATCTCTGACCAGACCTCTCTTCCAAATTCATGCATTAAACCCTCTACAATAGGCATCTCAGCCTCTGGGTGCCCAAAGCTGAATTCCTTGCCTTTTTCCTCCCCAGTGGTTCTAGCCACAATTTGCTGACCTCAGTGTATGACTTCAGTAGTTAAGTAATAAGACCAAAATCCTACTAGTCATTCTTGATTCTCATTTTTAATTTTTTATTGAAGTAACATTGGTTTATAACATTATAAAAGTTTCATATGTGCAGCATTATATTTCTGCATCTGTATACCCTGCACCACCAAAAATTGTGTTTTTGTCTGTTATCATACAGTTGATCTTCTTTATCCGTTTTGCCCCCCACCCTATAACTATTCTGTTTTCTATGCATTTATTTTCATTAGGTTTGTTTATTCTGTTGATGTTGTTTACTTTTTATATTCCACATATGAGTGAAGTCGTATGATATTTTTCTTTCTCAATATGACTTATTTCACTTAGTATGATACTCTCAAGGCCTGTCCATATTGTTGCAATTGGCAGGATTTCATCTTTTTTATAGCAGAGTAATGTTTCATATATATGACTTCTTTATCCAGTCATCCAGTGATGGACACTTTTTGTTTCCATATCTTGCTGTTGTCCATATGCTTTGATAAACATAGGGGTGCATTTTTCTTTATGAGTAAGTGTTTTTGTATTCTTTGGATACATACCCTAAAGTGGGATAGCTGGATCATATGTTAGTTCTGTCCTCAATTTTTTCCACGGTGGCTATACCAACTTACATTCCCAGCAACAGTGTATGAGGGTTCCCTTTTCTATACATCCTTGCCAACACATGTTATTTTTTATCTTTTTGTCGATAGCCATTCTGACAGGCATGAGTTGATATCTATTTGCAGTTTTGATTTGCATTTCCCTAAATGCAAATGTGGTGTTAAACAATCTTTTCATGTGCCCATTGGCCATCTGGATGTCTTCTTCCAGACAATGAAAAACTGTCTATTCAGCTTCTGTCCACTTTTTAATCAGGTTATTTGTTTTCTTGTTGTTGACTTGTATGAGTTCTTTATATACTTTAGATATTAACCTTTATCAAATATATCATTTGCAAATATCTTCCCCTCTTTGGTAGTTTGTTTTTTCATTTCCTTGGTGGTTTCATTTACCATGAAGGAGATTTTTAGTTTGATGTTTATTTTTGTTTCTGTTTCCCTCTAATCAGGTGACATATCTAGAAAGATACTGCTAAGACTGATGTCAGTGAGCATACTGCCTATGTTTTCTCCTTGGAGTTTTATGGTTTTGAAAGGTTGTGGACGAGATCACAACAAAGATGCCGGGAATCTTGGCCTCCAGAAGAGAAGAATTCAATCCAGGGCCAG